>CM056051.1:391473028-391912007 GCA_029574335.1 Rana kukunoris
CACTGCAGAAAGTCTCAACTGTTATCCAAAACACCTTAGTGTAAATATGGATTACACAGAGAGGATGAGGGAAAGGCATTGATTGTGTGACATTCAATGAATGTTTTTCAGAACGGGTGTCCCCGTAACCAAATTGCCCCCAACATACAATATATTCCTACATGACAAACAAGTCAATGCTACACATTCAAATATCTTTAAAATGTTGTACTATTGAAGACATATATATGTCTATCACTAAAACATGATAAAATATATAAAACAAGCATGGATGAATATTGGAAACAGTTAAAAAAAGAGATATATAGAAATTAGAAATGTATATAAAAATGACTATATAAAAATTATGGTTGTGGTTCTTCTTTGTTATATCAAGAAAAAAAGGAGGGAACCCGGTCATAGTGTTATTCCTCAATACTTAAGGTGCTCTTACTCTGGATTAAATACACTGACTGGCCATGTGTATAATCTAAATCCCTGTTCCATAGACTATTTCTACATAGCACAAGGCCACTGGGCTGTATTGCACCATATTTATGAGTTGTTAATAAAGCAATTGAGGTCTACCTCTATGTTTAATCCCCGGGGTGTAAGACATTTTAATAAAAAGATCCATTGGGTCTCACGCTGTAAGAGGTCCCTAACTCTATTCGATCCTCTCCATGCCAAATAGACACAATCTAGCCCACAAAATTGGGCAAGAGTAGGGTCCTGATTATGTTTCTTTTTAAAGTGCATAGAGACACTATGGTCCTTAAACCCTTTTTGTATGTTGGCTAGGTGTTCATCTACACGGACTCGCAGAAGTCTTTTTGTTCTTCCTACATAAAGTAACCCGCATGGGCACCACAGTAGGTAGACTACATACGAAGAATTGCAAGTGGTAAATTCCTTTAAATCAAACACTTTGCCATCTGTGCCGACTACTTCATTTTTTCCTCTGTTGTGGATCTTTACAGTACGGCAACATATACACTTTCCACATGGGAAGAAGCCCTTTAGGTCAATCTTGATGTGATGAATCGGTGGATGCAGTATTTTTTGTACGATCCGATCCCCAAAATTGGGTGCCCTTTGGTATATGAACCGTGGTTCTTCCGGAATTATTTTAGACAAATGTCTATCCTTAGTCAATATGTGCCAATGCCTCCGGAAAATGCTTTCAATCTCTTTATACTGGAAATGAAATCCAGACAGGAAACTAATTTGATGTTGAGCCTTATTCGTCTCAGGAGCCTTTTTATTCTTAATCACCTGCTTTCTTGGAATCTCAGATACTTGTTGAATGACTAGATCTAGATTCGATTCATCATACCCCTTCTGGACAAATCTATTCCTCAATTCACGTGCTTGTTCAAAGTAGTCATTCACATCCGAACAATTACGTCGGACACGCAGAAATTGGCCTTTTCGGTATGTTTTTGATCCAAGATGGATGGTGGCCACTTTGGATTGATAGATAGCTATTGCGGTCCGTCGTTTTGAAGAATACTTTAGTCTTTAGCTTATTACCAAAGTTCTCTATTGTGACGTCTAAGAAATTGATCAGATGTTTGCTAATGTGATATTCCAGTCGGATATTATTATCATTAACATTCAGCTGATCCAAAAAGGTCTTAACGTCATTGACTGAGCCCTCCCAAATGATTAAGAGGTCGTCAATGAACCTGCGGTAAAAGATTAGCTGGGGTCTGCGATTCCAAAAAATGCACCTGGCGGTGTTTGCTCGCGATTGGCTGTAAATGACTTCCGTTGATTGATGTCATTTCCACCCTGTCGGGGGAACGAAGGGAGGAGTCTCCTGTCGACATAGGAATGAACGGCCGCGAGTAACCAATAGGGCGGGCCTGTTTAGATGAACACCCCTATTTTAGGGATACACACTCACTCATCGGCCAATCCCATGAATAAGTCGCAATCGACTAAACATGTCAGGGCGTGGCCTAAGAGAGTGTGTTTGAACTAACATGACACAAGTTTGAGCATCCTGAGTGCCGTTTGGAGTTTTTTCTTTGCTTTTACTTATCAACTGATCTACCCAGCAACCTTCCCATCAGATTAAGCTGCGGAGTGGTGAGACTTTACATAGTTTAGTGGGGGTCCGCCGTGACCGAATTGCCAACCAAAGAGGACCTGTCACTCTGTGCGTTTGGAAAATTGCTATTTGGACAAGTGATGTGATACCATGCCGTTTTTACATGGGCGTTTGTGAGTGTATTTTTGTTCACCTTTTAGTGTATTAAAATTGGTTTTACGGTATTACACTATTGTGCTTCATTTTTATCTCACTCTATGTGGAATAGTGTGGATCATCCTTGGATCGTGAATTTGAGAAGTTGTGGTGTTACAAGCTGTTTTGCCTGCACACGAGAGTGTGCGGCATCTTTATTTAGTGAGTGAGCACTCTGACGGGTGACGGATGCACTGAACACTGGAGGTGTGGTGGAAGATTGTTTGAAGATTGTTTTTGAAGATTTATTATCTGAAACACATGGACTTTTTTCATTATTTATTCACCCTTTTAGTGCACGGGTTCATTGCTTATATTATTGCCTACACTATTAATTTATGTTGGTAATTTAAAGGGGTGTTCCAGTCGCAATCTTTTTTTTTTTAAAGTCAGCAGCTACTAACAGTGTAGCTGCTGACTTTAAATAAGGACACTTACCTTGTCCTACTTGCCCGCGCTGATGGCCCCCCCCCCGATGCCGGTCCCACGATCGATCCAGGTCCCGCGCCGCCATCCACACTATGGGAAACAGGCAGTGAAGCCGTACGGCTTCACTGCCCATTTCCTACTGCGCCTGCGTGAGTCTCACACTGGCTTGTGAATGGGCGGCTGCTCTCTGAGAACACACACAGTTCCCAGAAAGCAGCGTGCCCCATTCACAAGCAAAAGAAGCAGAAGAAAAGACATCGCGGTGTGGAAGAGGCAGATTACGGACTTCCGCATAGCAACAGGTATTTCGGGTGAGTATTTATTTTTTTTTCATGTTTTTTTTTATTTATTTTTTTTAAGCTAGATGGGCAAATGTTGTTTTCCTGGGTGGAACTCCGCTTTAATTTTCACTTTTGTTTATGTTTATTGTCATAAGTTAAAAGTTTTTACAGTGATTTGCACACATTTCACAGCGCTGTTTATAGGTACACATTATACTTTAAGTGTTTTCACCTATATCTACTTCCATTTCGGTGATTAATAACAACTTAAAAATTTTCTCGAGGATCATGGCAGACAGGCTGGCTTTCCTCTCTTATTTCACCCTACCAATCCGGCTTTATCCCCCATAGGCTTATAACTGACAACATACGCTTAGCTGCAGATATAATTCAGGACGCTAAACTGTTCTCACGCAAGTTGTTTCTACTAGGACTTGACATACACAAGGCCTTCGACAGTGTATCTTGGAACTACCTGTCGGTCCTTTTACATCGTATGGGTTTTCAGGGTGAGTTTTACCAAGCCTTTCAAGCCCTTTATAGGAACCCCACTACCCGCATTAAGATCCCGGCTGCTGTTCTGACTTTTTTTAGTCTTGGTAGAGGAACGAGGCAGGGGTGTCCCCTTTCCCCTTTAGTATTTGCGTTGGCCTTAGAACCCTTGGCTATAGCTATTTTGGAAAACTCTGACATTAGGGGTTATAGGAAGGGGTCTCACGATTATAAGTTCTCCATGTATGCAGATGACATATTAATGTTCATTACTGATCCCTTACTTACGTTACCGGTACTGTTGCACACTCTGTCTGACTTTGAGAGGGTCTCCGGTCTCTCGATTAATGTTTCAAAGTCGGTAGCTTTCCCAGTCGGTTTTTCCCCTGGGGAGATGAGTAATTTAAGGGAAAACTTTTCTTTTTCCTGGACAGCCGACTCCCTACCCTATCTTGGAATCGAATTGACCGGCGACGCTAGCAAACTCTTTCATGCTAATTACCCCCGACTTATGACGTCTTTGAAGCACCTCATGAAGCTCTGGTCTGCTCTTCATATTTCCTTTTTAGGCCGTATCACAGCTGTTAAAATGACAATCCTCCCTAAACTTTTATTCCTTTTCCGTTCTCTCCCGATTAGACTTTCCAAACAATACTTAACAGACTTTCAATCCCATGTAAACAGGTTCGTTTGGCGTAATAGGCCCCCTAGGTTTGCCCGAAATGTGTTGTATCGCCCTACGGCTGATGGTGGTTTGGGGGTTCCCCAGATCTGGCTCTATTACCTAGCCAGCAGATTTGCACAACAGGCTCACTGGAATATCCATAACTCTAGAGTGCCCTGGGTACGATTCGAACAGGACTCCGTAGCCCCCTTCCACCTTCCTAGATTTCTTTGGTCCTCCAACCGTTCTTGGCCGGGTCTGGGAACGAAGAACACCATAGTTGCATCAGGCCTGAAGCTATGGGCAGATTATAAGGATAAGTTTCGTTTGGTTACGCCGACGCCCCGCGGTGCCTCATTTTTGGGGGACCCCAGGTTTCCCTTAGCTTTCGAACGACCTGCCTCACTTAGGGTTTGGATAGACAAGGGATTGACAAAGCTCGGAGACTTCTTAGTGGGTTTCACGTTTGCAACTTTCTCTCACCTACAATCACTGCACCAAATCCCGCCCAGAGAATTGTATCACTTTCTCCAAATCAGACACTTCTTCCAATATCACTTCCCGGTCCCTGTGGCTGATTCAAACTCTCCTTTTGAAACTGTTTGCTATACTTCACCCAGACAAAAGGGCCTCATCTCGGTGGTCTATAGATTAATGGAGTAAACAAATGAGTCCTCCACATTGAGCTATAGAGATCAATGGCAACGGGAGATTCCACGAGGGGATGAGGAGCTTGACTGGGCGGATAATTGGCAGAATATGCGTAAATGTACCAAATCTTTGTCGGCTAGGGAGACTGCAATTAAACTTCTTATGAGGTGGTACTATACCCCTCTCCGTCTCAGTCAGATTTTCCCGCAGTCCTCCCCCTTGTGCTTCAGAGGGTGTCCACATCAGGGCTCATTGTTCCATATGTTTTGGGAATGTGAAAAGCTTCTGCCTACCTGGGGGGCGGTTAAGGAACTGGTAAATAAGTTGGCCGTAGAGCACATCTCTTTGACTTTTAAACATTGCCTCCTTTTCCAGGCCCACCCTAATGTCCCTACTCCTCTCATGAAACTGATCCACTCTATCTGTGTGGCTACGCAATGGGCTATAGCTTTGCATTGGAAGCAAGGGTCTGTCCCCTTCCCCCCAATTGTAAGTCGGGTTGATCAGATGATGTTATCTGACAAAATTTATCATATGCTGCAGGACTCTCTTCCAAAATATGATGCACAATGGACCTCATGGTTCTTATATAGACTTCAAGATTAACTGACCTGGTGTTTACTGTTCTACTATATTTTATTCCTCTTGTTCTCTACTTCTCTTTTTATTTTACCTTTATCTTTCATTTTTTTACATATTGTCTTATAAATGTACAGTTGGATTGCCTTGATTCTTACCCTATACTGTTTCCCAGGGCCCTGGGACACATTTTCAGCAGCTATCTTTGGTTTAGATAATCTTAACGCTAGAGCACTATTGTTGTAATCTTGTTGATACCTCTGTTTGTACTCTGACCAGCGTTTTGATTCTGCCTCATGTCAATGGTGATCCTTTGAATGTTTTTGTTTACTTATAACCTCAATAAAGCTTTTGAAAAAAACAGGCAGATAAGCACCTTTAAATAATGCTCTTCGCTGAAGACATACTAATGTTCATCTCCTCATCTCATACCTCCTTACCCAACCTGAATTTTGACAATTATGCCACTTAGAAGTCAAAAATGCCAAATCTACATCTCTAACCCACATGTGTTAAACACAAGGCCTGCAGGCTGGATCCGGCCCTCCAGGCCATTTCATGTGGTCCTTTCCTTCATCTGCAGATGTGGCACCTTCTTTGTCTCCACCCCCACCTTGTCTCAGCAGCCAGCAGCAGAGAGGACAGAACTCCTCCAACAGATTCTGCGCAGTTGGCAGCAGAGAGAGAAAAAAAATGAATTTCTCCTACAGATCCTGCATCTCTCTGTGTAGCCACAGCACCCACTCATCTCTGCTTCCCCCTATTCTCAACATGTCTTTCTCCAGACACTACACTTACTGCTTCCCAGTTCTGCCTCAAGCTCCTTCCTGGAAGGAGCCAGCAGGTTGCACTTTAATGTAAGGGAGGGCGGAGGACTCTTGAATTCTGATGGTGGGAGGGCCTCTTGACATCTGATGTAAGGGGAGAGATATTATAAGAATAATACAATTCTGTGCCAATTGAAAAGGAGGTTTGCACGCCACTGATATCATCCACAAGAAACTTTGTTGGGGACTGCTCAGACAGAACACCCTGGCAGAACCATGTTCTTCTGAGTAATCTTCATTAAAGTTTCTTGTGAATGTAGCACTGACCCCCAAAGGAGCTGCTGGTTTGATTTGGGCCTGAACTCTACCGATAAACCCCACTAACTTGGCTCAATCCCCTTGGCACAGCTGTGATGCAATGCAATACAATACAATGTAAGACAGTACAAAATACCTGTATTGTCACCCCAGGATCCACTGACTGCACCTGGGAGAAAACAATACGCCACAACAACTGGATACTTAACCAGAGATATATTTCACTGTAGAATATGCAAAAAAGTGATTACAGTAATTGTGCTGTCATCCCAACGTAAGATGACAGCACAATGGATTTCAATATAAACAATTTGAAAAAAACAGTATACATATATATATATATATATATATATATATATATATATATATATATATATATATATGTCTATGCCTGGGAGCTCCCTCTACTTTATAAGCTATGTGTGAGATCTCACTTAAAGTACTTAGTCCTGGATCTTTTTTCTTCGCTAGCTAAAGTGGCTCCTTGTGATTTGTAATCCACAGTTTTGGTGAGTTAAATTGAAGTGAAAATGCTCCTGGTGTAGCTGTAACAACTATTTTAACATTGCTTGAGACATCAAGGTAGATAGGCCTCAAGCCTTCTCAGTGTCAGTTGCTCTGCTCCTTCGTGGAACTATAATTTCCAGTGAGGCCTGTATATGAGTCTAACTGCATGTGAGTAGGGATGAGCCGAACACCCCCGCGTTCAGTTCGCACCAGAACTGTCGAACGGTCCGATCGTTCGCACGAACATTTAGAACCCCATTGAAGTCTATGGGACTCGAACGTTCAAATTCAAAAACAGTCGTTTTAAAGACCAATTTTCAAGTTATTGTTAGAAAACGTCTTTCAGAACCCGGGTCTTGCCCCAGGGAACATGTATCAATGGAAAAAAGTCTTAAAAACGGTTGTTTCGTTTCACTCGAATTTGCCGCGAACGATCGTTTTTGTTCGAAATTCGACGAGCGATCGAACGCGAAGCTCATCCCTTCATGTGAGATTTAACAGCTCACCCACTGGATAGAGGCTCTGTGTGGTAACTTTTTTCCGGTGACTGCAACTTACTTCTCCGTCAGCTGGGCCAATCGCTCCGTTCAGCTCCACTGGGTGGATCCCATCCTCCGATGCTCGGAAGAGTGTCTCTGGGTCTCTGCAATCTGGCCACCGTCTCCCCACAGGTCCTCTCAGGCAGGCCACACGATTCTAAGAGACCTAGAATGGCTGCTCCGGCTCCTTTTATCTCCTACCCAGCATGGACTGCTCAAGAAGGTGTTCATGGGTAGGTCACCAAACCTTCTGGGTGAAAAATGTCAGCCTCCTCCTCCCAAAACAACAGTCACTTCCTGTCTAGGGATAATACCAACAGTGTTTGACCCTCCCTTTCAGACTTGCATCATCTTATTACAGGAGTCGTCAGGAGTGGACTTTGGCTTGAACCTAGGACCTCTTCTGTGTCCAGCGTTGACTCTTCCCACTGAGCTATCTGGGATGCTGGACAGCTCACTGCCTGATCTATTGGACAATCCTATCTGACCCATTGGACAACCCTGTCTTGTCTTGATTGCTGTTTAACCTTGAACTCCTTGCTCCTCCCACGAACTTCCTATATAAGCCTTGTCTCAGCACTTCCTCTTTGTCATGTTATTGTGCCTTCTCAGCCAGTGCCTTTTTCTGGTCTTCCCTGCTGCTGTCTGTATTTTGCTACCACTCGTGATCAACCCTTGGCTTGTTCCTTGACTACTCTACTGCCTTGATCCCAACCTGCAACTACTCATTATTGACTTTTTGGCTTGTTTACTGACCACGCTGCCATTTGATCCTTATTTGCTTATCCGCTACTGGAACCCGGCTTGCTCCCACCCTTGTGGGACAAACCTGAGGACTGCGACCTGGTACTAGCACGCAGCAAAATCCATCCCCACCATCAGGACCTCTGGTGAACACCAGCTAGTACTTAGACTCCGCACCTCAGGTTAACCTGTGTCATCTGCCTGTGCACCTATCCTGCTGGTCGGTGCTAGTCCTGCAACTGCTAAAGCAACTGGTCTTCAAGCCTATTTAATATGATGAGTCAATACATTTATATAACCCTACAGATACAACTGGCCCATTGAGGGCAACCATGATGCTGATGTGGCCTGCAATGAAATTGAGTTTGACACACCTGCTCTCAAACTTTCCATGACCCAAGAACGATTATGGGGGCTCCAGGACATCCCGCTGAGTGCCCCACGAATTTGGGTGTTTGCCGAACGGCGAACAGGCGATGTTCAGGTCAAACTTTTGCTCTGCTTAACCTGTTTGCCCCAACACTACTAGCTAATAGTGAGCCCAATACAAATAGTAGCATGATCGGTACTTGGATAATAGAGTGCACCAGTATTTCTTGGGCACTGTACACAAAAAAGTAGCACCCTGGAGTTTAGGCAGGGATGATCCTCACAAACTTACTTGCCAGGGTTAGTTACCCTCGTTGGTAATATCAGAGATCTATTGATTCCTAACTAAGTTTGGCCTGGTTGCACCTGTCTCATTTACCACTAGGTGGCCGGGTACTTAGTGGTGCTAGATATGAGACGTGCAACACAAGGTCAAATTATGGGTATCTCAGCCAATAGGCAAGGGTTTCTTTGAATTCCATAGCCTGCTGGGAGCACCTATATATTTGGGTAGAGTTATGTGATCTGGGTTCTGTACCACCTGGATGGCTGTCTGGGTGGACATGTGTCGTGTGCCCCAGGCTGCTAGGCCAGAGATTGGTCCTATCCCGGGGGGGGGGGGTCTGGCTGCTAGGCTGTCTGAGGGCCTATACAGAAGCAGGAGAGCAGCACAGGGTTGGGATTGTGGCATTGCAGTCCTACCTGAAGTGACGGTTCTGCCAGTCGGAGAACCTGACAGTGGTCGGAGGTAGAGGGGAAGCAGTCGCCACTAAGGCAGCAACCTCCGTAATTACCAGTGACCACAATGAGTAACTGAAGCAAGTACCGGAGCAGTATTCTCGCTGAACAGGCACGGTGGAGACTGAAGAAGGCCGGAGACCTTGCTACAAAAAATCCCTTTTTTTGCCTGTACGATTTTAGCGTGGGACTGTAAGGTCATATTACCAAAATTCCCCTGTCTTAGCTCCAAGGTTTCTTCTCCCTCTTCTGCTGTTTTCTCCTTGTGCTGTCTTCTCCTTGTGCTGTCTTTTTGCCACCGCTTACCCTCTAAAAACATCAACAAAAAAGTGACCCACTGTCTGCCATTTCTTTTATAGCCATGGAGCGTAGCCACCTGATGACATCACCCGGAGAACTGTCCCTTGTGACATCACGTGTCTTCACAGGGGGCAGTTTTTCCGGGTGATGTCATTGGATGGCCACGTCCTCTTGGCTTTATAAGAAATGTCAAACGGCGGGAGACAACAAGGTAGGATGACAGCGTTTGAAGAAGATGGCTTTTTTTGTTTTTAGCGGGTAAGTGGCGGCGAAGAAGAAGACAGCTCAAAGAGAAGACAGCACCAGGAAGAGAAGACTGCACCAGAGGGAGAAGAAACTACCGGAGGAAGAAGACACGTTGGAGCTACGATGGGGGACATTTTTCATTTTTGATTAAAAAAAAAAGTCTCTTGTGTTTTTTTTTTTTTTTTTTTTTAACATTTCACAGCTTTTTTGAGTGAATGGGTAGGTGTACAATGTACTCATACTCATTCACATAGGGGAGGGGGCCGGGATCTGGGGGCTTCCAGATTTTGATAAGCCCCTTGCCTGCAAACCCCAACAACCACTGGCCAGGGTTGTAGGGAGGGGGCCTTTGTCTCCATCAACATGTGGGCAAAGTGCCTTGGGGCGGGGGCAGAGCCCTGCCCCAAAGCACCCATCTCTACAAGTTGAGGGCATGCGGCCTGGTGTGGTTCAGAAAGTGGGGCTAGTATGGATTTTGGGGGGGACCCCACACCATTTTATTTTTACATTTTGGTGTGGGGGGTCCATTTTTTTTTTACAATTATTTTATTTGCCACTGACAGCTGATAGCTAATTGGTTGTTAAGGACCCGGCAGCTGGCTTCCCATCCAGATCCTTGGCAACCAGCTATACACTGTGTGTGTATAAACTAAAAAAAATGCAAAACGCATCATAAATCGCATTACAAACACTTGTGTTTCTGGTGCAATTCTATTGAAGTCTACTACATAGAAAACAGGGGAAACATGTCCTTGACCCTTTCAAAAAATGCACCAGCTGCAAAATGCATAGATGTAAAAGTGTACCATAGTAAACTATGTTAAATGGACTGTAACGCGTTTCTGCAGACTGCAAAACGGACTAAAAAACGCATAGGTGTGAACTGAGGGTTAGAGATTCCTCTTCCTGGTGTATTTCTGGGACAGGAAAACTGACAAAGATCTTAAATATTCCCTACTCCATCTAAAAATAAACATTTCCCTTTACATACAGTTTAAGACTTAGTGTGCCTCAGGCAACACGACTCAAATACCACTGGTTTAGTGTTGTAAAATATGACAGGAATGCATTGTAAAACACATTAGGTAACATTAGATGGCAAAACAAAGCTCTCTTGTTGTTTCATTATGCAAAGCACAGCAGACAGTTGTTATAAGGATTATACAATGTAATTACTGCGGAACATGCGATCGTGTCATATCATGATATACGCGTTCATTATGTAATTTAACCAGACAAAGCTAGAAGGATGCAGCGTGGGAATAACAAATTACTATCTTTTTCAGTGATTCCAATTATCTGAACAGGATGGTATGCATTTAAAGGATATGTCTATTCTATTAAAATAGGGCTATTTGGACTCCTTGAAATAACACAGGAAGTGTGCTCAGGACAGCTATGAATTTCCAACACAATCAAAAGGTATTTTATTGTAATGATTAAACAGATATTACAGAACAGTTTCAATGGTATATTTAACAGACCAAAAGTAAGAAAATAACAGAAGTTCAGTTTTAAGATTTATGTATACTCTACTTTATGATGATCTTCCCCTATTTAAAATATTGTATGTTAACTAAGTTAGTTTCATGCTATTTACTACTTTTTATATTAAAATGTACTTGCCAAAAAAAAATATATATTTTAAGAGATACAAATTTCTGCTGTAATTGGATACAGCGGGAGCCAATCAGTGGGTCCGGCGGGCGCCGCGACCCGCCGATCGTTCACAGGAGAGACAAATCAGCCGTCTGCCTGTGTTAACAAGGCAAATGGCGAATCTGTCAGGAAGGTAAAGAGAGATCTTGGGATTTAGCTAAGCTCTATTTTCTTTCAGTGTAACACTGCCACACACAGTTAAGCCCTGTACACACAATCAGTCCATTCGATGAGAACGATCTAATGGACTGTTTTCATTGGTTAACCTTCACACCATCGATTTAAAAAAATGATTGTGTCAAAACGCGGTGACGTAAATCACAATGACGTGCAGAATTTTTTTTAGTTCAGTGCTTCCAAACATGCATTGACTTGATTCTGAGCATGCGTGGATTTAAAACAAGTTTGCTTTTTTTAACTGATGGAAAAATAACCGATGGCGCCGACACACGATCGGTTTGGACCGATGAAAATGGTCCATCAGACCGTTCTTATCTGTTTAACCGATCGTGTGTACGCGGCCTTAGTAAACATCATTTGTCCACCGTAATGTCGCAGTCCCGCTAAAAATCGCAGATCGCCGCCATTACCAGTTAAAAAAAAAAAAAAGTCCTTAAAGCTATCGAAGTTAATTTTTTTCATTTTGAATAGAAATTTAGAGAATTTAAAACCTTTTTATTTGCAGTCTGTTAAAAAGTTAATATAAATAGTGACAGCTTGATAAACTGAAAGCAAGACTACATATGGTAGAAAGTAGTCTTATCATCTGTTATGGTTCAGCGACACTCAAAAGGAAACTGCTTGTTCAAGAAACACTATAATTTGTGATTGGATAGTTAAGGACTAGCAAAACACTGGTGATGTCAGCCCTGAGCTGTGTCTGCCTATCAGCCTGCTCCCTGTTCGCTGTGCAATAAAGCCTAATTGGCTTGCATAGTTACTCTCTCTTTATCTCCAAGACTGACTCATACTGTACATGCTGACTATAGGAGGCTGGTAAAATAACAGATGGAGGTACTGTTTAAAAATCAATGTAAAGCGCTATTAAATGCTAAAACAAATATTTAATATATCGCAGCATCCAAACTTAAAGTGGATGTAAACCCAATTCATGAAATTTGAGCTGGGCGCATATATCTGCATTATTTTGTTATCTCTTTTCAATGAGCTAAGTCTTTTAGCTCTCTTCTGAATAGTTCCTCTGTTATCAGCCTGAGAACTCCTGAAATATTTTTTTTTACTTTTTAGACAAAAGCAGCCTGAATCTTTTGTCAAAGGATGTTGCTAAAATAGAGTAGCAGAGAGCAGCTCCTATTACAAAACAGCTCTGAGAGTCTCTGACTATGAGGAGAGGGGGTGTGTACCTTTCCTCCAATAACCAATGTTAACTATCTTGGCTGTATGCCCATACATCACACTCTGTGTTAACCAGGAAAAGAAAATCTCCCACACAATCTCAACTTTTTAAACAGTATGTAGCGCCCTGCTCCTGTTGAGTAGGCGCTATTTTGTAAATTTATTTATCTGAGCTGTAGTTTAGCTCAGAATTTTATGGCAACTTATGGGTTTCTGTTCCAGTTCAGCTGCGTTGCGCATCTTCCAGATCATCAAGTGAAAATAAAAGGAAAAATATGAAAAAAAGAAAACAAAAGCAGTCACCACATCTAATGCCTTGTACACACGATCACTTTTTGTGATGAAACAAAATGTCATTTTTCATCATGAAAAAAAAAATACATTTTTCAAACTTCATTTTCAAAAATGACGTTGCGTACACACCATCATTTTTGGAAAATGATGAACAAAATGACGGCACTCTAAAGGGGAAGTTCTATTTGCCTTGAGGCTGCTTTTAGCTGGTTACTTGTTAGTAAAAGACGATTCCTGCTTTTTTGTCTGTTACAGCGTGATGAATGTGCTTACTCCATTATGAATGGTAGTTTTACCTCCCGTCTCCTAACTTGCTTTTGGGCATGTGTGGGTTTAAAACATCATTTTTTACATTGTTTTGCCCACACACTATCATTTTTTATGACACAAAAAATGACATAAAAAATTCGAGCATGTTCGAATGTTTTTTTTGGTCGTTTTTCAGAAGACATAAAACGTATTTTTTTTTTTTTCATCACAAAAAGTGATCGTGTGTACGCTGCAGAATCGGTAAGCTGCAATATAATGGAAAATTGAATACTCACTTGTTCTATGTTGTATGTTTGTCTGTGCATTGCACATTGCACTCAATGTGCACACAGCACTAATAAAGTTTTGATTACATTTTGCATTCTTTCGAGTCCTGATTAAAATTACTATGTAACACCACCTTATTACCATAAAAGTACAATTGTAATATTAATGTGATACCTATGTAATCGTGTGTTTAAAAAACTTCAATTGCACCGAATAAACAGAACAGTTATTTGCAAAGATGCTGAGAGTATCTTTGGGGGTTATTTACGAAAGGCAAATCCACTTTGCACTACAAGTGCAAAGTGCACTTGAAATTGCACAGAAGGTACACTTGGAAGTTCAGTCGCTGTAGATCCGAGGGGAACATGCAAGGAAAATAAAAAATAGCAATTTAGCTTGCACTTGATTGGATAATGAAATCGGCAAAGCTTCCCCTCATTTCAGATCTACCCCTCAGATTTACAGTGACTTCACTTTCAGTGCAATTTCAAGTGAACTTTGCACTTGTAATTTGCACTTGTATTGAAAAGTGGATTTGCTTTTCGCAAATAACCCCCTTTATGTCTATTCCCTACTGCAGTAGTTAATAATTTGTAACTACCAATCAATA
Source organism: Rana kukunoris (assembly GCA_029574335.1). Lineage (NCBI taxonomy): Eukaryota > Metazoa > Chordata > Amphibia > Anura > Ranidae > Rana > Rana kukunoris. The sequence continues at coordinate 391,487,339 of CM056051.1, forward strand.
TGAGTATAGGAATTGCCTGCCTATAAAATTTGCAGGAACAGTTGGCAACCTTTGCCTAGGAGGGGGTTTACAGGTGACCCTGATGCCGCGTACACACAACCGTTTTTCGGGTTCTAAAAAATTACGTTTTTTTTTAATGTCTTTAAAAACTATCGTGTGGGGAGTTCAGAGCATTTTTCGGGTTCTGAAAAACGGGCCAATTTTTTTTCGAACATGCTCTATTTTTTCACAACATTTTAAACATCGTTTTTCCGGTTGTAAAAAATGGTCGTGTGTGGGGTTTAACGACGTGAAAAATCCACGCATTCTCAGAAGCAAGTTATGAGACAGGAGTGCTCGTTCATTACAAACGGTAGTTTTACCAGGAGTAAGCACATTCATCACGCTGTAACAGAGCATGAATCATCTTTTACTAACACAAAATCAGCTAAAGCAGCCCAAAGGGTGGCGTCATCCGAATGGAACTTCCCCTTTATAGTGCCGTCGTACGTGTTGTACGTCACCGCGCTTTTTTTTTCACGATCGTGTGTTGGCAAGACTGTTTTAATGATCAAGTTGAAAAAAACATTGTTTTTCTAGACCCTGAAAAACTTTGGCCCAGATTCATAAAGCAATTACGCCTGTCTAACTGGTGTTAGACAGGAGTAATTTCAAATTTCACGCGCCGTATCACTAGTTTGAATCCTCAAACCATGATACGGCGGCTTCAGGCTTCGATCCGAGAGGCTTACGTCTTCGTAAGCCTTCGGATCTACGCTGCGATATTTTTGCGGCCGCTGGGAGGAGTTCGCGTCGTTTTCATGCGTCGGGATATGCAAATGTGTTTTTATGGCGATCCACGAAGATACGAGCGGTCTTCGCAATCGCTTACGTGTGTTTTTTTTTACGTACTGTTAGACCAGCTTTTTGCTGGTCTAACGGTGCGTAGCCCATGTTAAGTATGGCCGTCGTTCCCGCGTCGAATTTAAATATTTTTTTTTTTTGCGTAACTCGTTTGGGAATAGAAATGTCCGTAAACGACGCTACTCAAACAACGAATGACGTAACGACGTGATTTCGCGCAATGCACGGCGGGAAATTTGCGAACGGAGCATGCGCAGTTCGATCGCCGTGGGAACGCGCCTATTTTAAATCCTTCACGCCCCCTACTCGTCTAGATGGATTGCGACGGGAGAAATACACTACGCCGCCGTCGTTTACTGGACAAAATCTACCTGGATTCCACGTAGAGCCAGGTAAAAAACGGCGGCGTAGTGTATTTCTGATACGCTACGAGAATCCAATTCTTTCTGAATCTGGGCCTTTGTTTTTTACAACCCGAAAAATTATCGTGTGTACGCGGCATTAGTATCCAAAACGAGGAGCTTGAGACAATCTGTGAATTTCTGATAATCAGCCAGCTGAAGTAAGCCCTTTGCTTACATTTGAGTTATCAGACTTCCTTGATGGTAAGATATTTTCATTTCCAGATACATCTTCATGGCAGCCCCTCAACCGGATGGGACTTCATAACTATAAATTTGAGAAGGATGCGGGCCGAAACATTCTCCATAACTATTACCTCAAGGGTGGGAGTCTGTATGCTGCCATGAGGATGCACCAGAAAAAGAAAAATTGCAGAAGGTGAGTATACAATTTCCCATTTTCCTGGAGTATCATGTCAGCTTACAGTAGAAAATAACTCATCAGAATTCGCCAGATCCATCAGCTGGGTCAGGTCAATCCTATAGTGCGAGATGAAAGTGTTCCGAGAAGACCAGGTTGCTAGCTGACTGAATGGGAAGCTCTTGGGGAGCTCTTGTAGGGAATGAGCTTTCTTGATAGTTTTGATGAGCCACGACACGTGCTGCTGCCACCTGGCCTTTCTTAAAACTGTACTATAAACTAAGATGTACGTGCCCCCAAAATGTATTGCCTATGATAGCAGGAAGTAGGCAGATACAATAGCTGCCTGGACTCTATTCAACTGCGTACTAAATAAGGAAGTAGACTGCTTGGCACAGGTGCCATTTAGAGAATGCAAAGCATTCTCTGATTGGATATAGTGGACAGGCATGGGCAGAAGGGCAGTGACATCACACTCTTCACCTCATCCAATCAGCAAACGCTTTGCATTCATTCAGGTGATGCAAAGCATTCTTTTAATGGTGTCCGTGCCGAGTGGCCAAACTTCCGTGCTCCTAATGCAGGAGAGCAACCATTCAGCATTGGACCTCCAAGCAAGTGGAGGTTACTGAAGTAGGATTGTCTACTTCAGTGATTTTCAGTTTCCAAGAGCATCGGCCAGGTATATTATATACCAAGCTGGACCAGTGTAACTATGTAAAAAATATGCTATCACTGGAATTTGTCTTTAAAATCTTTTTCCGACCCCAGATCAGCACCCTCTCCTTCACCTACCCCCCAAATTCACCCACACACAGGTTTCAGACAAGCACGAAGGCTCAGAGCTCTGAGGAAGTATGTTCTCATTCTTCCTTTACAGCTCTGTGTGAGATTATGGGCCAGATTCAGGTAGAGTTAGGCTGGAGTATCTGTGATACTCCAGCCTAACTGTCGCTTTAAGCCGGCGTTTTTGTTTTCTGTAACCAGAAAACAAGAAACGCCGGGTTGGAGTTCCGATGCGAGCAGCATAATTGAATTTCGCCATCGCATCGTTACTTCAACTTAAAAATGGCGCCGGGGGCGTTCCCGCTGATTAACGCTGAAAAAATATGTTAATCAGCGGGAGTCGGAAATTCACGATCTTTTTCGGGCGCGACGCAGTGACTTTACGACGTTTCCGGAAGCGATACGCGACGTAAAGATAAAGCAGCCCCCTAGTGGAGTATCCTATGTTAAGTATAAGCGTCGTCATCGCGTCGGAAAAAGAAATAATCGCGTCGCTTGCGTAAAACGTTCATGAATGGGGATGTGACGTCATTGACGTTCACTGACATAATTTGGAGCATGCGCACTGGGATGCATTGACACTCGACGCATGCGCAGTACGTTCGCCGCGGGATCGCGCATAGTTTAAATAATACACGCCCCGTACCCGCCCAATTTGAATTCCGCCGGCTCATTTGCGATGCGCTGCCGCAACTTTAGGAGCAAGTGCTTCATGAATAACAGCACTTGCTCCTAAAATTTCGGCAGAGTAACGTAAATGAGAAGCGTTACTCCAGAGCAAAGATTCTCTCATCTACCTGAATCTGGCCCTATATTTTTATCACATGACCAGAAACAGGAAATAGGGGTAGGGTGACCAGACATCCCCAGTTTTAGGGGACAGTCCCCTGATTGAGGACACTGTCCCCGGACCAAGTCTGTCCCTGGTTTTGTCCCCAGATTGGATTTAATAGGGTGCAGGGGCAATTTCAAAGAAAGTCAGTGCAGAACAAAAAAAAAATTTGAATTACACCCCCCGCTCCGCCGTGCCTACTAGCATAGGGGGTTGTATTTTTCCCGTTATCTGTGCCCCTTTCTGATGATTATGTATTGGTCGGAGTGGGGGAATATTTCTTCAGTATCGGGCGCATGCCCATTCAGCTCCGTTCGCATGTTATTCTGCCTTGGCTCAAATCCTAGCCAGCCACCTGCCTATTTCCTTGCCTTCCCTGGTGGAGTGATCTTCCTCAGCTTCCCATCCAGTAGTAGTCAGGGGCCCGAAGAGTAAGACTTGAGAGGCTGTGAGGCGGACGGCAACGGGCAGAGAGTCGCCGATTGCCGCCATTACTAGTAAAGAAAAAATATGTCTTCGGAATTCATTTTAAAAATCTGGTCACCTTAAAATGGGGATACATTTCACTACTCTCCTGTATGGTCACCATACTGGTCGGTGGTCCGATACAGACTCTGGGTGCTAGAATCAGCACTTCAGCACCCAGTACTAGGACATGTGGTAGGCTTACTTCAAATCCTGGGACAGTCTCATGGAAATTGGGACAACTGGGAGATATGCCTTAGTTGCTATTCAACCATACCTCCCAACCTTAGACCTTCACAGTGAGGGACACATCAGGAAGACAGTGGCCTGCAGCGCTTGTAGCCACCACAAACATTGGGTGCTGTTAGATTGAGGTGGTCTGGACCCAGGGCCGCCATCAGGAATTTTGGGGCCCCTTACACAGCTTCAGGCATGGGCCCCCTGGAGCAGAGAACCGGGGGGGGGGGGGTGCTGCCGCATGAAATTGAGAAGCGGGGGGGGGGGGCTGCTGCCGCGAATTGAGAAGCGGGGGGGCTCTTTAGAAAAAGAAGAAATAAAGACAAATATATATAAAAAAGGGGGGTAGCTGTCCGGGGCCCTGGGGACCTCTGTGTCCTTTAAAAGGGTGATCTGACTGATCTAGAGAAGATCTGTGTGGAGGAGTGGGCCAAAATCCCTCCTCCAGTGTGTGCATACCTGGTGAAAAACTACAAGAAACGTTTGACCTCTGTAATTCCAAACAAAGGCTACTGTACCAAATATTAACATTGATTTTCTCAGGTGTTCAAATACTTCTTTGCAGCTGTATCATACAAATAAATAGTTAAAAATTCATAAATTGTGATTTCTGGAATTTTTTTTTTTTGATTATGTCTCTCACAGTGGACATGCACCTACGATGACAATTTCAGACCCCTCCATGATTTCCAAGTGGGAGAACTTGCAAAATAGCAGGGTGTTCAAATACTTATTTTCCGCACTGTATATATAAAAAAAAAACAAGGGGGTTGCCTTCCAGGGCCCTGGGGACCTCTGGGCCCTTTATATATTTTTTTTATATTTTTATTTTTTATTAAACAAAAATAAAAAATACAATTATAAAAAAAGGGGGTTTGACACATAGGGCCCTGGGGACCTCTGAGCCCTTTAATAAAAATGCATCTATATATTAAAAAAAAGAAATAAAATAATATAAAAAAAGTAAAAAAAAATATAAAAAAGGAGGATTGTCATCTGGGGACCTCTGGGCCCTTTAATAATAATAATAATGATAATATTAAAAAAAATAAAAGAAAAAAAATTGGCCCTTTAATAAAAAAATAAAAGAAAAATATATTAAAAAAATATATTTTTTTTATAAAAAAATATATTTTTTATAAAAAAATATATTTTTTATAAAAAAATAAATAAATAGGGGGTTGCCATCTGGGGCCCTGGTGGCCTACGGGACCCTAGACCCCTAAAAAAATGGCCCTTTAATAAAAAAATAAAAATAAAAATATATTAAAAAATATATTTTTTTTTATAGAAAATAAATAAAAAAAGGGGGGGGGGGTTTCCATCCGGTGCCCTGGGGGCCTCCGGGCCCCTGTGGACCTCCGGACCTCTAAAAAAATAAAACAAAAAAAATTGGCCCTTTAATAAAAAATAAAATAAAAATATATTAAAAAAATATATTTTTTTTATAAAAATATATTTTTTTATAAAAAAAAAGGCTTGCCATCTGGGGCCCTGGTGGCCTCCGGGCCCCTGGGGACCTCCGGACCTCTAAAAAAATAAAAGAAAAAAAATTGGCCCTTTAATAAAAAATAAAAGAAAAATATATTAAAAAAATATATTTTTTTATAAAAAAAATATATATTTTTTTATAAAAAAAATATATTTTTTTTATAAAAAAAAAGGACTTGCCATCTGGGGCCCTTGGTGGCCTCCGGGCCCCTGGGGACTTTCGGACGCCTAAAAAAAAAAAAAAAAAAAAAAAAAAAATTTTTTTATTTTTTATTTTTTTTTAGGGTGGTTCCCATCCGGGCCCCTGGGGACCCCCGGGCCCCTTACAGGTGTAATGCCTGTACCCCCCTGATGGCGGCCCTGTCTGGACCTGACAATCTTCCTCAGCGCCAGGGTTGATTCTTGGATTACAAAAAACGGAGGCACCTTTGTAGTGCGACCACTGTGTGGTGTCAGACAGTGGGCATTGCATACATGTTAACAGAGGGAAGAGCGTAAAGGACATGGTTTTACAAAACCCAGGCCTCCTTCCACCTATAAAATATGTTTTGATTGCTGTGCCACAAGCAAAAGTGTCAGAGTCACATAAAAAAACTTTTTTTTTTATTGGGCCTCTGCCATTACATATGCTTTTATGTACATTGAAAATACACAGAGAGCTGGCACTTTATTTGACAATACCTTAAAGAAGAACTTCATTAAAGGACTGCTCAACAAACAGAAACTGCTATGGCAATGAAGACTTTGGTGGGAAGTATGTAGCGTACAATATAGTGTATATAATGCAGGAGTCTGTAGGGCAGTGTGCAGAGTGCAGGGGTCTGGAGTATGCAATGAAAAGAGTGCAAGGGTCAGGAGTATGTAACGCATTGTGTGTTCCAGTTAGTGTACATAATGCATAGTGCGGGAGTCAGGGAAATGTATTGCATAGGGTGCAGGTGTTTAGGGTGTATAATGCAAAGAGTTTAAGGGTCAGGAGTAACACACAGAAAGCAGGGTTTAGGTGTAACTAATGGACAGAATGCAGGGGGCAGGAATGAGAAATAAAATGAACAAAACGCGGCGCTAATGAAATGATAGTGCACACACCACTATACAAAGTAGGGGGTTGCATTTTTAGGAATGAGTAATAATAGGGGTTTTGAGTACAAAAACCAAGTGACTGCAGAAGTCAGGGGTGTGTAACACACGGTGTAGGGGTTAGGACAGTGCAAAATTTCCCCACAAGCAATACTCTCACCCACTTTACACTTTTAGCAAAAATCCTTGCACTCCCATTCCAACAACATTCAGTACTAATCTGGACATTCACCCCGCTCACCAGAAATCTCCTGACCCCCCTGGTTTGTGCCATCATGACCTCCATGCTGTGTGCCATCCTGGCCTTCCTGGTGTGTGCCCTCCTGACTCCCCAGTATTTGCCCTCCTGGTGTTTGCCCTCCGACCCCCAAGTTTGTACTGTTCTGACCCCTTCATTGTGTGCCGTTCTGAATCCTTAACCCCCTCCCGGTGACACCTAGTCCTTTGCTCTATTGATCCCTTTACACTGGCCTACATTCTAATGACCTCTGTATACTGCTCTTCATCCCACTGACTCCTGTACATTGTCCTCTTGCCCCCTGTCCTCCGCCCTACTTACCCCCTATCCTCTGTCCTGTCAACTTCTGTCCTCTGCCCTGCTGACCCCCTGTTCTCTGCCCTACTGTTCACTGTACACACTGTATGATACATTCAATTTAGTTATGTAAGTAACACCTTATTTTCTGGAAGTGACCCTCCCGAAACTAGACCTGTATCTGCCCCTACAAAAGGCTTGGTGAGAAGGAGACAACTGTTGGAGCGATTATTTGCAAATGGAAGAAATACAAAATAACCATCAATCTCCCTCGAGGAAGAAAAATGCTGCCTATGACTCTGGGATCACCATCCCTGCAGTCAAGCACAGAGGTGGAAACATTATGCTTTGGGGCTGTTTCTCTGCTAAAGGTACAGGCTGACTTTGCCACATTGAGGAGCCAATGGACGGGGTCATGTATTGTAAAATCTTAAATGAGAACCTTCAGCCAGAACGTTGGGTCATGGATGGGTATTCCAGCATGACAATGACTCAACACATACCGCCCAGGCAACAAATGAGTGGATCAAGAAGAAGCACATTAAGGTCATTGAGTGGCCTAGGCTAGGCAGTCTCCAGACCAAAATCATATAGAAAATTTATGGAGGGAGCTGAAACTTTGAGTTGCCAAGCGACAGCCAAGAAACCTTAATGATTTAGAGAAGATTTGTAAAGAAGAGTGGACCAAAATCCCTCCTGAGATGGGTGCACCTGGTAACCAACTACAAGAAACGTCTTACCTCTGTGATTGCCAACAAGGGTTTCTCCACCAAATACTAAGTCATGTTTTGCTTGGGGTTCAAATACTTATTTTACTTACTGAACTGCAACTAAATTTATAACATTTGTATGTGTTTTTCTGCATTTTTGGTTTCTATTCTGTATCTATCATTTAAAATACACCTATGATAACAATTATAGACCCTTTATTTCTTTGTAAGTGGGCAAATTTACAAAATCTGCAGGGTATCAAATAATTAAATTCCCCAATGTAAATATACATTATAGTGTAAAAAGTGCAGGAATCAGCAAAATGGTGTACAGAGTGCAGTAATATACAAAGGTCAGGAGAGGTCAGGAGTGAGTAAAACCTAGAACACACTATTCATTCACTAGTGGTCAGTGGCCTTTTGAAAATATTCCCCGTAATCATTGGTAGTCAGTTTAAATCCCAAATATTATTTAGAGAATTTTACCATGCATTTACCATTGCATATGTAGCGCTACCCGCAAAGGAGCCGCTGGTTGATTGTTGGGATTGGCAAATTAAGTTATCCTATCGTTGTCTAGGGGTGTGATGCAGGAACAAATTAGTGAGCGGAGGTCCAGACAGTCAATAAAGGTTTTTCCAATGCTTTATTTCCAGGTCAACACAGCCAACATCAACTTCAGTTAGGAGAGAAAGGTTGATGAGAGGAAAGAGGTGAACTTGCGATGTCAGGCCTGGATGTGGACGGGCAAGCCAGCCTTTAGTAGTACCGATTTGTAACTCGTCGTCGCTTCCGGTTGTGGCTCGGCGAAGCCTGTAAGCTTGGCCAACACATTGGCCAACACATGACACCTGTCACAGATATACCCCTCCCCAGCATGCCCTGCGAGGGAGGAACTCCTCCAATTGGCTGCTGGGGAAGACTTGCTGGCGCCAACTGCTGGCCAGAGATGATACCACATGCCTAGAATGCAGACTGGCCCAGGAGACCTTTCTGGAACGACAGAAGTCACATTTTAGATAAATCACGAATGGGAGCAATGTAACTCTCCCATTCCAACTAACTTTAGCGTAGTGCCCATAATAAAAGTAAGGGGGCGCTACATATATTATAGCCAGTAAACACTAGACCAGCGGTCCCCAACCTTTTTGGCAAGAAAAAAAAAATTGTGCCAAGGCTCGGGGGGCGACGCGTGGGGAGGCTAAAAAAAAAATCCGCAGACAATGACTGGTGTTAGTACTTAAATTTTTCCAGTGCCATGGTTGTTATGATGTCAGGATGATTGAAATGCATTATTTTTATCATTACATTGTAATATAAAATGAAATAGTTCAACTCACCATAAAGCAGAATGAGTGGGAGCCCTGAGCGTGTCACTTGCCACCGTCGCCTGCCACCAGATGGGTATGTCACTTGCCACGCTGCCTGCCACCAGATGGGAATGTCACTTGCCATGCTGCCTGCCACCAGATGGGAATGTCACTTGCCATGCTGCCTGCCACCAGATGGGAATGTCACTTGCCACGCTGCCTGCCACCAGATGGGAATGTCACTTGCCACGCTGCTTGCTACCAGATGGGAATGTCACTTGCCATGCTGCCTGCCACCAGATGGGAATGTATTTTGCCACGCTGCTTGCTAGCAGAATGGGGATTACCACAGTTACCTAATTATTTGCATGTAAAATCAAGCTTCCCCCACCCCCAGCATTGCAAAGTACTTGCAGCCAAGTACAACGTTGTCAGCCTCTCCTCAGCGCGGGTAAACTAGCTGCAGGTGCAGAGGCACATGCGAGTGAGAAATGAGAGTGGGTGCGGGTGGTGAGAGATGACGTCAGTCTCTCTCTTCTGAGTCGAGCAGCCTTCGCAGCCCTGTTAGTAAGGGCTGAACAGCAGTGCGGGCAATGAGAGATGATGTAATCTCTCTCCCCGCTGCCGCACCGCTGAAATTACTTGTCTCCTCCGCGGCCCGACAGAAGAGGGGCTACGGCCCGGTGTTGGGCCGCGGCCCACAGGTTGGAGACCTCTGCTTTAGACTATGATGTTCCAGTGTTCTCTTTTAAACGCATAGCAAGGTACCATGCCTCCTCCTGTAGTCTAATGAGAACCTTTAGAGCCAAGAACTCCTGACATCCTTCCATACAGAGTGACCTGTGAGGCATAGTGGGGATAATGCAAGTTAGATTCAAGGGCACTAGACACTTCTTGAATGCAAAGAGATTTTTATTTCTCACAAACAGAGCTTTGGGAGAGATGTTTAGTGCCAGGACACCCTTAAGCAGTTGCAATGTTAATTGGCAGACACTGAGACTTGTACAGGAGGACAGCCATGCAGGGAAAGGCATCCAGCAAGATGTCACATCTGCATGTGTGGGAATGCTGTCTCCTATGGCAACAGACTTTATTTGTTTCTAACACAAGGTGTAACAGCTCCTTCACTTCCACTACAATCACTTCTTGTAGTTCTTCAACCCACTGAGCTCCCAGTCTCTCTCACTAGACTAGATGATTCGCTGCCACTGAATCCCTTGAGCAATTCCAATCTTTACTGTAGCATCTTCCTCAAGAGTCACCCCCACTTCTCTGCTGGGTCCCTAGCTTGGCACTTTAGATACTTATCAAGCTTCACCCCACTGGCCTGCTCAGTTCCTGGCTTGACACCCAAGGCTGCTCTGCAAGCATCACCTCCGCTGGCTGGGTCCCTGGCTTAACACCTGCTGAAGTTTCCCGATTCTTCACCATCCCCGGTTTCTGAGAATTCTGCTCCGGTACTTGCTTCAGGTACTGGTGGTCCCTGGTAATAAAGTGGATTGTCCCTTAGTGGCGACAGTTCCCTCTCTTCCTCCGACCACGACAGGTTCTCTGGCCAGCAGAACCGTCGCTTGTGGTTGGACTGCAAGCCAAAATCCCAACCCTGCGCTGCTCTCTTGCTTCTGGATAGGCCCTCAGACAGGCTAGCAGCCAGATGTGCCCAGGATAGGCCCAAACTGCCCCGGCAGTACAACACATGTCCACCCAGACAGCTGTCCAGGTGGCACAGAACCTTGATCACCTGACTCCACCCAAATATATAGGCTCTCCAAGCAGGCCAAGGAATTTAAGAAAACCCCTGCCCATTGGCTGAGATACCCCATGTGCTTATAATCTGACCTTGCATTGCCCTTGTCTTATCTAATGCCAGAAGGTGCAAGTGGCAAAAGAGAGAAGTGCAGCAAATACAGACTTAGAGTGAAATCAATTGATCTCCAACAATGGGCCAAGGTAGCTATACCTGGAAAGTAAATTTATGAGCAACTAGAGTTGCCACCTCATCCCTTTAAAACCGAAATTATATTAATTACACAGGTTCTGTGGCTAATTAAGGTGGTAATTAAACTCACTTGGGCCAGATTCACGTAGTCCAGAGCATCTTTGCTCTGGAGTAACGCTTCTCATTTGCGTTGCGCTGCCGATTTTTTAGGAGCAAGTGCTGTCATTCATGAAGCACTTGCTCCTAAAGTTGCGGCAGCGCATCACAAATGAGCCGGCGGAATTCAAATTGGGCGGGTACGGGGCGTGTAGTATGCTAACTACGCGCGATCCCGCCGCCGACGTACTGCGCATGCGTCGAGTGTCAAAACATCCCCGTGCGCATGCTCCAAAATCTGTGAATGAACGTCAATGACGTCACATTCCCATTCATGACCGTTTTACGCAAGCGACGTTTTTTTTTTTTTTTCCCGACGCGATGACGACGCCTATACCTAACATAGGATACGCCAGCCCCATGTAGGTATAACTATGCGCCGCGTATCCCGTCCGGAAACGTCGTAACGTCACTGCGTCGCGCCGGATTTCGATCGTGAATTGCCGATTTCCGCTCATTAACATATTTTTTGAGCGTAAATCGGCGGGAACGCCCCCGGCGCCATTTTTAAGTTGAAGTAACGATGCGATGGCGAAACTCAGTTACGCTCACCGCATCGGAACTTCAACCCGGCGTTTCTTGTTTTCTGGTTACAGAAAACAGAAACGCCGGCTCAAAGCCACTGTTACGCTGGCGGATCACTCGATCCGCCAGCGTAACCTTTGCTGAATCTGGCCCACTTGGTGCTTTACCTGCATTAAATTAGCCTCAGAACCTGTATAATTCATATGTGTTTGGGTTTAAAGGGATGAGGTGGCAACCCTATGAGCAACCCTGTCTAAACACCAAGGTGCTACATCAGCATTGTAGTCTATTGGCTCTAAAAAAAAATTTTAACAATAAAAGGTAAAAAATAAATATATTTTGTTTCTGTGCTGGATGTCTTCTTTCTGCATAATTAGACTTACACTGTATGTTTCCAAGCTAGTGGGAAGTGGTCAGTTTATTGTATAATTCAGATGTTTGACCAGCACCACTGCATATGCTTTGATATCACTATCATTGTGTAGGGGATCACCCGTCAGTAAGTACATAGGCCAGAGTTCTATCACTGGGCTCTGGAACAAGGCCCAGATTTGCAGGATGCCTACAGGTGAAAGTCGAAAAATGTGAATATCGTCCAAAAGTTCATTTATTTCACTAATGCAACTTAAAAGGTGAAATTAATATATGAGATAGACTGATTACATGCAAAGCAAGATAGTTCAAGCCGTGATTTGTCATAATTGTGATGATAATGGCTTACAGCTCATGAAAACCCCAAATCCACAATCTCAGAAAATTAGAATATTACATGAAATCAATAAAACAAGGATTGTACATAGAAAGATATCGGACCTCTGAAAAGTATAAGCATGCATATGTATTCAGTACTTGGTTTGGGCCCCTTTTGCAGCAATTACTGCCTCAATGTGGTGTGGCTTGGAAGATATCAGCCTGTGGCACTGCTGAGGTGTTATGGAAGACCAGGATGCTTCAATAGCGGCCTTCAGCTCTTCTGCATTTTTCCGGTCTCATCTCTCTCATCTTTCTCTTGGCAATGCCCCATAGATTCTCTATGGGGTTCAGGTGAGGCGAATTTGCTGGCCAATCAAACACAGTAATCCCACGGTCATTGAACCAGGTTTTGGTGCTTTTGGCAGTGGGGGCAGGTGCCAAGTCCTGCTGGAAAATGAAGTCAGTATCCCCAGTATTGTCTGCCGAAGGAAGTAGGAAGTGCTCCAAAATCTCCTGGTAGACGGCTGCGTTGACCCTGGACTTAATGAAGCACACTATACCAACACCAGCAGATGACATGGCTCCCCAAGTCAACAGACTGTGGAAACTTCACGCTGGACTTCAAGCATCTTGCAGTGTGTGCCTCTCCATTTTTCCTCCATACTCTGGGTCCATAGTTTCCAAATGAGATGCAAAATTTGCCCTCATCAGAAAAGAGGACTTTGGAACACTGAGCAACAGACCAGGTCTGTTTTTCTTTAGCCCAGGTAAAACGCTTCTGACATTGTTTGTTGTTCAAGAGTGGCTTGACAAGAGGAATATGACATTTGAAGCCCATTTTCAGGATCCGTCTGTGTGTGGTGGCTCTTGATGCACTGACTCCAGCCTCAATCCACTCCTTGTGAAAGTCTCCAACATGTTTGAATGGCCTTTTCCTGACAATCCTCTACAGGCTGCGGTCATCCCTGCTGCGTGTGCACCTTTTTCTTCCACACTTTTCCCTTCCACATAACTTTCTATTAATGTGCTTTGATACAGCACTTTGGGAACATCCAACTTCTTTTGCAATTACCTTTTTGATACTTTCCCTCCTTATGGAGGTCATCAATGATGGTTTTCAGCACAACTGTCAGGTCAGCAGTCTTCCCCATGATTGTGATTCCTACTGAACCAGACTGAGAGACCATTTAAAGGCTCAGGAACCCTTTGCAGGTGTTATGGCTTAATTAAAGTGGGACATTTTGAGCCTAGAATATTGCACCTTTTCACAATATTCAAATTTTCTGAGATTGTGGATTTGGGGTTTTCATAAGCTGTAAACCATAATCATCACAATTATGACAAATCACGGCTTGAACTATCTTGCTTTACATGTAATCAGTCTCATATATTAGTTTCACCTTTTAAGTTGCATTAGTGAAATAAATGAACTTTTGCACGATATTCGCATTTTTCGAGTTTCACCTGAAGATTAGGGATGAGCTTTGTGTTTGAGTCGAACGTATGTTCGACTCGAACATCAAAGTACGAACAAAACGGGTCGTTTGCGCCAAATTTGAGTAACGCGCCACGGCCCATAATTTACTGCGGCATCGCTGGCTGATGATTGGCCAAGCATGCACTATGACCAATCACAGCGCGCAAAAAACGGAGAGCGATAATTGGCCAAAGCCAGTCCTGAAAAAACGACCGTTTTTAAAACTTTTTCCCATTGATACATGTTCCCTGGGGCAAGACCCGGGTTCTCAAAGACGTTTTACGACAATAACTTGCATATTAGGCTTTAAAATTAGCACTTTTGAATTCGAACGTTCGAGTCCCATAGACGTCAATAGGGTTCTAAATGTTCGGGCGAACGTTCGTTCTGTTCGAAGGTTCTGGTGCGAACCGAACGGGGGTGTTCGGCTCATCCCTACTGAAGATTATGCTTTTTACCTAGATCCCAAAACAGCCCCATCCGATATTGGGAACTGACAGCTCTAAACTCTAAAGTGCCCAGAACCGAGGACCTCTGGGTTCTTTGCTCCTAAGGGTGATTGAGAAACAGATAGATGTATTTGTCTGTAAGCTATTTCAGAAAAAGAATATGTTAATTTAAAAAAAGTTGATTTAGACTTGGCCTTCACCCTGACATGTGGCTAAAATGTGACCCTTGGGCCCTTTTAAGTTGGACACCACTGACCTGCTACTATGCTGTAAAGGAGCACAGAATATTGCAGGGGAGGTGGAAACACAATACTTGTTTGGAGTGATGTTTTATGTAACCTAGCAATCTTCAAAGAATCAGACAATGTTCTGTAATGTAGTAACAGTTAATTATCTATCTGTAACATGATGATCAGCGCTGTAGAGATGTCACATGCTGTCAGGTCGGATGGCGCTGTCAGGACAACATAGAAAGACATTAATGCAAAGACACAATATTATACTATCAATTTAGGTTTACTGAATAATAACAATAAAAGCACATGTTCTGACAGCAATGTTACACATTTTTAAGTGTCACAATACCCAGAATTGTTTTGAAAATATTAAAAAAAAATGTTTAAATTACATTATTTTATTTTTAACAAGGTTGGTTATTATTGAGAAAACATAATATGACAATTAACAGACATAAATTAAAACATCCGGATGTCAGTTACCAGTAGTCAGTAAAAACAGAAGGTAAACGTTGTACAACAGACTATACAGTGTTTCTGATCAAAGCTATCATACAGACTTAAATTACACTAGCAGGAAGTTTAAGGCACATATTCAAATCCGGTTAGGCCCCGTACACACAAGCAAATAGATTTGTTCAAATCGGTCAGACCGACCGATTTGAACAAATCTGTCTGCTGGTCGTTTTGGTTTGATCGCTGTACACACGATCAAACCAAAATCCCTGCCAGTAGACAGCTCGGTGACATGGCGGTGACGTTGACGCCGCCACGTCACCGCACCAGGAAGTAAATTACTTCCGCGCATGCGTCGAATCCATTCGGCGCGTGTGCGAGAAGATATGTCTGCTGGTTAGCGTACTAACCAGCAGACATATCGGGCGGACGGATTCCCAGCCGACAGATTTTAAAGCATGCTTTAAAATCTGTCGGCTGGCCAAATTCGTCTGCTCGCCCGTACCCACGATCGAATCTGTCTGCTGGGACGATTGGGCAGACCGTTTCCAGCAGATAGATTTGATCGTGTGTACGCGGCCTAAGGGGGGTAAACTCCATCTGATACCGCCCCGATTTTCGGGGACAATGCAGTAGGTCCTACACTGTAGGGAAATCATAACTGTTCAGTCCAGGGTAACCAGATCCGATCATATTTCTGGGGGCAGCCTGTTAGTGTAAGTCAGCTTATACAGAGGTAAAACAGCATTAATGGAGGATTCCCAGGATTCTATTTTAGGGGGAGAGGGGAGGCCCATTTCATCAGAATTTCCTTTATTGGCATAAAACAACAAAAGGGAAATGAGCAACTTAGTGTATCGGGGTCTCTGATCATCATCATGGATGCCTAATAAGGCTAATTCAGGCGATATCGGAAGTGACAGCTGAAGGCGGATATTGATGCATTCAAAAACTGCGGCCCAGAACACCGTTAAGGGTGGGCAAGTCCAGAACATATGCATATAAGTGCTATAAGGGGATCGACATCTGGGGCAGTTATGCAATCTCTGTGGATAAATCTGGTGCAGTCTCTGAGGCGTGTAGTAAACTCGATGTATGAACTTGGTTTGCAACTGCTTATCTCTGGAGGAGACTACCAACCTAGAAAGCATTCTTCCCAGGTCTTCCTGTCCAAGTTAGAAATGTCAGTCCACCATTTTTCCCATAGTGCATTCATTTTGGGCAAGTCAACCCCAAGGAGAGCAAGGTATAGTGTACAGAGTGTTTTTTTTTTAAAGTCTCCTGTGCCAGAATTGCCTTAAAGGAAGAGGGAAATTGGGTATTAGCTGCATGACTCAGCTGATAATATCTGAAGATCACCCTCCCTGAGAATCCATACCTATCTACAAGGTCGTGGAAGGGAAGTAGTGTCCCTGTGTGCACAACATCTTTAAGGACCTTAATCCCAAACATCCTAAAGTGGGGAAGGGAGGGGTTCCCCCACAGCAGGCAAAAAGGAGAATATTGGTGAGGGCTCAGAAACCTCCTCCTAGCTAACGTCCATACCTTTAGGGTCACCTTAGTGGGGGCCAGGAGTGAGGAATAAGCAGTGGCGTCTCTTTATACTAAGTTCAGCAATTCCCTGAGTGAGTCCAAAATAGCTGCATCTAAGCAGGTGGCAGGATTCGTCCTGGGTCCCTCAAACCACCATTGCACAGTAAATAATATCGTAGCCCAGTAATAAACCATCAGGGTAGCGCAAGCCCCCCACAATCCACCGGGAACTGTAGGGTCGACCTGGCCAGCCTAGGGGGGGAACCTTTCCAAAAAAATGCGCTTATTCAGTTATCTGGTCTCTCGTCGCCATAATCCCCAGATACTTAAATTCCTCCACCCAAAGTAGCGGGTCTGCAATGCAGCTCCCCGAGCCTGAGGATCCACCGGAAATACCACTGACTTAGATCAGTTAATCCTAACCCCCAAGAAGTGCCCAAATTCATTAAAGGTCTCCAGTGCCGCTTTCAGCGAGGCCCCAGCATCATGTAAGTATAACAATGCATCATCTGCATAAAGGGAGATTTTCTCCTCCAGAGGGCCAACCCTAAGCCCCAGAATATTGCGGGACTCCCGAATCAGAATCACCAGAGGTTCAAGAGCCAAGACGAACAGGCTTGGTGACAGCAGGCATCCCTGCCGGGTGCCCCTCTGGAGGAGAAAAATATCAGAGAGGGTGTCATTCGTACGGATCCTGGCTCTGGGGATCTATAAACCAGTTAAGAAACTTAGTGCCAAATCCAAAATGCTTTAGGATCTCCCAGAGATATGCCCACTCTACGGAGTCAAAAGCTTTCTCCGCATCTAGCGAAAAGTCTACGAATGTTCATATCAGTGCCCTTCCCTGGCATGAACCCCATCTGGTCTTGATGGGCCAGATCTTCCATCACAGTGGCCAGTCTAAGAGACAGATTTTTTTCCAGAAGTTTGGCATCTGTGTTGATCAGGGAAATGGGCCTGTATGAGGTACACTCCTCTGGGTCCTTACCGGGTTTGGACACCAACACCACCACTGCCTCGGACATTCTGGTAGGGAGCCTACAGAAGAAAATTGAGAGAAAAGGGAGGTTATCCTGGGGGCCAACATCTCAGAGTAAAATTCAGTGGGTATTCCATTTGGACCAGGAGCCTTCCCCGACAGCATGCAGTTTCCTGCACCTCCTCTAGAGAGATATCCCTATCCAGGGCAATGCATTTATCTGTGTCTAGTGCAGGAAATGGGATTCGATCTAGGTATTCACTCAGGTCAGCGACAGTGTAAGTCACCTTAGAAGAGTACAAGTCCTGATAAAAGTGGAACAACCTAGCACTGATCATCTCTGGGGTGGTCAGCAGTCGGCCGCCTGAGTCCTTCAATCTACCCACATGCGTCATTGCATATCTGTGCACCAGAACACTGACCCCCCTAGCATAATTAGAGTAGGAGGCATTATAATGAGCACAGACCCAAGCCATCCTCAGACTACCTGAACAACCCATTAACCCGTACCCATGTGTTCGTCTCACCCCTTAACCATAAAATAAAGACTCGGACAACATGTTATCCTTGAATGGACGTAGGGGTCGGCCACAGCTTTATTTTTTCTTTAACCATAAAACATCTGTAAACCTTTAGTACCATCTCATGGTAAGATTACAAGGGGGAAGCAACCAGCCAGCCGCCGGCCTAAACCGACGGGCATAATAGCCTTCCCCCGTTCCTTCATTAATATTACCGCCAGCTGTGACTTAACAATAAATATCTCACATCATAGCGTGAACAAACAATGCCTTTAAAACCAAAACCTTAAAATTGTAATAAAATACAGCAATAACCACCGTCATAACTCCTCAGTACAAGACTCGCTTGACCAATTTTTTTTTTTTTTATAACTTTATTACATTCGATCCTCTTTTTTTTTTTTTTTTTTTTTAAACACCTGAAACTGTGTAATAAAACGGGAAACAAGGGCGGGAGGGTGGGAGCTCACTTGCTGGGGGGCTGCTGCAGGTAAGAGGAAGAAGGTGGGAGGGAAACCGACCTTGAAGCCTTGGTCACATGCCCACTCCAAATACCTCCCCCCTGGGCATCTTTAATTGGTTCTATCTGTCAGAGCACCACCCTCCCAGAGGGAGGGGGAAGGAGGGGGGAACTCAAGAGGGGAGAGACTCATTTAACCCCTTTCCTGACTGTCCCATCTCCTCAACTAGTCCGTGGCACCTAGCCCTATTTGGGCCGGTGCCAGCCAGACTACCTGAACAACCCATTAACCCGTACCCATGTGTTCGTCTCACCCCTTAACCATAAAATAAAAACTCGGACAACATGTTATCCTTGAATGGACGTAGGGGTCGGCCACAGCTTTATTTTTTCTTTAACCATAAAACATCTGTAAACCTTTAGTACCATCTCATGGTAAGATTACAAGGGGGAAGCAACCAGCCAGCCGCCGGCCTAAACCGACGGGCATAATAGCCTTCCCCCGTTCCTTCATTAATATTACCGCCACAGGAGGAGCACAGCCCCTCAAACTGGGCTCCTACCCCCACCCATGATGTAAAGGGCCTGTTCAATGCCATCCTGAAGGCCAGACAAAAAGATATCGAGCCCGATATCATTGAGATGGACCCCATCCTGACCCATGAGCCGCCTATTGTCCCCTTCCAGCTGCCTGTGCCTCACCACTACCCCTGACCTGGCCCTGACGTACCGGGACATGCGGGCGTTAATTGTTCTGCGAGCTCTCTCAATTGCAGCCACATCCCTATCCTCCTGCCAGGTGACCCGAGGGACAATTTCGGACCAAATCAACATGATTTCCGAAAAAAGAAACACCATTGTCTCCAAATCCATTCTCATTAGGGTAATGATCTCCGGAACCCGCAGGGAGCGAATATCGTTCCCCCCTGCATGGATTACCAACACCACCGGCGACCGAGATACTCCGCCAATCTGAAAGGCTTCCATCAATATCCGAGACCAGGAGAGACCCCCAATACCTCTCCAATGAACCTCCACTGGAAATCCCAGGGACCTGCCGCCCTGCCGACAGATGGCCCTCTGCGCGGCCCGATGGATATATGAATGGCCCAGAATGTGCACCACCGGCGCACGAGGACCTGAAAAAGGGGGAAAATTCATTATAGCAGCAATTCCGGGCGAACATAACCTGCATAGCACCCCGACTTCCACCGACCAATTCTTTGAATGTCACCCATTGCTAGCCCGGCCCTAGCCGCTTCCGTAGCCGCACCAATTCTGAATGAATGTGTGCCAAAATCGTTCGCTGAAAACCCGGCAGCCACAAGGCAGCGTTTGAAAACCGAACTGAACTGGTACCGTGTAAGGGGGGCCCCCGAAGCATGCACCAAAAACTTTTCCCCACCAGGACTCACCTTCAGGAACTCCGTTACCATTGCAACTGGACAAAGTGTGCCCCCCCACTGCCCCAAGGCGCAACCAAGAACCTTTTCCCAGCTGGTCCGTTTTAGACCTTCTCACCCGAACCTGCAACACACCGTTAGTCAGTAGGACGTCATCCCTGAAAAGGCCCCCAGGACCCGTAGTCGCGGACGCCACTAGCTCGCTTATCCGTAACGCTCTGAAAAAAGCCAGGCAAAACGCAGTAGAAAAAAGAAGCCCTTCGTAAGGAGAGGAACACACCGTAACCGTAGCCCCGACAAGGGAGTTCAGCAAGGCAAAGGAAACCGGACGCCTAGCGTCCTTTTTCCCGTGCCTTTTCCGCCAACCCTTTAATGCCTGCAGGATACCGAAATGCTTCGTGCTGTCCTGCCACCCGTGCAGCTTTAAGTGAAAACCAACCCCCCCCCCCCCATGCGGCGTTGAGCCACCGCGGCGGAACAACCAGAAAGCTCCAAATTCAACAAATAGTCCACCGTAACCTGAAAACGTAAATTCCCACAGGAAGCCACGTCCCTGCCGCCCGCCACCCCCAACCAGGCATTCCACGCCTTACCATGATTGGACCAGGTAGCCGGAGTCACCGAAGCAGCAATGAGGGGCATCAAAGTCCTGACACCAGGGTCCATAGGGACTTCGGGCAAGGCAGGCCTTCCTGATCCGCACCCGGGCAAAGAGACCGGAACTTCTGGAAACGAGAACGAGACAATAAGTCAGCGATAACGTTATCAACACCTGGGACATGACGAGATCTGAACCAGATATTATACTCCAGGCATCTGAGCACCAGATGACGGAGTAGGGCCAGAACCGGCAGCGAAGAGGAAGACAGACCGTTGATGCAATGCACCACACTGCTATTGTCGGTCCAGAAGCATACCTTTTTGTCCCTGAGCTGCTCCCCCCAAAGTTCAACCGCCACGACGATGGGAAAAAGCTCAAGGAGAGTCAGGTTGCGACATAACCCCTGCTCCTGCCACTCTAGTGGCCATGATTCCGCGCTCCAGCTCGCCCCGAGAATCGCGCCGTACCCTCCCGAACCAGCCGCATCAGTGAAAAGAGACAATTCCTGATTGCCTATTTCGACCGACAGGAAACACGTGCGCCCGTTGTATGTGCCCAAAAAACGCCGCCACACTGACAGGTCCGCTTTTAGGGAACAAGTCAGTCGGATGCGATGCTCAGGCCTCTTGGCCCCTTTGGTGGCCAGAGACAACCGGCGTGAAAAAACACGACCCATCGGCATGATACGACATGCAAAGACGAGGAGGCCCAATAGCGACTGCAATTGCCGCAGAGTAACTTTTTGAACTTCACAAAACCCCTCGATCAAGCCTAATAGCTTTTCGAGCCTATCTGCTCGTAACCGAAAGACCATCTCAAGGGAATCTATTTCAATGCCCAGAAAGGACAGCCTGGTGATTGGGCCCTCCGTTTTTTCTGCGCAAAGCGGAATCCCGAACCTGCTCATCACAGCACAGAAAAAATCCAGCAAAAATTGACACTGAGAAGATTCGGCCAGGGCTACTAACAGAAAATCATCCAAATAATGAATGATGGATCTACAACCCGTTGCACATCGTACCACCCATTCCAAAAAGGAACTGAACATTTCAAAATAGTGGCACGATATGGAGCAGCCCATAGGCAAACAAGTGTCATAATAGAAGAGGCCATCCACACAGCAACCCAGAAGGTGGTAGCAATCCGGGTGTACCGGCAGCAGCCTAAAAGCCGATTCAATGTCAGTTTTAGCCATCATGGCACCTCTGCCGGCCCGTCGGACCAACAACACAGCCTTATCGAAGGAGACATAGGAAACAGACGCCTCATCCTTTGAGATGCCGTCGTTAACCGATGAGCCCCTGGGATAAGATAAATGGTGAATTAACCGAAACTTACCGCTCTCCTTCTTGGGGACCACTCCCAAAGGAGAAACCCTCAAGTTAGGAAATGGTGGGGATGAAAACGGACCCTCAATGCAACCCAAATTAACCTCTTTACTAACCTTGTCCCGCAGGGCATCCGGGTAAAGCGCAGCCGATTGCAAATTGCCAGCCAGTTGGTGTGAATCTGAGGGAATGAAGGGGATAAGAAAACCGTACAAAAAACCTATGCGCAACTGCTCAGCCTCCGACCTATTGGGGTAACGCTCTAGCCAGGGGAGCATCTCTTCCACGCTCACCGGTGTCTTTCCCTTCAACAGGCCCTGTACCCCTATGCACCGGTTTTGCGCCGCGGGGGCAGCGAACTGCCCCGTGGGCGCCACCGCAAGAGGAGCACTCGTGCTTGAACTTGCACAACCCGAAGAACTTGCAATGACCCTCGTTAAAGAGCCAGCATGTTCCGGGTCTCTTTGTGGCCGCTGCGCCCTGCTGACTTGCTGAGGAGGCAGCGGCCCCGCCAAGAAAGGGAGTCTGCCTCTGCGCCATCATAAGCCGCAGCCAGACATCCGTCGCCTTGCAGCCCCAACCCACCTCGGGTTGCAACGCCAAGCGTCTTCTGAACTCTTCGTCATATTTCCACCAAGCGCTGCCGCCATGGGACTTATAGGCGTTGTATACTGAGTCCAAATAGACGAAGAGCTCCGAACAGCGCTCGGGGTGTTTTTCCCCCATAATACCACCCAGCACGGCAAAAGCCTGCAACCAGTTACCTATTGTCCTGGCAACCCGGGGCCTACGCTCAAAAGACCTGTCAGTATAGGGCTTGCGCTCCTTATCAATGGTATGCTGATCAGCTGAAACCAAAGACCATATATCTATGTACTTATTTTCCCAAATTTTTTGTTTGATGTCTTCAGTAATGTGTGATCCTAACGGGCTAATCCCACAGAAAAAGGACTCCTTGTGTACACCGGCCCTTGGCGGAGACGGAGGACGCCTGCCCGCAGGAGGCGTAACCACCCCCTGGGAGCCGGGCTCCAGCTGCGACAATAATGCTTTTAAAGCCAGTACCAAAGCATGCGTCCCACCCCCGGCCCCCCAGGCCCCTGCGAAGTCAAACTCACCAGTTACTGCCGAAGATGGAGGAGGAGGAGGGATCACTGGAGGTATCGCAGCTGACAATACCGAAGGAGCGGATGCGGGAACAGGCGGAAGGAAAACCGGCACTGAAGATGGAGCCACCGAAACCGTCGTGGCCAGGGGAGCCACAGAGGAAGCAGGCACGCCGGACGGCTGGTCCGCGTGAGAAGGCCGCCTGGAGCGCCTCGATGAACCCTGTCTAGACCTAAGCCGACCCTCGCGGCCCCTGGATCGGCTCCTGGAGGAGCTGCCAGAGGAGGATGGTGACCCCCAGCGGGAGGATCTGGATCTACGCCAGTTTCTGCTGTGACGCCTAGGGGATCTACGGCGACGGCTTCTGCTGTACCGCCCATGACGCCCAGAACTACGCGAAGAGGACCTGGAGTCCGACCGCATGTCCCGTCTACGGGACCGATCGCTCCTGAAACTCGCAGGGGGGGGGGGGAGTAGGCGATGGGGGGGGGACAGCGGAGGTGTTTAGGTGAGGAGAAGGACACACTATATCTTCCCCAGCATCCGCATCCACAGGTGCCTGGGGGGGGTTGCGAGCGGCATGGGCAGGATGGGCTTGCACATTCACTGCTAAGTCAGTAGCAGGGACATCTACAGTGGTGGCAGGGGCGGAGGGGATGTCTGCAGCTAAGCCAGCCTCCTCGCTACTCGGGGAGCTGGAAACATGCATATTAGCATTACCCATGATGGAGTACAAGGAGGGGGAGAGGCACACACTCTGTGCAGACACACGAGGAGCAAAAGAGGAAGGGGCGGGGCTACCGCGCCGACCCGCGATTTGGCCCCGCCCCTTCCCCCCCTTTCCAGCAACAGATACAGCGGTGCCTCTGCGCCGCTGTGAAGCCTTAGGGGGACTGGGACTCAGCCTTACAGGCGGTCAGGTGGCCCTACGAGGGGCCCGCCGACCCCTTACCTGGTCATCCACAGTTGGGCACGGCGAGGGGAACGGTCCAGGCACCCCCAGGTCGGCGGCGATGCGAGCCAGGAAGCCTCCATCGGACCGCATCCGCTCCCGGATCAAACCCAGCAGGTCTTCAGCCATGACACAGCCAAGGAAGGTAAGGAGCTCACTTGCTGGGGGGCTGCTGCGGGTAAGAGGAAGAAGGTGGGAGGGAAACCCACCTTGAAGCCTTGGTCACATGCCCTTTACCTCGGCCTCCCCAAGTACCAAATCGCTCGTCTGCAAGTCGTTCAGAATACGGCCGCCAGACTTGTGACTGGGAAAAAACCCTGGGAATCCATCTCACCTTCACTGAGAGCCCTTCATTGGCTGCCAGTTAAAGACAGAATTGCTTTTAAAGCTCTCTGTCTTACGCATAGATGTGTCCATGGGAATGCCCCCCTTTATTTATGCGAAATAATAAAAACGCATAATCCCAATCGCGTTTTGCGATCCACGAATCAGAACCTGCTCCAGGTTCCGAAAGCCAACTGCAAGTCCAAAGGAGAAAGAAGATTTGCGATCCAAGGTCCCAGACTATGGAACGCTTTACCAACCAGCATTCGGTTGGAGGAGAACCACCTAGCATTTAGGAAAAAGGTCAAGACTTTTCTCTTTTGATATCAAAGGAGACAGGAACAACAAGCGCCCAGAGGCGATTCAGTTCGCATGTGCCGCGCTATACAAGTTTTCATTCATTCATTCATTCATTCACCCCAAATACCTCCCCCCTGGGCATCTTTAATTGGTTCTATCTGTCAGAGCACCACCCTCCCAGAGGGAGGGGGAAGGAGGGGGGAACTCAAGAGGGGAGAGACTCATTTAACCCCTTTCCTGACTGTCCCATCTCCTCAACTAGTCCGTGGCACCTAGCCCTATTTGGGCCGGTGCCAGCCAAAACCGTGACCCTAGATCCCACCAGGTAGGTTTCCTGTAGAATGCAGATCTGGGGATTGTGCTTCTGTATATATTTGAATACTAAGGACCTTTTAATAGCAGAAAATTAGCCATACTTCTGCTGCAAAAATAAAGGATAACAGTATAACATAGAACCCTGGACTCACCCACAGGTGTGCAGCGTCCCACAATCTTTTGTGCCACAAATGCACACCTCTGTGTGACCACTCGTCATTTGTAAGTAGAAAAACACAGAATACAAGCAAGTACATTATGGAACATAAAAACAACAAACCAGTTTCATTGCTGACGGCAACAGGCATCCAACACCCCCCCCCCCCCCCCGTGCACCCTCAAACAGTAAGAGGCACATGACCCCAAGAACGTGTCCAAGGACAAACCTATGGAATGAAATCGGGAGGCATGGTACCCGATTAGCAATTTAGAGGAAAATTAATAAGAAAAAAAAGGGGAGGTATAAACCAGAGATGCTAGAGAACTAGGGACACAGGCAGTCAGCAAAGACACACAAAGCATGTCCCAGTCTATCATTTGGGTAAAAAAAAAGGTACACTACATACTCATAGTCCGTTGCGTAGGAACATCAAAACAAGGTAGTTGCAGTGAGAGCTGATTGTAGCACAAGTCTTGCCAGGTAAATAGGATACCTTGACACAACAGTATCTTGGCGATCACAGAAAAAGGACACTCCACAACAGACCCCCACAGCAAAGCATCTCACATTCATAAGAGGCAACTGACTAGAACTACTGCACACCCAGTCGGTAACAAACCAGGGAAAAATCATAGGGGATGTAGGCCCACTATGGAGGCAGTGTCTCCAGCCAGATACTTGCATTCTTGGGGCTGATAAAGATCCGCACCCTTTCCCCGTCGACTACCCTCAGCTTAGCTGGAAACAGAATGCTGTATCGGATCCCCTTGTTGTGGAGAGAAGCCTTCACATTATCAAAGAAGCGCTGTTTGATAGTTTGTTTATAGTTGTTTGACGAGCCGGTGTGTCGTTACATTCGATGCACACACCACCATCCTGCTTCACCCCACACTAATCTTGTATGCTATCGCACATGTGTCAAAGTGTTATCGAGCATGCGTGGTTTTTCACCCATAGTCTACAGGGTGTAGTCTGGGAACATCATGAGCTTGACGTTGCGGTATGGGATGTCGCCACATGGGCCGCTCCGAGCAGCTCATCTCTGTCACGGAAGTTGAGTAGTCAGAGAATAAATGTACGGGGGTGCTCCCTACAGACCTGATTGCGGCGCTACACGGTGGGCCCTCTCCACCGTGAAATATGGAGAAAGCTGTGCTGCGGGCAGCAGGGATGGTAGCAGGTCTTCTGTGAAGACAGTTGGGTTGTGGCCCTCTACCCCCTCTGGGAAGCCTACGATACTGAGGTTATTTCTCCGGCTCTGATTTTCGGCGTCCTCCGCTCAGTATTTCAGGGCCCGAACCTTTGTTTGGGGAGCCTGGATAGGGGCCTCATGGGTGGTCACAGTATTCTCCACGTCCCCCAGAAGCTGTTCAGCCACCATTATTCTGGAGCAGATCATGTCCAGGTCTTGTCTCAGCAGCCCCATGTCCAGTTGTACCATTTCTATCTTGGAAGTGAGGGCTGTCTGACAGGCTGTAATAGCCACCTTCACCTCCGGAATGCCCGGAAGAGCGGCCTCTAGACTCTCCTTGTGGACCGTCTGCCACGCCATATTGCTAAGGAGCACTGGTGGATGCTGCGGAACAGATACCGGGCTCGTCTCAGCCTCGATACATGGGGGGAATTTCAGTTTCTTACCCCATTTGTGGGTCCCTAGAGGTTCTAGAAGGCATTCAAGGGCTATAGTACTGACAGGATGCAGGTTCTACCCAGATACGGATAAAATTCTAGATTCTTCTCCAGCAGAGCTTAGAGTGCACTTCTGCTCAGTCCGCCATCCCGGCCACGCCCCCCACAAATTTGTTTTTAACAAGAAAAATCTTATCTTATCTTAACTTAACAAAATTATTCCCTGACATAATCTAACCCACCTTCGCCTTCCACAGATGCATGCTTACCTTTATCCACTGACCATGGTTCCACTATTTGTTTACCATATGTCCATATTATCCATATGTACAAGTTATTATTGTCCTGGCCTGCAACTGTCTGAACATCTTAAGCCTTGGGACACAGTCTCATAGAAGTCTATGGGGTCCTAATTCGCAGGCGCAGCCAAGACAGTAAGGACTTGCACTGATGGATGTAAATAAACAGCAGAGTATCGGTTTAACCACTTCAGCCCCAGAAGAATTGGCTGCTCAATGACCAGGCCATTTTTTGCAATTCGGCACTGCTTCGCTTTAACTGACAATTGTGCAGTCGTGCAATGCTATACCCAAACAAAATTTACGTCCTTTTTTCCCCACAAATAGAGCGTTCTTTTGGTTGTATTTGATCATCTCTGCGATTTTAATTTTTTTGCACTATAAACAAAAAATAGAGTGTCAATTTTGAAAAAAAAAAACAATATTTTGTAGTTTTTGCTATAATAATTAATTTCTTTTTTTTTAAAAAGCTATTTTTTCTTATTTTAGGCCGATATGTATTCTTCTACATATTTTTGGTAATAAAAATTGGAATAAGGTATATTGATTGGTTTGCGCAAAGGTTATAGCGTCTTCAAAATAGGAGATAGATTTATAGCATTTTTATTATTATTATTTTTTTACTAATAATGACGTTGATCTGCGATTTTTATCGGGACTGCGACATTATGGCGGACACATCGGACACTTTTGACACATTTTTGGAACCATTGGCATTTATACAGCAATCAGTGCTATAAAAATGCACTGATTACTGTAAAAATGTCACTGGCAGGGAACAGGTTAACACTAGGGGGCGATCAAGGGGTTAATTGTGTTCCATGACTGTGTGTTCTAACCGTAGGGGGGAAATAACAGATCGTGTTTCCTAGCTATTAGTCTCTATTAGCCTCTCCTTACAGAACAGAACAGGGATTTGTGTTTACACACACATGTCCCTGTTCTGCCTGTCGTGCCCGCGATCGCTCGTGGCCCGCAGTCACTGCGACCGATGATCACAAGCATCGGTAACTCCATGATGCAGTGCACGCACCAGTTAGAGGGGCCGACGTACATCTACGATGGTTCGCAGGATCTTGCCGACCTGCCACAGTATAATGACGCTGGTCGTCAAGTGGTTAATGTAAGTATGCAAATGTGGAGGGGGGTGGGTGAGGTTAGTTGAGGGAAAAGGGGCTAAAAAGATAAATGAGCTTTGTTTTAAAGTGCACTTTTAACTCACGTATTATTTTACATATAACCTTAGCCTTGCCAAGCTCAGCATTTTAAAGCATAACTAAAGTTCTGCTTTTAAAAACTGCAAACAGCTAGGCTCTTTATTGTAGAAGAGACATGCAATGTCTCCTCTGCAATAAAAGCAACCTACTGGCATGCTCAAAGTCTTCTTTGGCCGCGTACACACGGCAGGGAACCTCGACGGGCAGAACACATCGTTCCGCCCGTCGAGGTTCCCTGCCGGCCGTCGAAATCGGCGACCCGCCCGTCGGGAATGGCAACCAGCCATTCTTCCAGGCGGGCCGTCGAGGAAATAGAGAGCGTGCTCTCTATTTCTGCTCGACGGGCTTCCCGACGGGAAGCTCGCCGAGACCGTACACACGGCCGAGGTCCTCGCTGGAATGGTCATTCCAGCGAGGTTCTCGCTGGTTTTCAGCGAGAACCTCGGCCGTGTGTACGCCGCCTTTGGAATGTTCACAATTAAAATGGCCACAGCCTGGCACCTGGAAGAAGCCAGGAAGGAGATCCCGGCGTTGGACTGTTGAAGTTGGGGAAAATTTTCACAATTTAGCAACATTTTAAAGTTGTATTCCAGGCAAATACACAGATGAAATACATATAGTAAATATGAGCTGCTTGCCTGCCAAGTAATCCAGCACTTAGTTCCACTTAGGTAAAAATTTCCATAAATTGAATTCCAAATAATCAATTTATTAAAGCATAACTTTTATACAGTTTAGTATAATTTCTACTGCACAGAACAGGTGAATGTACTGCTTGTACTCTTTAAGATCAAGATAAGACAAGATACGATCAAGTTTTGTTGTATTGTGAATTAAAAATGTATCACCCTAAACAATATTGCACAAATTCTTAAATACAGTTTTTTTGTAGCTGGTGTGAGGCCCCTTTCCCGCGTACGGATCCCGTGAGGATCCGTACTGTTCTTATCCACTTGCTCAGCAGGGATCAGTCTGTTGATCCCCGCTGAGCCGGCAGATGAAAGGGCGGTCCCTGCACAACTGTGCGGACCGCCCTGTCAGATCTCCGCTTCCCCCTATAGGGGGATCGGATGAACACGGACTGTCTGCAGACGGATGGAAAAATAGGGCCAGATTCAGGTAGAGTTACGCTGGAGTATCAGTGATTCGCCAGCATAACTCTTATGCCGCGTACATACGGTCGTTTTTTGCGATGAAAAAAAACGACGTTTTTTGTGAAGTAAAAAACGACGTTTTTGAAACGTCACTTTCAAAGACGATGTTGCATACACACCATCGTTTTTTCACAAAAAACGAGGTTACGTTCACCACACTTTTCCATTGAAGCTTGCTTCATAACTAGCTTCTGGGCATGCGCGGGTTGAAAAACGTCGTTTTAAACGACGTTTTTGCTACACACGGTGACTTTTTGTGAAACAAAAAACGACGTTTTGAAAAACGACACAAAAAATTCAAGCATGTTGGAATTTTTTTTTGGTCGTTTTTTTTAAGACAAAAAACGAAGTTTTGCCCACACACGATCAATTTAAATGACGTTTTAAAAAACGTCGTTTTTTTTCATCGCAAAAAACGACCGTGTGTACGCGGCATTACTTTGAGCCGGTTTATCTGTTTTCTGTATGCAGAAAACAAGATACGCCGGGATTGAGTTCATATACGAGCGGCGTAATTGTATTTCGCCGTCGTATCGGAACTGCAATTTTAAAATGGGCGCTCGGGGCGTTCCCGCTGATTTACGCCGAGAATATGTAAATCAGCGAGAGACGGCAATTCACAATCATACGCTGGCCCGACGCAGTGACTTTCCGACGTTTCCGTAAGCGATACGCGGCGTAAAGAAAAACATGCCCCCTAGGTGGAGTATCCTATGTTAAGTATGGCCGTCGTGATCGCGTCGAATTGAAAAAGTTTAACATCGTTTGCGTAAAACGTCCGTAAATGGGGATTGACGTCATTGACATTCACTGACAGAATTTGGAGCATGCGCACTGACAGTCGACGCATGCGCAGTACGTTCGCCGCGGGATCGCGCCTAGTTTAAATATTACACGCCCCCTGCTCGCCCAATTTGAATTCCGCCGGCTCATTTTCGCTACGCCGCCGCAACTTTAGGAGCAAGTGCTTTGTGAATAACAGTACTTGCTCCTAAAGTTTCGCCAGAGTAGCGTAAATGACGAACGTTACTCCAGAATAAAGATCCGCTCTCCTACCTGAATCTGGCCCATAGTATTTTCCTCTTCCTGCAGAATCAGAGCATAGCGGTCACCGATGAGATAGGGATACATGTCTCTTTTTCATCCGTAAACGGATGGATGAAAAAGCGGACATACAGTACAGACCAAAAGTTTGGACACACCTTCTCATTCCAAGAGTTTTCTTTATTTTCATGACTATGAAAATTGTAGATTCACACTGAAGGCATCAAAACTATGAATTAACACATGTGGAATTATATACATAACAAAAAAGTGTGAAACAACTGAAAATATGTCATATTCTAGGTTCTTCAAAGTAGCCACCTTTTGCTTTGATTACTGCTTTGCACACTCTTGGCATTCTCTTGATGAGCTTCAAGAGGTAGTCACCTGAAATGGTCTTCCAACAGTCTTGAAGGAGTCCCAGAGATGCTTAGCACTTGTTGGCCCTTTTGCCTTCACTCTGCGGTCCAGCTCACCTCAAACCATCTCGATTGGGTTCAGGTCTGGTGACTGTGGAGGCCAGGTCATCTGGAGCAGCACCTCATCACTCTCCTTCTTGGTCAAATAGCCCTTACACAGCCTGGAGGTGTATTGGGGGTCATTGTCCTGTTGAAAAATAAATGATGGTCCAACTAAACGCAAGCCGGATGGAATAGCATGCCGCTGCAAGATGCTGTGGTAGCCATGCTGGTTCAGTATGCCTTCAATTTTGAATAAATCCCCAACAGTGTCACCAGCAAAGCACCCCCACACCATCACACCTCCTCCTCCATGCTTCACGGTGGGAACCAGGCATGTAGAGTCCATCCGTTCACCTTTTCTGCGTCGCACAAAGACACGGTGGTTGGAACCGAAGATCTCAAATTTGGACTAATCAGACCAAAGCACAGATTTCCACTGGTCTAATGTCCATTCCTTCTGTTCTTTAGCCCAAACAAGTCTCTTCTGCTTGTTGCCTTTCTTTAGCAGTGGTTTCCTATCAGATATTCTACCATGGAGGCCTGATTCACACCACATTCTCCTCTTAACAGTTGTTCTAGAGATGTGTCTGCTGCAAAAGGTGGCTACATTGAAGAACTTAGAATATGACATATTTTCAGTTGTTTCACACTTTTTTGTTATGTATATAATTCCACATGTGTTAATTCATAGTTTTAATTCCTTAAGTGTGACTCTACAATTTTCATAGTCATGAAAATAAAGAAAACTCTTGGAAAGGTGTGCCCAAACTTTTGGTCTTTACTGTACGCTGGTGTGAAAGGGCCGCTGCTGTGAAAGGGCCCTTAAAGTGTATGGACGTAAACACTTATTTACCTATTCTTTAAGTGGAGGTCCATACAAAAAGTGAACCGTCGCTTTTCGGAACCCCCCCCCCCCCCCTCGGGTGCCATATTTGGCACCTTTCAGGGGGGAGGGGGGTGCAGATACCCATATAATACAGGTATTTGCACCCACTTCTGGGATTAGACTCCTGGGGGAGTCATGCCCCTTCATGTCACCCTCCGCTGTCTTCTGGAAACGCAGATCGCAGGAGACAGCGGGGACCAGTGAGGGCGCGATGTGTGGCTCGTGCATGCGCAGTTGGGAACCGGGCAGTGAAGCCCTTAATGAGCATTAAAACATGCTGACCTCAGCAATTCATCCTCAAAAGTTTACAGCAACTCAAACTCTTCTCCTCCTTCTTCTAGCAGTTCAGCTACCCCATCTCCAGTGGTGGTGCATCGATAGTGGGCACAGGAGCGCCGCCCCCTCTCTCCTTCACCGCCACTGAACAATACATAGATTCATGAATTGCATGAATCTATGTATTGTCGCCTGCACCGATGCCGCCAACTATTCAGATGGCCGGCCACCTGGTGAGCGCCGGCCATCGAAATAACAGCAGTTGGTTTGCTTTGGATAGGCTTCCCGATTACAGCCCGGGGTGTGCGTTCCCTGGTTAACACTGACACGCGTCTCAGCCAATCAGGTTCACTGGGTCTGGTTATCGGTAACCTGATTGGCTAAAGCGTCATCAAGGGCGGGAGAAGACATCGAGGGACAGTGGAGTGAGGGTGGCTGACCCGAGAAAGGTAAGTGCCGGGTGGGGAGGGGCAATCTGGCAACATTTTACTGGGCAAACTGGCGGTTTTAGAGGGGGCAATATGGCGGCAATTGACGA
The DNA here is from genome assembly GCA_029574335.1 of Rana kukunoris. Taxonomy (NCBI): domain Eukaryota; kingdom Metazoa; phylum Chordata; class Amphibia; order Anura; family Ranidae; genus Rana; species Rana kukunoris. Next base: position 391,519,808 of record CM056051.1, read on the forward strand.
GAACAGTAGAAAATTGATGGCATGGCACAGTGGTGACAATTGATGGGCACAGTGGCGACAATTGATGGCACAGTGGCTGCGTTTGATGGCATGGCACAGTGGCGATAATTGATGGACACAGTGGCGACAATTCATGGGCACAGTGGCTGCGTTTGATGGCATGGCACAGTGGTGACAATTGATGGGCACAGTGGCGACAATTGATGGCACAATGGCTGCGTTTAATGGCATGGCACAGTGGCTGCGTTTGATAGCATGGCACAGTGGCGACAATTGATGGCACAGTGGCAATAATTGATGGCACAGTGACGACAATTGATGGCACAGTGACGACAATTGATCGGCACAGTGGCGACAATTGATGGGCACAGTGGCTGCATTTGATGGCACAGTGGTGACAATTGATGAGCACAGTGGCTGCGTTTGATGGGCATAGTGGCTGCAATTGATAAGCACAGTGGTGGCAATTGATGGGCACAGTGGCTGCATTTGATGGCACAGTGGTGACAATTGATGAGCACAGTGGCTGCGTTTGATGGGCACAGTGGCTGCGTTTGATGGGCACAGTGGCTGCGTTTGATGGGCACAGTGGTTGCGTTTGATGGGCACAGTGGCTGCAATTGATGGGCACAGTGGCGGCAATTGATGGGCACCATAGCTGCGTTTGATGGGCACAGTGAGGCTGCAATTGTTTTGTTTTGTTTTTCGTTTGTTTTCTCCCCCCAAAAAATGTTGAGCACCAGCCGCCACTGCCCTACTCCATCCTTCTAGCAACAACTCAGCAGCCCCTTGCCCCCCTTCTCCAATAAGTGACTCAGCAGCTCAGCTTCTTCTGCTTTACCCTCCCTACAATGATTCAGCAACTCAGATCCCTCTGTTCCTTCTTCCAGCAGCTCAGCATCCCCCTACTCATCCCTCCCATCAGTGACTCAGCAGCCCAGCTCACCTTGCTCTCCCCCCAGCAGTAACTCAGCAGCTCAGTTCCCCCTGCTCACTCCTCCCAGCAGCTCAGCACCCCCTGTCCCCCCTTCCTGCAGTGACTCAGCGGCTATCTCTTCTCTCCCTTCCAGCAGTGACTTAGTGCTTCACCCCACTCCTCTCCCACCTCCAGGAAGTGACTTAGCAGCTCAGCTAACTCTTTACCACTCTTTCAACAGTAACACAGGAGCACGGGTAACCCGCACCCACTTCCAAGCAGTAACTAAGGTCGGCCATACACGGTTGGAATCTCGGCCAGTTCGGCAAGAAGTACTCAATGATTTACCCTAATAAAATATAGTTCAGCCATTGACAGTAAGACCGTACTCTTGCATTGGCTTTTCTAGGGAGGAAGGCAAGGCTGAAAAAAATCTAGCAACCAGAGTGCAAACCTGATATAAGAAGCTGCTGACTCAACCTGATAAAGGGTAAAAATGTAAATAATTCAACTTGACAGCAGTTACCAGGAACTAAAAGCTAATAAGTCTGAAACTCTTATACTAATATATAGTTTGACAGGACATGGGAGAAAACATTTAGTAACGTAAGACGTTCTCTCCTATTAATGTATTTTCTGTGCAAAAGCTGTAAATATCCAACTAGGGCCTAATAGCAGAAACTATATAATAAAACACCATTTGTAATACTAGATCTGTCCAGTAGATGGCACTATGAATCACTATTTTTTTTCTGTCCTATTTTTACAGTCGTTCAGTATTTAAAGGACAGCTCCAAGCAAACTAAATGTATTGTTAAAGCGGTGGTTCACCCTAAATCTACTATGTCCCATCCGATCCAGCATACTGGCGTCAGCGCCAGTATGCTGTTTTTTTTTTTTTTTAATTGCTCTACTGTGTAATGATTAATTTTCATTTCTCTCCCCCGCGGTAAATGGCGCCGCTATGGCGCGTCACGGCTTCCGAAAATAGTCGATTTAGGCCTCGGGTATTTCCGGCACTATACGACGCCTGCGCACAGACCTAGTAGCTGACTGCGCAGGCGCCGTATATCTCCGAGTCCTATTTCGGCTTTTTTCGGAGGGCGTGACGCGCCATAGCCAAAGAACTTGGAGATATACGGTGCCTGTGCAGTCAGCTCCTAGGTCTATGCGCAGGCGCCGTATAGCGCTGGAAATACCCGAGTCCTAAATCGGCTATTTTCGGAAGCCGTGACGCGCTATAGCGGCGCCATTCACCGCGGGGGAAAGAAATGAAAATTAATCATTACACAGTAAGTAGAGCAATTTAAAAAAAAACAGCATACTGTCGCTGACGCCAGTATGGTGGATCGGATGGGACATAGTAGATTTAGGGTGAACCACCTCTTTCATTTTCATGGGGTTGTAGACCGTGCACTTCCCCCAAGATTCACTCAGCTTTCACTCAGAACTTAAGTCACCTATTTTCCACTTAAAAATATTAAAAGTCAGCATCTACAAATACAGCAGCTGCTGACTTTTAATATATGGACACTTACCTGTCCAGGACACCCACGATGTCGGCTGCCGAAGCGGATCCGTCAGTCGGCTCTCGGCTGCTGTCGCCGCCATCCTTGCGGCTTCACTTACTGGTTCCCTACTGCACATGCGTGAGTCACGCTGCACGTCCTCACTGTTCCTTGCTGTCTTCTGGGACCTGTGTGTCTCCCAGAAGACAGCGGGGGAGGACAGAGTAGTCACCTAGATCTGTGCCCGGAAGTGGGAGCAAATACCTGTATTACTCCCTCCTCCCCCCTGAAAGGTGCCAAATGTGACACTGGAGGGGGGGGGGAGGGAGGGTGTCCTGAAAAGTGGAAGTTCCATTTTTGGGTGGAACTCCACTTTAAGATGCACATAGAAAAAAAAGGATGAATCTTGGGTGAAAGTTGTGTGAAAATATTAGTAAACATAATGTTTAATGGGGTCATCACATAAATCATATTTCCATTTTTTTTATTTAATGAATATCTTGTTGATTGTAAGTGATATAGATTAATGTGTGTTTTATTATTTTTGACTTATAGTTTGAAATTGATAATTGCCACTGCTTTAAATCTATAATAAGGGATTATGTATGTAGAAGTCCCACACTTAACATTAGTTACCTGTGCAATTTCCTTGTTTAGGGCAATGTTGTTTAATCTGCCATGTTGGGCAAAAAGAGGCACAGTAAATGGACTTCACTATACTATACAATACCTCCCAACTTTTTGAGATGGGAATGAGGGACACCTACTAGCAAAAGTATGTAGGCATAGGACACGCCCCCTGCCACACACCCTTAAAGGAGAATTAACAGCAAAAAAACGTTTTGTTTTTCCCTTTATAATTGGCTTTTCAAATTTACAAATGCTGCAATTTACGATTTGGATCAAAGATTTAGCTCTGGGAAACACTTTTTAAAAGGTAAATAGTGCATTTTATATATAATTATATAGATCAGACCAAAATGAGGGACAAACGAGGAGGAAAGAGGGACAGAGGGACATTGCTCCAAATCAGGGAGAGTCCCTCGAAATCAGGGACAGTTGGGAGCTATATACTACTATTGTGTCATTTGCATATTACAGTAAAAACAAATGTTAGAATGTGTTTTTGGAAGCAGCCTGCACCACAAGGATAAGACTTAATTCACACGGTTGAACTTAAAGCGGAGGGTCACCCTAAAACTACTCTGTCCCATTCCATCCAGCATACTGGCGTCAGCGCCAGTATGCTGTTTTATTTTTTTTTAATTGCTCAACTTACTGTTTAATGAATAATTTTATTTTTTGTCCACCACGGGTGAATGGCGCAGCTATGCGCGTCACGCCTTCCGAAAATAGCCGATTTAGGACTCGGCTATTCCCGGCGCTATACGGGCGCCTGCGCACAGACCTAGGAGCTGACTGCGCAGGCTCCGTATATATCCGAGTCCTATGGCTATGGAGCGTCACGCCCTCCGAAAAAAGCCGAAATAGGACTCAGCTATATACGGCCTCCTGCGCAGTCAGCTCCTAGGTCTGTGCGCATGCGCCGTATAGCGCCGGGAATAGCCGAGTCCTAAATCGTCTATTTTCGGAAGGCGTGACGCGCATAGCTGCGCCATTCACCCGCGGTGGACAAAAAAGAAAATTATTCATTAAACAGTAAGTAGAGCAATTAAAAAAAAACAGCATACTGGCGCTGACGCCAGTATGCTGGATGGGATGGGACAGAGTAGTTTTAGGGTGAACCACCGCTTTAAGCGTCCGCCTGTGTGAGGATGGTGTTTGCCTGCACAGGGATGCAAAGGGGTCCCTGTGCTTTCCCGTGCAGGCAGTTCCATTGATGTCAATTGGATGGCCATATGGGTGTACATTCTGCGGAAACGCATTTGTACTAGTGTCCAATTGGGGGCAGAAGTTGTATCTGTGCAGCTGCTGCTGCTGACTTGAATGGGACTGCCTGCACAGGGATGAACTGGCAAACACAGCCCTCGCACGGGAATGCGTTTAAGTACAATGGTGTGAATGAGACCTTCTAGCCATGCACGTGAATATGTGTTACAAGGCATGTAAAAAAGGCCTGAAACAGAAAAGCCTCGTACACAAGATCGGATATCCATCGGACAAATCTGTGGAATTTTGTGCGAAGGGCGTTGGCGGTGAACTTGGTATGCATACAGACTTTTTTTCAGCCAACATACACAAAGCAAAGTGTTTTTTCAGCTCTTTAGCGCAACCCTTTGGTCAACTTCTGCTAATGTTGTGCCACTCCTTAGCATTGGTTTGGAGCATGCGTGTTTGTACTTTGTATTTTTTTCCCGACGGACTTGTGTACACACGATCGCATAATCCGACAAGACACATTTGTTGTCGTTAAATTTGAAAGCATGCTATAAAGCATAGCATACTAGCTCATTATGAAGTACTTACCTGAGTTCGAAGCCCCGGCAGCCCACCTCGTTCGCCTCCTCCGTTGCCGACATGTTTCCCGGAGTGACTTCCGGGTATCGGGGTTCCGGCGCTGTGATTGGCCGGAGCCGCGATGATGTCACTCCAGCGCATGCGCGTGGGTGCCACCACTAACGGCATTATCGCTGTTAGAAGTGGCACGCTCAGTGCACCTGCGCGACGTTGTCTACAGTGCATGCGCCGTAGACATCAGTGCATGTCTTTTGCAAATATCTCCTTAACCGTGCAGGTTTAGGAGATATTTGTTGCACCTACAGGTAAGCCTTAATCTAGGTAAAAGTAGTCTGTAAGGGTTTACAACCACTTTAACTGCAAAACACAGTAATACACAAACCATTTACCTTGCAGCATCATTTATTTTGAATGACATCCTATCACACCACGACGGGCCTGTATTCAGCACACCACAATGCGCAAGTATTAACCATCTGTGTGTTGTGGCACACTGGAATATAAAAAAAACAGCGCAGGTCCGTTAAAACCTGGGTTGCTGCATGTTGACTGCCCATTCCAAATGTTTTGATCATGTCGGACAAACATTTTATTGTTAATAGGTTCAATTTGCAAGCTTTAATATAAAGAGAGGGATCTTTATTTTTAGCCATGTCAAATCTCAGTCAAAAATAACCCCTTCTTTGTGAAAATAAAGGTCCTTATCCTGTTGTGTTAGCTTTGTAAGCTAAGCTTAAAGGGGTTGTAAAGGTTTGTTTTTTATTTTCTAAATAGGTTCCTAGTGCATTGTTGGTTCAATTACCTTTTCCTTCGATTTTCCTTCTAAATGTTTTTTTCTTTGTCTGAATTTCTCACTTTCTGTTCCTCCTCAGTAAACTTGCCACTATCATCCGAGCGGGGGTTAGTCAGCCAGAACAGCTTACCGAGGAGGAACAGGAAGTGAGTAATTCAAACAAAGAAAAAATACATTTAGAAAGGAAATTGAAGGAAAAGGTAAGTGAGCCAACAATGCACTGGCTTAAAGGAACCTATTTAGAAAATAAGAAACAAACCTTTACAACCCCTTTAATGTCTCTTAGGTTAGGTCAAAAGATTCCTCTGCTGCCTTATGAAATATAAGCCCATCCAAAACATTCTTTGCAGTTCATAATCTTCGGACATAGGCGCACCAGGTAAACTACTGGCATTACATTTTATAACATAGGAATACAGCACGGGACAGAGGTGGGGGTGATTTTTTTCCCTGAACCCTTAGGTTGTATTGCTGAGCTGCTGCTGCTGGGCTGTATTGTACAGTGCAGTCAGCCGCTTTTCCAACATCGAGTGACTGAACATTCAAGAACTCCCTCTATTGTGTGCATGGGGATTTGTAGGCTCTTGTTTTGTTGGGTGCCATAGAGAATCAATCAGCAGGCTTTTATCATGGCACCCGTGCCCTGCCCCCTCCTGATATCCCTGGCTGTGAGGTATTATCAGTGCAGAGTTAGCCTGCGGCCCACACCCACCGTCTGCAGCTAGATGTGGCTGGATGCTGCTGATTACAATGGTAAGCACATGGGTGCTGCCTAACTCTGCACTCTCTCTGCAGTCAGCATTTGTCAGAGAAAGTCTAATATCCACATTTCCTTTCCTTTACTCATTCTGCTCAAGCCGTTTCATCTTTACAAGCGTCTTCTGTAAGTCCGGGTCTGGGAGCTGGCTACATACAGTTGTACAGCACAGTATATGAAATAAAAATGCCTCCTTTCATGTGTCTAGATGGCAACAAGCAAAATTTAAACACTAGATGCTTTATAGGATTTCTGCAGCCAAAACCAGATTGTGTAAAAAAAAAACTGTTATGTTGCCCATGCCCAGCTTAAATGGTCGAAAAGTCTTCCGTATCCGACATTCCTGCTGTGGTTAGACTTATTGGCCACCATGTCACTACTGCTTCCTTGCATATGGCTCAGCTGATGTACTAAGGGTCACCATGCACTGTTAGTTTTTTTCTTTTACAAAGGTTTTTATTGTCATATAAACCAACAGTACAGGTTCACAACAGTGTTATAGCATACAAAGTATAAAGTAGATCCGGACCCGAGGGCCCACATCAGCATACTGGAAGCAAGGTCTTATGCTATACTCCGGGGATATGCAATAAGCCAACCTCCAGCTGTTGCAGAACTACAATTCCCACAAGGCATAGCAAGACTGACAGCCACAAGCATGACACCCAGAGGCAGAGGCATGATGGGACTTGTAGTTTTGCAACAGCTGGAGGTCCGCTAATTGCTTATCCCTGCTATACTCTATTGAAAAGAGAAATGAAAAAGTCAATTGAACAAAATGGTCTAAAGACCGGGCATCGCCGGACTATCCGTAAACCTGTAAATGGGTGTGCCATTCAAAACAACAGAAGGATCAGAAAGTTAGCATCCTCTAGAAAAAGTATAGAGACAAAACAGCCAAAGAGGAGACTGTAACGGAGTGGAAAAAGAGAAAAGAGTAAGAATAGAAGTGGGAGAGAAAAGAGAAGGGGGTAGAAGGTCCACGGGGTGCGCTCAAGAGAAGTCCTAAATTGACAGTATTGCAGTGTCAAATCTAGAAAGGTGATAGTATGTGATCCAAGGTTAGCAAACCCTGAGAAACTTGTCGTGCGTATCAGAAAGGACAGCCGTTAGTTTCTCATTAACCATTACATTATTCAGGCGGTTTTTGACTGCCTCAAAGCTAAGTTTGGGGGTCTTCCAAGCTCTCGCAATTGTCAGCCGAGCCGCAGTAAAAAGATGCTGGGCTAGTTGCCTTTCAGGATGCAGTAATTCCACAATCGGCTTACCAAGAAGTGCTACATAAGGGTCCCTTTTAATGTTAATCTGAAATAGATTACGAAGGAGAGTGTATACTCTAATCCACAGTCTGCACACCCGCGGGCAGGACCACCAAATATGCGCCATGGAGCCCTTCTGGGAGCACCCCCTAAAACAGAGCGGGGAATAATTTGAGATAAAGCGGGCCAACCTCGCCGGTGTGTAGTACCACCTATACAGTACTTTATAAGCATTTTCTAAAGTCAACACATTACGTGAGCATTTAGACAAGGTTAGTGTCATCACCCACCAGTCCTCAGGGTCTAGCTGCTTTCCCCAACTCCTTCTCCCATTGGAGGTGGTAAGGCCTCAGTGGGGGTCTCTTTGAGGATATCACAGCCGAATATATCAATGATATTAAGCCCAGAGAATGGGGTCTGGCTCTACAGAGACCCTTAAAGGGGGTCAAAGTATAAGGGATAGGTTGAGTCTCAATAAGACCCAGAACAAAATGGCGAAGTAGCGATAGTGCTCTCGCAAGGGAATAGTGTGGGAAGAGCGTAAAGCTTCAAATGTCAAAATCCCAGTAGGTCTCAACAGCGAGTGAACATCTGTGAACCCGTTCGCGGTCCACCATGAGAACTGGGAGGAATTATCACGGCCTGGGGGAAATAGTGGGCTGCGTAAAAGTCGCAAGAGTGGAAGATGAGGAGAGATCAACCCCGCAGAATACTTTACAGAGTCCCACATTCGCAAGGAGTGGGCTAAACAGGGGCCCAATGCTGCCGGGCGATACACAGGAGGGAGCCAGGGCAATGAGGAGATAGAAATAGGGTTGATGTCAACCAGGTCGAGCATAGCCCAAAGCAGGAGCTGATAGGTCTCATGAAGGCGTGAAAGTGGGGCTATGCTAGCTGCTATATAGTAGGCCCGTAAATTGGGGACCGAAAGACCACCATTAATTTGCCTGGCAAATAAAACCTGTTTGCCAATTCGAGGGCGGGAGGAACCCCATATAAATTGCATAATTCTACGTTCGTGTATACGAAGGATGTGCGAGGGAACCGGAACAGGCAAGACACGAAAAAAGTACAATAGATTTGGAAGGTAGGACATGTGGATAGCCGTTATTCTGCCAAACCAAGACAGAGGCACATAAGACCAAGACGACAACATGTCCGTAAGTCGTTTGAACAAAAGCGGAAAGTTAGCCTGGTATAGTCCAGAATACGTAGAGGTAAGGTGGATTCCCAAATAGGGCAGCGAGGAGACCCAATGAAAAGAGAACGCCGACTGAAGATCCCTCAACAAACCAGAAGAAAGATTAATCGATAGTGCTTTTGACTTAGAGGGATTAACCCGAAGCCCAGAAAGGGAAGCAAAGGTATCTAAAAGGGATTGTACGTTTTGTAGGGAGGTTCTGGGAGAGGTCAAAGTGAGCAGGATATCATCGGCGAATAGGGAAATTTTATGGGGACAGTCTGCTATCTCAATGCCGCGTATATCACTGTTAGTTTTTTTCATTCAGAGTTGGCTGAATTTTGAACAATAACAGATTCCTTGATCCACATATAGCGCACCCCCTAAGAAGCCACAGATGAACTGGATCCTCAACTCCTGCACAGCCAAGCTCACCGAATTTTCAAAGGCACTTCAGAGACAGAGAACAGTCCATGATGTTGTTTTTGTTATTTATTGAGGGTTAGCTTGGATAGGGATGGGAGGTTATGGAATGCCGACTTGACTTCAGCAAAACTTCAGCAACATTCTGCCTATATACAATTTCTATATACAGTCTACTTACAGCTCCATCTTCTTCCTCCAGCACATGCTTGCTTGCAGACCCCAGTTTGGATAGCTGACGAACCCTCAGTCAGATGTTTGAGCGATGGCCCATTGCAGGTAGGAAGCTGAGGCCCCTTGTAGTGTAGCAAAAATACAGTGAAACAGCTTGTATTTTTCCTCCTTTGGCTACTGATCCCAGCACCAGCTCTTCAGGCACTGCCAACCCACTTGGCTGAAGCTGCCCCTTTCATTAGCCTTCCAGGCTACCTGTCCTTCACAGTCCTCCAGACTGTCCCTCTCACCAGCCCACCCGGCTGACTCTGCAGTAGATCTCCAAGGGAAAGGATGAAGACTTGGCACAATGTTGTCTTCAGGGAGAACTGGCTACATGTGGCAGTCTCCCCCCTTGTTAGTTCCCAACAGTGCTGCCCTACTTACACTGTCCTACACTTGCTCCTGTGCCTCCAAAAAAGGCTTTCTCCATGTGTTGTAGAAGGATTGTTTTAGATGGAATCCCGGTCCACTACCAGAATGTGTCCTCTATTCTGCCCCGGGGTCTAATTTAATGTGGGTGGGTGCATGCTGAAGTAAAACACTAACACGGGCGTGGCCTGGACATGGCCGAGTGAGGCAGCACTTAGAAAGTGCTCCTAGAAGGAGCTCCTGGCCTGAGCCCACCTAAACCGGCAAAGTACAGTGATTTACCGGTATGAACTCTGCCAAGAAGCACAGGTCAAGGGCAGCAACACGAGGGACTCCCTTGGGAAAAACGACGGGAGAGAAGCAGCGTTACTACGGCCTGTTCCAGGAAAAATCCCTGGGAGCCAGAGCTACGGCCCCACGAGGCCTTGCAGACAACCCATCTTTCCCGTTGTGGCCCGCACCTGACTTGGAGCCCCCTCCCGGGGGGCCCTGGCTCGCCCTCCTGGAATGCACCCATGGCGGGAGACATGGCCAAATTTGGGGATTCCCCCGCTGGCTTTTTTCCGCCCTCCTCCCCCCCTTACTTTTTTGTGCCTCACTACCCCTGGCCTGGAGCCTGTCTCGATACACCTTTCTGGGGAGGGGAGGGGGATATGTCCAGGATGGCACCGGAGGCGTCCGGTGGAAGATCTGGGTGGCTGGAAGTGGTGCCCCTTGTCCCCGGGGTCCATTATTGTGGGGACTGGGGGGTGGTTGGGGCTGTGTGGGAGTCGTGCTGTGGGGGGGGGGTTGGGGACACTGGGGGGATATTTTCTGGGTGGATCCCGGCGGCCGCCCGCCTAGGCCTCCCCCCACTGTACTTGCTTCGCTGCCTCCCCTGGGCCTCTGGAGCAGTTTATTTTCCCGGGCTGGGGTGCTCCCTTTAGTTGGGGTCCTAATGTTGGACCTGTCTGTTGGGATGGGAGAGGTGGGTGGGATGCTGCTGTTTTGGATTGAGTTGAAGGGGGGCAGTCATGTAATGTTATGTTTGCTTTCCTCAAACCCGCACTTTGACTTGCACTGTTTTTGGTTGGATGTTCACGTTAATAATACTGTTAGCTGTTTGAGCTCATTGTCCTGTTGCTGTTTGCTGTTGCTGTAATGTTTCTACACTTACTATGTTTTTTCATACCGCCGGTAGACATCTTTAAGCTATGCATATATGCCGGGAGTGGGTGGGTGAGGGCAGGGGGGTCTCTCCTTGGCTCTGTTCACCCATCACCCCATGTGGGACGGTGCTCCATACCTTGGGATCTCTTTTAGGGACCCCGGTGAGTACCACTGCCATTTAGGCTCTCTTAGTTCTCCTTTTAGCTGCACACACTCTAGTGGCAGCTCTTTTTGTTCTTTTCTTCTGCTCTACACCATCTCTTACCCACTCTTGTCCTCTTCCCTCCCCCTTCCCCCTTCCCCCTTCCTCCCCCTTCCCCCTTCCCCCTTCCTCCCCTGTCACCCCCCCCCCCCCTCCCTGTGTTACCCCTACGGAGGTGCGAACATGGACCTACTTAATATCATCTCACTAAATGCGAAAGGTCTGAATACACCTGAAAAAAGGAAAATGCTGCTCCATGACATGCGCCGCTCGAGGGCGGCCATAGTCATGTTGCAAGAGACCCATTTCAAAGACCTCAAAATGCCTTTGCTTTAGAACAGATACTTTCCCCTTGCATATTACTCAGCCGACACGGAGGCCAAATCCAGAGCCGTTAGTATCCTCATTTTAGCAAGGGTTCCCTGGAAATTGATAGATTCGCAGACAGACAGTGAGGGCCGTTTCCTGTTCCTGAAGGGATCCATTGGTGATAGGAAAGTGACATTGGCTAACCTGTACGCCCCCAACACGCACTAGGACATGTTTCCTAAGAGACGCATAGAAAAACTCATGTGGTTCTCGGAGGGACAGCTTGTGGTGGGGGAGACTTGAATGTGCCCTTGTCCCCGACGGAGGACACCATCTCGGGTACGTCTGCACTAACTCGGGACGCGCGTAAACGTATCGCCACGACGCTACACTCAGCACAACTGCTTGACGCTTGGCGACTTTTCCATCCAGGGGAGCGAGACTATTTTTTCTCCAGGCCGCACCAGATGTACTCGCGTATTGATTACTTTTTAGTCCCCCACAGCCAACTTCATGCAATTAAGGACACCTCAATTGGGTCGATAACATGGTAAGACTTTTTTCTCCAGGCCGCACCAGATGTACTCGCGTATTGATTACTTTTTAGTCCCCCACAGCCAACTTCATGCAATTAAGGACACCTCAATTGGGTCGATAACATGGTAAGACCACGCCCCAGTTTTGATGTAGTATGCCCTTTCCGAGGCCCAGGCAGCCCAACAGCCGGCTTGGAGGCTCAATGACAGTTTACTCCAGAACCCAGAGGTGTTGACCGACGTGGACGCTGAGATTGGCCATTATTTTATGGCCAATACGTTGGCGGAGAGCGACCCCGGCCTGGTATGGACGGCCCATAAGGCCGTGATCAGGGACGTGCTTATCAAGCATTGGGTCAGACTAAAACGGGCGCGGACTGCGCAACTGGATAAACTCCTTGATAGATTGCACGCCTGGAGACTTCCCACAAGGCAGCCCCGGCCAGACAGCTAGGGATTGAGCTTGACGTGACCAGAGCACAGATAACTGACATATTACAGTTTAAGGCCAAGGTAGCCCTGCAGATCTGTAGGAGGAAGGGATATGAGTCGGGAAACAAATGTAGTAGACTCCTGACTCAGTCGCTGCAGACCCAACACCAAGCGTCGTACATCCCTCATGTGGTCTCTCCGGCGGGACAGAAGGTTTTAATGCCTCGACTGATAGCGCGGGAGTTTAGAGATTTATATGACTCTCTATACAACCTGCAGATGCCGACACCAGTGGGGGACCCCATGTCGGAGTACCTGGAGCAATCCCGCATGCCGGTCCTGTTGGAAGAGACCCAACAGGCTCTGGATGAACCTATCACTCTAACCGAACTGCAGCTCGCACTTAGAGATACGAAGCCGGGTAAAGCCCCGGGTCCAGACGGGTTGACTGCCCTCTACTACAAGGCCCTTTTTTCCTCCCTTGGCCCACACAAGGTAAAACTGTACAATTTCATAGCATATTCTTGAAAAAACACCAGTGAAAAAATGTGATATTAACAGTAAACGTGGTGACATTCAATGGAAAGTGCTGATAGTAGATCCTCCACCTTGCAGAAAACAGTAACTGCTTACCAGAAATCCGGTGGTCTCTTAATGAAAAGAAGACCCCAGATTGCATGTGTATAACCACTGGAGGGAGGTGGTAGGCCAGGTAAGTTGTCAATCCCCTTCAGGCTAAGAACTCGGAACCGATTTCAGGGAAAAGCAAGAAAGGCCACAATAGTGTAATAACGTCATATAAAATTTATTAAAAAAGCCAAAAACACACTTACATAAAATCAATGCAAACAGGCATGTCAGTGATATGCTGGGACTCCGGCTGGAAGCGATCCACGCAAACACTTGACCCGTCCAAATGAGGAATGGGAAGAGGTATACAGCGGGGGATGAACCGGTGAAACACAATATCCCGCCCTGGGCTTCCGGCCGGAGTCCCAGCATATCACTGACATGCCTGTTTGCATTGATAATCACAAATACATGGGAAAGCAGGTAAAAATATACAAAAAATATATATATATATATATATATATATATATATATATACACAGGATTGCATTGCACGCCACCACAAGATCAGAGCCAAGTATAACATTGTCTGAGACCCCGAGGGGGCCGACCGATTTGAACAAATCTGTCTGCTGGGGACATATTGGTTTGGTCGTGTACACACGATCAAACCAAAATCCCTGCCGCCAGACGGCGCGGTGACGTGGCGGTGACGTTGACGCCGCCACGTCACCGCACCAGGAAGTAAAACACTTCCGCGCATGCGCCGAAACCATTCGGCGCGTGTGCGAGAAGACATGTCTGCTGGTTAGCGTACTAACCAGCAGACATGTCGGGCGGATGGGTTCCCAGCCGACAGATTGGTAAGCATGCTTTCCAATCCGTCTGGTGGCCAAATCCGTCTGTTTGCCCGTACACACGATCGAATCTGTCTGCTGAAACGGTCTAGCAGACCGTTTCCAGCAGACAGATTTGATCGTGTGTATGAGGCCATAGAGTTTTCGTAAATTTTACGTAGGACGCTCCTTTTATCCTTTTGAGTCTGTCAAAAAGCGTCTCTATTATGGTTTCGCATCATCAGTGAAAGAACTGTTTTGTTTTGATTTTTTTATATGCATACTTTTTTTTTTTCTTCAATCTTTTTACATATGTATATAAACAAAAATATATACTCTTTTCCTTTTACAACATTTTTTTCCAATTTTACTCCCCAAATGGATCACCCCCCCTATTTCCCCACCCCCCCCCCCCCCCCCCGCGTTCTCCTCCCCTTTTCTCACCAAAATTTTGCCACGTTCCTTTTTACCCTATCTATCCTTCTTTTCCTTTAAATCTCTTCCCTTAGATTTTCAGCGTAACTCCAGGACCTCTTAAATCTCTTCCATTTATCCCATTTCTTGTTTTGATTCTTTTTATTGCCCTCGATACTGTTTTTTAGGTCTTCCATAATGTATGTCCCTTCTACCATATCGATCCATTCCCAAACTTGGGGGCATTCGGCCTCTTGCCATTTACTAGGAATAAGCCTTTTAGCCGCATTGAGCAAATGCGGAACTAGAGAGTTTTTGTATCTTTTGATACTTTCTTCTCCTCCATGGAAAAGAACTATCCACGGATCCATCTTGATTTTCTTCTCTGTGATTTCCTCTATGAAACCTATGATAGTCTCCCAGTATTTTCTAATTTTGGGACATTCGCACCATAAGTGGGCCATCGTACCTATGGATCTGCACCCCCTCCAACACGCTGCTGATTGCCCTTCTTTAAATTTACTTAATTTATCTGGTGTTATGTACCATCCAGTCAGACATTTGAAATTCATTTCTGCCGTCCGGATGTCGGTCGCAGAGGTGTGTGTGAGTTTCAATATTTTCTTTATTGTGCCCCTATCCCGTTGTGTCCCTAATTCCCTCTCCCATTTTTTAATAAAAGGGGGTACCTCCTGCTCTTCCACCTTGAGTAAGATCTTATATAACTTTGAGATCGTTCCTTTAGAATTTCCCATAGAACATAGTTTTTCCAGTTCTGTTAACTGTTCTCCCGTCCTTAAGGGTTGTGGTAGTTTTAAGATAAAGTGTCTGAGCTGTTGGTACCTCCAGTTATTTATTATCATAATTTTTATTTTTTTTTCCATTTCATACAGTGATATTAAGTGTCCATCATTTATAACATCTCTTAGTTGTGCCGTGTCTTTTTTTATCCAATTTCCTACTACCAAAACTTTACCTGTTTCAAAATAATCATTGTCCTTTAATGCTATAAAAGGTGAATTGTATTCTTTATCAGTTCTTTTGTAGATAGTGTCCCATATATTGAGTGCATTACTAGTGATCTCGTGTGTGTTGATGCCCAAAACCCTGCTTTGAGGGGGGTTCCATATTATTTTTTCTAATTTAACCTCTGAGTGCGTTTTCTATACTGACCCACCTTTTTTCTTGATTCCCTCTGGCCCATTCCACCACTCTCGATAGTACTACAGCATCGTAATATTTTTTGATATCGGGTACTGCAAGCCCACCCTTCTCTTTTGGTTGTTTTAGGACCTGGAGCGAAATTCTATGCTTCTTATTTCTCCAAATGTATTTCATGATCAGATTTTTAAGGGTCTGGAGCATTACCTTTGGTAGGATAATAGGGAGCATCTGGAATTTGTATAAAATTTTTGGTACAAGTACCATTTTACAAAAATTAATTCTGCCTATCCATGATATTGGTCTATTCTTTACCCTTGTTATTTCTGCTTTGATTTCGTCAAGGAGTGGGATATAGTTTATCTCATAGATCTTTTTAATTGAGTTTGTTAATTTAACCCCTAGGTACTTAAGTTTTTTTACCCACGGAAATTGATACTTAACTCTAAGTTCTTGTTCCTCTGCCCTAGATGTATTTACATTCAGGACTTCTGTTTTAGTAATGTTTAATTTAAAATGTGATATTTCTCCGTATTGGCTACATAATTCAAGTAATTTTGGGATTGATGTCTTGGGATTAACTAAGTAGAAAAGAACATCGTCTGCGAAGGCAGAAAGCTTATGTTCCTCTTCTTTTATTTTAACTCCTTCAATTTCTGGGCATCTACGTATCCTGGCCAGCAGGGGCTCAATTGATAGAACAAATAACATTGGTGACAGGGGGCACCCCTGTCTTGTTCCATTTTTCATTTTAAACGCTTGGGAGAGACTTCCATTTATTTTTATCCTTGCTGTCGGGGCTTGGTATAGAGTTCTAATCCACCTCATTATCGTCCGCCCAAAGCCCATTTCTTCTAGCGTATTTAGCATAAGTCCCCAGTCTACCCTGTCGAACGCTTTTTCTGCGTCTATCGACAGGAGTAGACTGGGGAACCCACTTTCTTTCATTTTTTGAAGGATGAGGAGAGCCCTCACCCCGTTATCTCTTCCCTCTCTTCCCTGGATGAACCCCGTCTGCTCAGGATGTACGAGTTTTGTCATCTCCTGTTTCACTCTTTCGGCCAGTATCTTTGCGAATAATTTGATATCTTTATATTCAACAGAGATATCGGCCTATATCCTGAACAGGTTTTGCCATCTTTTCCTTCCTTTGGAATAACTGTAATAGTCGCCTCTGCTGCTTCTCTACTTAGCGGATAATCTGTCCCCAGGCCATTAAAATATTGGCAAAGTCTAGGGATGAGTATCTCCTTACATTTTTTATAATATAGGACTGTAAAGCCATCCGGCCCTGGGCTTTTACTTAACGCTGAATCTGCTAAGGCTACCTTAATTTCATTTTCTGTGATGGGCCTATCCATCACAAATGCGTCGTTTTGACTACATTTTGAGACGCCTGCTTCCTTTAGAAAGTCTGATATTTTGTTTTCCTTCTCCCCCTGTTTCCACTTCCTCTGTTCCACTGCGTACAACTTCTCGTAATATGCTCTAAAAGTCTCTGCTATTTCTTTTGTTGTGTGTACTATCTCCCCTTTCTCATTTTTAATTTTTTCAATATAATTTCTTGGTTTTTTTTTCCGTACCATCCTGGCCAGATGTTTGTTTGTTTTATTTCCTCACATATACCTTTCTTTTGCAATTATATTAAATTCCCTTTTTGTTTCTTGGTCTATTAGCTCTTTTAGTTTGTTTCGTTTGTTCACTAGGGCATGGTAGATCCCTCGTTGCTTTACCGATTTTTTGTGTTTTTGCTCTAAATTAAATATCTCTGCTATTATTTTGTCCCTTTTACAACTTCTTTCTTTTTTTTTTCCTTGTCCCTTTTGAGATCAGGGTCCCTCTTATCACCGTTTTATGTGCTTCCCACAATGTTGCTCCCGATATTTTGTTTGTATCGTTAATCCTAAAATAGTCCTCCAACTGCTTTTTAATCCTAGCTAAGCTACTCTCGTCCATCACTAATTCCTCATTAAGCCTCCAATTCTGAAATAGTTTCTGGTTTCCTGGTATGTTTTAGGATAAACTTATTGGAGCTTGGTCTGAGAGTGTCATGGCCCCTATCTCCGCATCCGCCACCATCTCCAAACCACTGTGGTCCACAAAAATGTGGTCGATGCGGGAATAGCTACCATGAACTGAGGAATAGAATGTAAAATCACGCTGTCCCGGGTTAAGGACTCTCCAAACATCAACCAGTTGACTTCTGTATAGACTATTTTTTATCTTTTTTAAGAGCGTTTTTTTTCTCTTGTGTCTGGGAGGTCTTGTCTACCCCTGGGTCAAGACAGAAGTTTAAATCGCCCCCCATAATCACCTTCCCTTGCTTAAAATCTTTCAATTTTTCTAGTAAATCAACAAGATAATTTATCGGATGTACATTGGGAGCGTAAATATTTGCCAATGTACATTCCATCCCTTCCAGTTTCCCTTTTAGGAAGAGAAATCTCCCATCGGGATCTACCAACCTATCGGTTAGTATGAACCGAACTCCTTTGGCTAAGCCAATAGCTACTCCCCTAGCTCGTTTGGAGACGGTATCTCCATAAAACCAAACAGGAAAATCTGGTGAATATAACTTAATATTGGATTCTATTGTAAGGTGAGTTTCCTGCAGGAAGGCCACGTTCGTTCTGTAACTTTTCAATTCATTTAAAACTACTTCTAGCACACACAAGAGGGTTCTACACACACAAACAATAGAGGAATCTCCCCCATCGGGACACTAATGGCTACACCCGATTGCATACCTCCCAACTTTTGAACTTGAGAATGAGGGACATTTTAGGGAGATGGTGACCTGTAGCGTGCTGTGCGCACCGCAGCAAAAAGTGTGTGCAAACAAACAGTGATGGGGGCTAAAGAGGCACAGTTAAACAAAACCTGGACTTCCTAGTACCTATACAATATACATTGATTGCTGTGCCACAAGCTGGAGTCACACAAACACATACCTTCTATTCTCCTAAATAACACCAGACCCACCTATACCCCCTGTACTCCTAGATAACACCAGACCCCCCTATGCCCCCTATACTCCTAGATAACATCAGACCCCCCCCCTATACCCCCTGTACTCCTAGTATATTTTTATGCAAGACAGATACACAGACTGCTGGGACTAGTAGTTCCTGTATACAAGACAGACTGCTGGGACTAGTAGTTCCTGTATACAAGACAGACTGTTGGGACCTGTAGTTCCTGTATACAGGACAGACTGCTGGGACCTGTAGTTCTTGTATACAAGACAGACTGCTGGGACCTGTAGTTCCTGTATACAAGACAGACTGCTGGGACTAGTAGTTCCTGTATACAAGACAGACTGCTGGGACCTGTAGTTCCTGTATACAAGACAGACTGCTGGGACTAGTAGTTCCTGTATACAAGACAGACTGCTGGGACCTGTAGTTCCTGAATACAAGACTGACTGCTGGGACCTGTAGTTCCTGTATACAAGACAGACTGCTGGGACTAGTAGTTCCTGTATACAAGACAGACGGCTGGGACCTGTAGTTCCTGTATACAGGACAGACTGCTGGGACCTGTAATTTCTGTATACAAGACATACTGCTGGGACTAGTAGTTCCTGTATAAATATATATATATATATATATATATATACAGACTGCAGGGACTTGCAAAGTTGTAACCAATACACTCATACCACACAGTTAACCCTCCTCTTATGTTAGCTTTCTGTTACTATCCATGATGTTAACGGGTCGGTTTTGACCCGTGTCTTAAATCAGCCATAAAATACCCTCTGAATAATTATTTATCATCCAATTTGTTTCTTACCTCTTGGTTACCTTGTTAGGCTTCTTTATCCTTGAAAAGATTGGTTTTAATATTTTTGGTGTGACCCCTTAGGCCTTTCTTTTGATAGCATACCTCTCATTTTCAAATAAAAAAAAATGGTAAAATAAAGTCAGCAACTCTGAAATGTATTGGTCCTATGTTTCTTTACTTTATTTAGAGAAGCAGACAAGCAGGCAAAGAGATAGGCCCCTCCCTAACTACAGCTCACGGTGTTGAGAGGTGATTGGCTGTCAGTGTTACTAAGCAGAGAGAGTGATTATGATTTCAGTTTTGGCACTTTATTAGTGTCCTAAAATCCTATATTATAACTGGGTCAGAATTGACCCTAACACCATAAACGTCTTAATTTTCACCACAGTATTTTATAATTTAGTGAAAAGGATTATTTTTCTATTACATTGTTTAAATAGAGGTTCCTGACAAAGTAAACAAATCTTGATGCAATAAACAAATGTATGTGATACTTATAGACATTCAAAACCTGAAAACGGGTCGGTTCTGACCCTAACATAAGAGGAGGGTTAACTGACCTGCTGATCTTCTGTGCAGACCCCTGGCTGGCATTCTCTGCTACACACTGGGAGGGGGCGTGGCTGAGCCGAGACTGAGGAGCAGATTTTTGTCTTTTTAGGAAATGCAGCCAGCAGGAGAGCTCAGAGAGACAATCACATACTACAAGCAGGGGGGGGGGGGGGCAGCTCTAAATGGCTTTACAATCACTTGTGCTGCTGAAGGGACTGGGGGTGTTATAAGAAGCACAGCCAGACATGCTCTAGACTGGCTACCATGTGACCCCCCCCTTTCTTACATGTAACCTGCTCTGCCTCCACAGAACCTGTCTAGCCTTTGTCCCAGCCCGCTCTTAGCTTTGCAGCTCGTATCCAGGAGTCGGGGGGCGGAGCTGGGAGAGAGAGCCGCTCTGATCAAAGGTAGCTTCCTCTACAGTGCGCACCCGCAAATCACGTGATCGTTACCAGGACGCCGACGGTACTGGGAACCAGTGTCTGTACAGACGTTTGAGGGGAAGGAGAAGTTTGCGGGGGGAAGAGAGAAGCTCACTAGTGTTGCTCACGAATATTCGTATTGCGAATATTCGGCTCGAATATGGCATATTCGAGTATTCGCGATATATTCCGAATTTCGCGGTGAATATTCGCTATTTCGAATATTCGTATTTTTTCAATTTTTTTTTAGAACAGATCACATCCTAGAGATCCCCATCGACGTCTAAAAGCATTGCTGGTATGATTAGAGACCTTTGGCCGAGTAGCTGCAGCGATCATTTTATATTGCCGAAAAATCGCAATGCGATTATTCGGCAATAGCGATATCGCGCGATTATTTTCGAGAAATTCGCAATATTGTTTTTAGCTAAAATAACACATATATTCGATTTCAGAGTGTTACTGTCGAAATTCCGCAATCAATTTCTCATTCGCATTTTTGCGAAATTACGGTAAGATATCAAGAATATTCTGAGCCAATCAGAGTGCTCCTTCCGCATTTACCGAATATTCGCAATTATTTTGTATTGTAATATATCACGAATATTCTGAGCCAATCAGAGTGCTCCATTCCGCATTTCTCGAAATTTCGCAATTATTTTGTATTATAAAATATCACGAATATTCTGAGCCAATCAGAGTGCTCCATTCCGCATTTCTCGAAATTTCGCAATTATTTTGTATTATAAAATATCACGAATATTCTGAGCCAATCAGAGTGCTCCTTCCGCATTTGCCGAATATTCGCAATTATTTTGTATTGTAATATATCACGAATATTCTGAGCCAATCAGAGTGCTCCATTCCGCATTTCTCGAAATTTCGCAATTATTTTGTATTATAAAATATCACAAATATTCTGAGCCAATCAGAGTGCTCCTTCCGCATTTGCCGAATATTCGCAATTATTTTGTATTGTAATATATCACGAATATTCTGAGCCAATCAGAGTGCTCCATTCCGCATTTCTCGAAATTTCGCAATTATTTTGTATTATAAAATATCACGAATATTCTGAGCCAATCATAGTGCTCCTTCCGCATTTCTCGAAATTTCATTCGCATTCGCAATAGCGAAATTTCGCAATCATTTCATTTCCAAAAAATATCGCGAATATTCGCATTTAACGAATATATCTCGAATATTCGACTATATATTCGAGATATATCGCGAAATCGAATATGGCATATTCTGCTCAACACTAAAGCTCACATATCCTTCTGGCAGAAATGCTTACTGGCTGCAGTAAAGATACTCCCACTGAATGGAGCCCAGTGTCAGAACTCACTTGTTCTGGCACTGGGCTGCGGAAATTTAGCCCTGCGGGACTGCGGGACATACTTCAAATCATGGGAAATTTCTGCAGAATCCGGGACGGTTGGGAGGTATGTATTGGTTGCAGCCACTGATCTACAAAAGTTTTCTAGCATGTCCCTTTGACAGAAGGTGATAAAACAATTGACTTCTGTTGAGGGGTGATGGCCACACAATCATCAAAATGTATCCGATCCCCACTAGACTGGCCAAACTTTCATCACTGTATGGTCTGGTTAAGGGTCTCTTCACATTGCATATCCCTGAGGTCTGGTGCAGCAAGCTGCGATAAAATGCAAACATGCTGCATTATATTGCAGTACGCCGGAAGGGATCACATGTTACTGAACACTAGTGCAACGCATCACTTTGTGCACTTTTTGTCACTTTGTGCACTTTTTGTCACTTTGTGCACTTTTAATTATTATTATTTTAAATACAAACAAAAAAAAAAGAGAGAACTGTGTGATATGCTGAAAACACACATCACACCACCCCCTAACACCAGCTCACTGCAGCCAGAAAGAGGAGCTGCCCACACACTAAACCAATGCGTGTGTGTTTAGTGTGTGGGCAGAGCAAACAGGTCCTAAGCATGGCCATTGTTTCGTAGTTCAAATCATCACACCACCTGGGAGCTGTCATAAGTTTTATCTCTGATTTAAAACTAACACATCAAGTGAATAGCCTCTTTCTACTCTGCAGAGAAAATGAACAACTTCTAAACCATCGGCTGCAAGCACTGATAAAATGCTGGTTTTCCAGCAAGACCTTTCGACAGGGGTACCCATAATACCCGCTAAAGTGCCTGACTTTTGGTACAAGTGTACTGGGCATAACACGGAACTTCTATTTCTCAGGCCCTGTACACACAGCCGGGAATCCCGTCAGGAAAAAAACGTTGGTTTTTCTTGCAAAGCCGTGCTTACCGACAGCCATTCAAAAGAACCGCCTTTCTTTTGAATGGCAAGAACGCGGTGACGTCATCGACTACCATGAGACGGCACTCGTCTCATTCGATGCCGTCGCCGCCATCTTGCTACACCCCACACTAAACTTGTATACTACCACTCATGCGTCAAACTCTTATCGAGCATGTGCGGGTTTACCTGGGACAGGTAAGCATACAGACGACCGGTTTTCTCGGCAGGAAATACTCTGCCGGGAATCCTGACGAGAAAATAGAGAGTAGGGTTCTCTATTTTCTCGTCTGGATTCTCAGCTGTTTTCCTGACGGGAAAAGTGCTAGGGAGTATACACATGGCCGGGATTCCTGGCCAAATGCTCTCCTGACAGTTTTCCTGCCAGGAAAACCGGTCGTGTGTACGAGGCTTCAGAAGGGAAAAACTAAATGGACGCTCATATCACAAATGTGACACCCATACTGTTCGGCTCAGACTCAGCAGATTTGTTCAAGGATTGGAGCGGACACTTTGAGCTACCATCAGTTTTGTATTGCTGTCAGTTTTACCATCAGGGAGATCTCCCTATACTTCCTGTCTGTAATGACAGATTGTCTGTAATGACACAACAGGAAATAAGTGGCAATATCTAAAAAATGTGGGGATTTTTTACCTTCTGATGCCGCGTACACACGTGCAGGATTTCCGACGGGAAAAGTTCCCGTCAGAAATCCCGAGAGGAAAGCCGAGAACCTGCTCGGTTCAGTCCTTCCCCTACACACGGCTGATTTTCCCGACAGGAAAACTGCGATGAAGCTTTGGCCGGGAATCCCGGCCGTGTGTATGCTCCATCGCAGTTTTTTCCATAGGAAAACTGCCGGGCAAAAGTCTGCTGGTTTTCCCAGCAGGAAAAAGGAGAACTGATTCTCTTTTTTGTCTTTTGGGCAGTTTTCCCATAGGAAAAAATGAGAGGAGCATACACACGGCTGGGATTCCCGACCAAAAGCTTTCCTCACAGTTTTCCCGCCGGGAAAACTGATCATGTTGTGTGCAAGGCATGACAGTTGTCAATGAACAAGTGCTTCTACTGGAATATTTCCACTTTAGGCTGTGTTCACACATATTTGAATTGGATATGGGTTTCCCCACATCCAATTCACATGACAAGCAAGTGTGACTGGCTGTCAATGGAACCGGTTCACACAGGACCGCGGTCTGGGTTGAAAAAGGGTTCTGTGCATGTTTAGGCTTGGTTCAGGTGCAAATTCAGGCAAATATTCGGACCTGAATCGTACCTGAAGCGGTGAACAGACACGTACTGGACCCCAGGCACAAACACATATGTGAACCCGGCCTGACTCTTGTTCTGGAGACAACTGTACATTTTTAGATTCCATCTAGCCCCCCAGGACAAAGACCAGGATTGTAGGGTTATATCTCAACAGGGACACAGACAGCAATCAAACCTGGAAATACTCAATCAACTCTGCGTCAATTTCACTTTAACCTCACTTTCCAATGCAATTCATAAATGTGCAAAACAATATATGAACAAATAAATTAATAAAAAATTGCTCACTAAATACATTGTGCTTCAAATCTATAAGTGCTGTGCACATATTAACCATTCATTTTGTTTAGATAATAGATTAAGATGCAACTATTATTAACAATATCACTTCTCAAATTGCCTTTTTCCAGTTGATTATAATAATCACACATCTTAAAAGTGCCTTTGCCGTTAATGACAGTGCTCCAACCATAAAGTAGATTCACAGTTCATCACAGTGCTTCAACCATAAAATAAAGTGCATCCTATGAATATAAAGTGCTTGCTGCGCCTTTTGTCTCTCTTGTTTTTTTAAATGACCCACAGCCTGTGATCACGGCCACCTTTCACCTGTTGTGTACGCATACCTCCCAACTTTTTGAGATGGGAAGGAGGGACACCTAACAGCAAAAGTATGCAGGCATAGGACACACCCCTTGCCATGCCCCTTTAAAGGAGAATTGTACAAAAAAACAAGATGGGTTAGAACCACAAATGCTTTTTTTACCACTAGTATTCCTTTAATTTTGCTTTTGGAATTTACAAATGCAGCAATTTAGAAATTGGATGAAAGGTTTGACACTGGAAAACACTTTTTGATATATAAAAAGTGCATTTTATATACATCTATATAGATCAGACCAAAATGAGGGACAAACAAGGAGGAATGAGGGACAGAGGGACATTGCTCCAAATCAGGGACAGTCCCTCAAAATCAAGGACAGTTGGGAGCTATGTGTACGCAACTCACCAGACGTGTTGCGACCCCTTATATCATAAGAAGGTCTATATGCACTTTTGGATAGCGTATGTTCTTCCTTCTTTCTATGGATTCTCTCAAGCCCCACCACCATTAAAGGAAAATGGCTCACAATAGTATAATGAATGCAATTTAAATCTTTGAAACCTTTTATTTCCAACCAACAGGGACAAAGAAAGGCCAGTCTATATCATGGCGGCAAAAATCCAACAATCAAAATGCCACCTTTGCAGTGACCAGAAGTGCGTCACCAGAAGTGCGTCACCAGAAGTGACGTACTGCAAATGACGTGGTGAACGGGGCTCTTCCCAACGCATTTTGCCTGATGACAGCATTGTTGGAGATCCAACAACTTTCAGCTTAGCCTATTGACTGCAGTTTACAATGCAGAGCTCACATGCAAGTCATAAGCCCTGGACGCAGGCAATCTTTTTTCAGGAAAGACTGTACTTACCTTCCCTCCACTCTTATGGTACCCTGATCTGTTGATAGACCACCCAAGACTCCTGTATAATAAATACAGGGCTGTCGGTGACCCTGCCACCCCAATATGACATGTTTTCAGGAACCGATCACTGTTTCGTGTGTACGTATGAGGGGCAGGGGGTGGGTCATGTCTTTCTTCACAACTGGAAGTACTGGATTTTTTTTTGATGGTCTGGAAGCAGATTGGGTCAGCAGGAAAGCACAGAAAAAGTATGCACAAATTTACCATTTAAGGTGAACCCATTACTTTGACTAGTCAGGACAAAGTACAGGTTCACTTTAATAAAAATGTGATTGGTTGCTATGCAGTGCTGAGTTTTGTACATTGCCTCTCACTATATAGGGAAGGACAGATCATCATATCATTGCTGGAGAAATAAGTATAACTGTACGGCTAGGATGTCCCCTCTCACTCTTCCAAAATGAAAGTACGTGGTTTGGGTGGAGGTCCTATTTATTATTTTTCTGTGAGATAAGCAATCTCTGTGGTGCAGTGTAAGGCTCTGTAGACTAATGCACCCCTGCAGTTTTCCTGTAATGTTTATACAGCAGTCTAGAGCACAGGTATGAGGAGGCGTTGTGCTGGAGTTCACACTGTATGCTAATTATGGGACCCAATGATAAACCAGTGTAGTGCTACCCCATTCAGGAGCCGCTGGTTAGATGTGGGATCGGCGTAAGTCAAGTTACCTTTGATGTGTCTAGGGAAATTGATGGTAGCAACTGTGAGAGCAGTAACGGAATGTCCAAGCAAATGATCGACGTTTTCTAAGTGCTTTATTTTCGGTCCAACACGACCAACAGTCAACTTGAGGTAGACAGGATAGGTTGGTGAAAAGAATAACTTTGCAGATTTAGGCTATGGATAACGAGCAGAAGCAGTCCTCCCTCTAGAGTGTATTCTTTTCTCCCGTCGCCACTCCAACTGGAGTGGGTGCAGTGCACCCGGAAAGGCCTCTCCCACAGGCCTGGCAGCCAGAATGTCACTGAGAATGCTGAGAAGGAACAAGTCTCTGCCACCGACTTGGCTTTAGTAAATTAGTAAAGGCCTCTGCCACAGGTCCGATACTTGAGAACAATAGAGTGTATTCTTTCAGTCAATTTCTATTGAAGTGTGGGGACCCAGTAAGTCACTGGGGCCCCTCGGCAACTATAGTTGCTTTGAGCCATGAGGGCCCAGAGTAAGGAACTCCACGTGGCATGGGCCCCGGCCAGGTAGGCCATAGTGATGGGGCCCATGATGTGCGCACACCCTGAAGGTGGGTGCCACACCTGGAACCAGGAACCCGCGAAGACCCCGAAAAATGGCGTCTGCCACAGATATACCCTCCCCCAGCATGCCCCGCGAGGGAAACACTCCTCCAATTGGCTGCTGGGGAAAAGTGGCTCTGCCTGAATCCCTGAAAGCCTGAAAGCCACCTGACGCCCAGAGATGGAACTGCATCCCTGGAGCACAGAACGACCCACAGGATTATTCAGGGCTGACAGCAGCCTAATTTAGCATAAATCAACCTGGGCGAGAGCAAATATGTCTCTCACCCCACTAAATTTGAACAGCGTCCCTTACTGACAGTAAGGGGGTGCTACACCAGTAATATGACCTTACTGTAGGCCTTCTTTTGTGAAAAACAGCACTGGGCTTTATAAATGTGATCTGCGATCCGCTTGCTTCAGGACTTCCGAAAAGGTTGAAATGCTTACTTTCAACAGTTTTTGTATCCATAAATAATATTTTTTTTTACTTGCAATGTCCTCTGAACTTGTTAGCACATTTATCTACTTCAGAAGAGTCAATTCCCAAAGCACAGCCCCCTCCCTACTTGCATGTCATCTTCTTAGAGTGTCTAATATCTGTCTGTGCTGGCCCAGCAATTCCACCCCTCATTACATAATATTATATATAGCTGCCAGGGGAGAAGCAAACGGAAACACTATAGAATGTTACTTGTGTCACAGATCTGAATTTGCTAGAGGTCCAGTCTAAGGCCCTTTAGATGTCTACACAAGGGAGGATTTTATGGGTATATAGAACATATCTAAAACATGTGAAATGTCTGTTAAATCTAATGAGAAGATTGTTGTCTAAATAAATGAGCTAGTGACAGGATCTCTTTAAAAAGAATCCGGGAGAAGAAGACGAGTGGCACAGGCGCCTGTACCAAGTCCTGGCCAGCAGAAGAATTGGATTTGGCAATGAAGTAGAAACTGAAGAACAGGAAATCGTGCCAGAAGTTGTCACAGGGCTTGCAGAAGCAGCAGGCAAGAACGTGGTCAGACAGGCAGAAGTTGGCAATGCAAGGCAGCAAAGCCAGGCACAGATTCAGAAGACGAGAGCATAAACAAGAGCCAGGCTGGGGTCAGTAGTATCACACGGGCGGAAGATGAGCCAAAGGGATATGCAAGATGTGTTGTCAAGATGCAAGCCACGGTCAGGTACCAGAGGGTTTGAGAGCTGGCGTATTTAGAAGGCAAACCCAGGTATATCACAGGAACAAGGAGGGTCTGGTCATGGGTTACAGGAGCTGGTGACCACACAGCAATGATCGTATACCTTGCACTGCTTTAAATGAGCCACTAAGCACCAAAGTCAATTCAAACATGCATGCTCACGCTCATGTGCACACTCATGATCTTGTGCATGCACAGTTCTTTCAGCACAAATATGAACTCAGTTTTCCTGACAGTTGTGTGTGCTCCAACATAGACGTGCATTCCAAGCACCAGATCCTATGCTCCACTCCTAATGGATGCCTATGCCACAACGGGCGGTTCCTGGTTATGTGATATCCTACCTACATGCAAGCTGTGCAAGTATTTCAAAAGTTCTGGCACATGCCTTTAGTCTCACCTGTGATCCAGCCACTTTACATTATTTTTCAACCTTCCTTTAACAAAGCAAGCTGTTTGGGAAAATTGTCAGTTAGAGGTTGAGACACAGGGGTACTTACAATTTATTCAATTATGTTAAATCTCTATCCCAAAAAAATAAATAAAACTATTGCTGTAACTGCTTAAAAAGTGTTAGCAAGAGTTCAGCCTTAAAGTGGATGTAAACCCCATTTATAAAATTTGACCTGAGCACATCTATCTGTATAGAGGAGACCAAAAACGCATGTAAGTGAAAGAAAAGGGTGTTTATTAAAAAGGTGGCAAGCAAGTGCACAACCAACCACAAATAACAAATAGTATATACAAATAAAGGGGAGATACCGGAATCGTAAACAAAACCAGGCCGAGGTCATACACAAGGGGATATCAGCAGATGGGTATGGATGAGAAAACAACAGGACAGGGAGTGG
The DNA here is from genome assembly GCA_029574335.1 of Rana kukunoris. Taxonomy (NCBI): domain Eukaryota; kingdom Metazoa; phylum Chordata; class Amphibia; order Anura; family Ranidae; genus Rana; species Rana kukunoris. The sequence goes on from CM056051.1 coordinate 391,548,386, forward strand.
ATGGATGAACAGGCTGCATGGCAGGGATCTAAGGTAAACAGGTAACAGGAGGGGCAGATCCAAGATGGGTTTGGGGTAGGGATCAGGTTGGGTCGGGTCAGATGCAGGCTCAGGGTCTGGATTGCAGGCTCAAGGTCAGGAAGAGAGATATCATGTGGGGGCTTGCCGGGTATTTATAAGACTGTGGTAATTGTCCTCAGGTGAGGCCCCGTACACACGACCGAGCTTCTCGGCAGAATCCAGCGAGAAGCTCGCTGGGAGACATATTCTGGCAAGAAGCTCGATCGTGTGTACACTTCCGACGAGCGTCCCGTCGGAAGTGTACGCTCTCTTTTTCCTCGTTGTTCAATGAGGACTTTGGCTCGACTAGCTTTTTCGACCGCTCATCGGGAACCTCGTCGGGCGGAACGATGTGTTTAGCCCGACGAGGTTCTCAGACGTGTGTACGCGGCCTGAAACCTGCACGCAGGAGGTGCTGCCTGCCCCCACACTGCCGGAATACACCCGCTGGTGGACACTGGTACTATGGCCCATGGATCTTACAGCGCCGCCAGCAGGTGAGATCCCCCAACACAGATCCAGGCTGCAAGAAGACACCTGCTGGCGGAAACAGGCACTGCGATCCACGGGACCACCAGCGCCACCAACCGGTGAACCCATTCCTGGCAAGGAGTGCAGGAACTACTTTTGGGAATCGGTGCGGAGTCCCAAAGTCGATTCGGACGGTGCCATTACTGGCAAAAGGGCTCTAATTTGGCATGCGATTTAACAAGTCAAATCGCATTGTAAAATCGGCCCAATGTGAAGGTGGGCTTAACAACTGAGCAACATTTGTTTTGCAATTTTCATTTAAAATAGAGTAAGGCTTTAGAGATTGAAAAAATATAATGGGTGCCAAGTGATTACTTTAGTGCAGTAGATTCATCTGGGCTGTGCTGTAATGCCTCTAGTAACTGAACAAAATATTTGGGCATTAACATAAGTGTATACTGTAATACATGGAATCATTTTTTTTTTAATATCAATAACAGGGTAAGGACACAGTGATGTGTACTTTTCTCATTGTAAATCTTTGCATAGCCGTGTATATTTTGATTATGATGTTATACAAACACAGCAAAGCACTGCATATTTAGCCATGTCCTATCAGCACCCTTCACCCAATTATTTTAGACACAAAAAATAATAGAGGTCACAGGGCTCAGAGCTGTAAACTTTGTCCTCTCCGCTGGGTCAACCTTGGCACATCTCTGTAAATTGTCTGCCCACTCATCTACCTGATATGATCTTCTCCACTGAGCAGTTTTATTTATGACTATAAAAAGGTTCTATCAACGCCATACGAGGAGTTAATCCTTTCTTAAATTAAATCGGCCTTTTATTTAAGTTAGAAACTAATCACAAACACTTAAAAACAGACTCCCATAAGCACCTACACATCACACAGGATAGCGGATTGAGCTCCTCTAGTGCCCCCTAAACCCAGAGAGATCTGTTATGCAAAGTTCGACTTCGGTGAGCCAAGCTACAGGCATGGGAAAGCGAATCCGGCATGCTGGTTGCACCCAAGTTGATCAACCAATCAACTTGGTACATTCAGCCTGCCCCCGCTTGGTAATTTTAACCTATAGGTAAGCCTAAAATAAGACTTACCTGTAGGTAAAATGTAAATCCTCTAAACGTGCACCGTTTGGGAGATATTCTTACTGCATGCAGTCAGTGACATCACTGGCGCATGCGCTCTGAAGGTCCGGCATACCTTGGTGGAAAAAACTTCAGAGCTTCGTGCCAGAACCGAGAGCTCCTGCACGCATACACGGGAGTGACGTCATCGCGGCTCCCGACAGACACAGACCCGATCGCGCAAACCCAGAAGAAAAAAACAAGGGAAACATGTCAACCCTCTCAGTGGTAACATTACAGCGCTGGAAGGCATATGCAATGCATACTAGCACATTATGCCATTGCCTTTCAGGTGTTCTTGTTTTTTCAAAATCTGCGGTTAACAGTCGCTTTAACAGTTAGAATCTCGGTCAGTTCCTGTTGAACTAGCCAAGATTCGAATAGTGTATGGCCAGTGTTCTATCGAATATTGCCCTCTGTGGAAAAATACCTCCGCTGGGCTGTGCATTCGCAGTACGGAACGGCACTCCAGCTGATTTCCCAATCAGCTGTGAAGACGCATGCGCAGATTATCGGAGGCAGTATTCGATGGTCTGCTAAGCGCTGAGGTAGAATGTAATTGTCAGATTCTCCCTCGCTATTGTGGGGTGGGTTGTAGGTGGCTTGAAGGGCGGATTTAGTGTGTGTATTAACCCACACCAATGGCCCGTACACACGATACGAATATCGTACAACTTTTTTTGCTTAATAGTCGCAAGTAAAATGAAATAGGTTACTAAAGTCACGAAAATTCTCGTACGAAAAATAAAATAATCGGAAGTGATGTCATGTGTTGTAATGTATTTGTATTGTATTCGGACGACAACTATACTGACTAAACGAAAATCGTACGATCTGACATCGTACGCGGAACATTTTCGTGCTTGTCCGTTCGAATAATATCAGATAAACTGTCGTGATCGGCTCTCGAAAGTAGTGTACACACGATCCGAAAATCGTATGATTCTTCCTCGGACGATCGTTTTCGTCCAAAATTCGAATCGTGTGTACAGGCCATTAGACACAGCCACAGTTTATCACACTGAACACGCCGTGCAACAGGCAGAACACATGGCGTTCAATACAGGCAAAACCCGCCCCGCAACAGCAAAGCAGAATCTGACAAGTAGGTCCCCTGCTGTTTGCATAGCGTCGGATAATGCCTCCGACGATGTACGAACGCGTTTATAAGTTTATCGCTGACTTTTCTTGTCTTTCTGTTTCAATTTGTCCCGACTTTTGGAGTGCAACTTGGATACAACTTTGGCTTTGAGTAGTAATAATGGAGAACTGTTGCATTATATAACATTTAGGTACAATTTTCATGCAACTTTTCAGGGTTAACATTGAAGTCTATGGCCCTTAATTTTCATGGAAAACGACTTGACATGCGACTACATGACTTGCACAAGTATGAATAGAGCCTAATGCCCCATACACACGATCGGAAATTCCGCAAGCAAAAGTCCGATATGAGCTTTTGAACAGAGATTCCAACCGTGTGTATGCTCCACCGGACTTTTGCTGTCAGAATTTCCGCCAGCAAAAGATTGAGAGCTGGTTCTCCAATTTTCAGATGGAAAAAATTCCTATTGGAAAATCCGATCGTCTGGAGCAGTTCCGACGCATGCTCAGAAACAATTTGACGTATGCTCGGAAGCATTGAACTTAATTTTCTCGGCTCGTCGTAGTGTTGTACGTCACCGCGTTCTTGACGGATGGAAGTTCAGAGAACTTTTGTGTGACCGTGTGTATGCAAGCCAAGCTTGAGCGGAATTCCGTCGGAAAAAACATCCAAGGTTTTTCCGAGCGGAAAATCAGTTTGTGTGTAAATCAGTTTGGAGTCGGCTAGCGTGAACTTAACCTCATAGAGGGATTTGATTCCAAATTAAGGATAGTTGGAAGTTATGGCTTTGATTCCAAATTAAGGATAGTTGGAAGTTATGGCTCTAAGGTGACACTTTAACACCCCCTTGCAAACTTTGGCCTGATATAACCCCAAAGGCCTGTGGGGGAGGGCACTTCTTGCCAAAGACAGAGGGAAATGGGCTATGTTTTGACAGACTTTACACCACAATAGGTGAACAAACTCTCCAGACCAGAATACAATTTTCACATACAGTGTTTAGACATGTAAAATTCTACTTCCATTCCATTAAATATATGTACATGTATCCATATGCATTTAAATTACTGGATTTAAATGCAAATGTTTTTTGTTTTCATTATACAAATTTGAATGCAGCACATTTACTGATCTTGTGTGCACAAATCCATCAAAAACAACAGAACTGTGTTCATAAAAATAAAAAAAATCAGTACCGGTATACATTGTATATTATAGTATAAAATGGCTACAACCCTTGTCAACTCTGCAACAGATTTACTAAAAATGATTTGTTTAAAGCGGATCTCCACCCTGAAATTGAGTTTACTTTATTACTAATACCGCTGCTAAAGAATCCCCAATCGGCTATTAAAAAGAAATTAGCTGTTATAATACCTTATAAACAGTGAGGCTTCCGGTTTGTAGCTAGTCGGGTATTCCTCGTTTTTTTTTATCCTTCCTGTCCCTCGCTCTGCATTCTGGGAGCCTTTCTAAGAGCTCCCTAATTATAATATTTATCTGTATCAGCCGAGACATCGCGCGACTTCGTTCCTCTTCCTGCCCAAAGCCAAGATGGCAACGGGATGACCGGGAGAATATAACTTGTTATTTGGCACTGAAAAGCAGCTGAGCGGCGGTTGAGAACAAAACAAGTGAGTGTAGCACAACATTGCTATTAGTAATTTAAAGAGCGCCTATTGAAAAAATAGATTTTTCGGCGGAGATCCGCTTTAAGAAAACTGTATGCAGTGAGGCATAATGCCATAAAGTAGAGTCACGGTTCCCACACACATTGATGTATTTGAATATAAAGTGAGACTCCTGGAAGAACTTTTTTCTAGTTTTGGATAGAGTGTGAAAAAAAACTTTACAGTGACAAAAAAATTCAAATAAGCGCCTAACATGCAAAAGAAAAAAGTCCTTATTTCATGTGTTCATATGTTCTTATGTATGTGATAAGCCTCCATCACCAGTAAGAGGAATGTTCAATCATGAATCCAACACCTTTTATAGAGAGAGTACACACTAATGCCCCGTACTCACGATCAAACTTTTGTCCAACCAAATTCACATCGGAGGAAAAGAGAACTTGTTCTCTATGTAAACTCTGATGGAATTCATTGGAATTTCCGATGAAAATACTCCAATTGGGCACACACGCGGTCGGAATTTCCAATGGAAAAGGTTTGTCTGACTTTTTCCATCGGAGATTCCAATCGTGTTTACGGGGCATTACCGGCTAAACATGCCCCCCTAATTAAAGAGAAGTCAACCGAGCATTCAATCGGGCACCCAGCCTTAGATTACCATAAAGCAACTCCTCTAGCTCCACGGCTGGCAGATGATTGTGAATGGTTCTCAGTCGGGCATCACCCCATAAAGTACATCTCGTGAGAATATAAAAAGAAATGCTCAGAGTGTAAAACCTTTAGGGTACATTGATTGAATAGGTAAAAACACACTTGGATTAAAAAAAATCATAGCACTTTATACAAATACTCGCTGGCCAGATACAAACAGCGCCTGAACTTCCGGTAACTCACGATGATGTCAGCACATCGCTCCACCCTACGCACTTTACCACACGTGACGTGACGTCATGTACTAAAATGTGTACTAACATGGCTCAGTCGGTAAAAGGACAGGCTTTTCATCACGTGGTCACTTTGACAGCCATTCACAGTGATCACATTGTCGAAAAGCTGAAGAAATACCTTGGGGGTTACGAATGCCTGAAAGGGCCAGTGGTGAAGGGTTATATGTGTCCTTTTTAAAAACGTATATTTTAACTGGTTAAGTATATTTTCTGAGTCAGAATTGGGACATCTAGGATTTGAAACAGAGGATTTGTGAGACATCCGCTACAACACCAGCTGACGCATCAAAGCTTTACTTGACAGAAATGCAAATATTTATTCTCATTACTTTTTAAATATTCTCACCTGCTTTTTCCTGGGAAGACACGGGGAGAGAAACTACCGCTAATGAGATACCGACGGAAATATGACCTCTTTCAGTGTGACTGCCATAAAGTATACTACAAGGCTAGTGTCTAGCACAATGTAATTGACCAGAGGGTCTTTACCGTTATCATTTTAGCTCTGAACCAAGATGGAGAACTCGTTTTTGATTCAATTTTTTATTTTATTATTATTTTTATGTCCAATTTACTAAAGTACCTTACAGTGACCCCTATATGAAGAAGACCTAGCATTTAAAAAAAAAAACACTTTGATTAAACCAAAAGAGCACATATTAGCATTATAAAATTGTATTTGGGGGGCTTCAATAAAGCCTTTATGGCAAATTTCCAGCAGTAGTTTCCTTCAGCGCTACCTGCGCCTGATTCAGGCAAGTATTTGCACCAGTTTCAGTAACATTACTAAAATGGGTGACAGAGTTAGATGGTTCTATCGCTACCTTACGGACCATATCGTTATGGCAGCAACAGATTCTTAAAGAATTACAGATTAGATAACTGGTAGTAGTTAAGACCAGTTGATGAAGGTCAAGATTGTTCAAACACAAGTCCAAATCCGTGGAGTTATCTCTCTGGGAAGCTGTCAAAGCCAACAGCCAATCATAGTTGGTGGAGGCATTCCCCACCCCACAGCCACACGTATACACACCCCTTGTACATGCGGCTCCAGGGTGAAGAATGCTTCCGCCGCCTATGATTGGCTGTTGGCTTTGACAGCTTCCCGGAGAGTTGGCGACTCATATCCAAACATACCTGAGCTCATCCCTAATTAAGACCAGCTCTGAGCTGGCATACACCAGTACTCAGAGTGGGCACTGTCTGTGCTGAGCAGCTTGTAAGCAGGTGCAGTCTGCTGTCCCCACTGCAGGTGGCACTCAACCGCAGTGGCAATACAGAGGGAGAGGAAGTCATGGGAAACAGGGTTCCTCTATGGCTTCTTGAGTCACTGGTGCAGCGATCTGATTGGATGGTGGTTGCCCATGTGACTCTGGTGGCCATCTTAGGTGTGGCAGAGTCTATTTAGGGCCCTGGCCTCTGGGTTTGGTGCAAGTGGGTAGTGTAGGGAAAGGTAACCCATCTGTTGAGGGTAGTACTAGCGATACGGACGGGCTCCTGACAAGGAGGGAAAGCTTATGCCTCGTACACACGATAGGTTAACCAGAGGACAACGGTCTGAAGGACCGTTTTCATCGGTCAAAACCGATCGTGTGTGGGGCCCATAGGTTATTTAACCATCGGTTAAAAAAAGCAAACTTGCTTTAAAATGTAACCGATGGATTGATAACCGATAGGTCAAAAGTTAGTATGCAAAACCATCAGTTAAAAACCTGCGCATGCTCAGAATCAAGTCGACGCATGCTTGGAAGCATTGAACTTAATTTTTTTTTAGCACGTCGTTGTGTTTTATGTCACCGTGTTCTGATACGATCGTTTTTTTAACGAATGGTGTGTAGGCACGACTGACCATCAGTCAGCTTCATCGGTTAACCTAAGACAACTGTCCTTCAGACCGTTCTCATCGGTTTGACCGATCGTGTGTATGCGGCTTTAGGGTTACATTTCTCTGGATACCTTCCCGATTGGGCACGAGACGGCCAGGCCGCATTCTGTTCCCTCTCAAAAGACACTGTCGGTTTAGCTGGAACCTGCTTCTTCACACTACTGGAAACTGTGAGTGTGCCTGGTTGGGTAGCTGTCCCATCGGGTCTATTGTGAACTATTGCTGCATTACTTCAATATTAGTTATATATTGCATCTGCCTGTGTAAATAATTGCTGCAGCAGCATGCTGTATCCCACCTGCAAGCTATCATGTATGTGACAGGGCTTCATTCCTGACCCCATTCAGCTGTCAGATAGGAAATTCCCCAGTCTAAAGCCGAATGTAAAGGGTTACCACCTCATCCCTTTAAAACTGAACACCTATTAATTACACAGGTTCTGAGGCTAATTTAGTGCAAATAAGGCACTACTTTAGTTCAATTACAGCCTTAATCTGCCACAGAACCTGTGTAATTAACAGGTGTTCAGTTTTAAAGGGATGAGGTGGTAACCCTAGCTGGGAAGTGGTGATATTATTACCCAATTATGTCAATGCCCATATATGTGAAATGTCTTGTCACTAATGGGGTGTTAAAAGACTAGTTTCCCATCAGGTCTGTCGGCTTGTTGATTGACAGCAGGGGGCATATTCAAAAGCCGCTGTTGCACCAGATATTATTATATTATTATTATACAAGATTTACACAGTTTGCGCAGCACTTAACAAAATGAAAGCAAACATTACAGTTACATTACAATTTGGTACAAGAGGAATCAGAGGGCCCTGCTCGTTAGAGCTTACAATCTAAGAGTGCCCATGGACCACCGGATCAGTGTGAACCTGGGCTAAGGCAGTGAAATTGATCAAATCACCTGTGCAAAATAATGGAAAGCCTGAAAACATGACCTGTTGGTGTGCCTTGAGGACTGGAGTTGAAAAACACTGCCCTAGACTACAACTGCATTGTATTTTATGTCATAGGAGAGTTAATCTATTGTATTCAGGCAGACTGTATTGATCACCAAAGCAAAATCATTGTACTACACTACAGTATTAGTGAGGATGATCTGAGTAATTTTAGCGTAAATTGATTTTGCCTCAATATAACACATAAAACCACAATGCCATTTATAAACAGTGGTTTGTAGACTGAGATTCTCCCAATAGGAAATCACATCTAAAGGCCTTCAATTTTCCCCAAGTTTTGCAGGTAAAGCAGCTGGTTGATAATTAAGAAACTACTCCCAATAGACTTAGGCTCCTTTCACACGGAGCGGACCGTTTTTCGGTCCGCTCCGTGTGTCCGTCAGCTCAGTGGGGGGGTCTCCGCTCAGCTGTCGGCGGACGGGGCGGTCCCCGCACACTGTGCAGGGACCGCCCTGTCTCTCCTCCGCTCTCCCCTATGGGGAGTCGGATGGAAACGGACCGTCTGTCCGTTTGCATCCGATCCGTTTGGGCGGACGGAAGAAAAATAGGGCATTCTTCCGTCCGCAAAACGGATGCGGATCTAGCGGACGTTAGCGGATGCATCATCCGCTAACGGATCCGCTCCCATAGGGAAGCATTGAGGTCCGTTACTGGACGTCCAAAAAACGGACGAACGGAACGGACCTGTGAAAGGACCCTTACTTCTGAGCATAGACACAGACAAACACGCAGGGATTTCTTCAGAATAACAAAAGGTAGGAATCTGCAACAAAGCACAGTTACTTTTTAACAGCCTATAGGACCATTTGGCTGGCCAAATACCAGAGCACTTTTTGCGATTCAGCACCGTGTTGTTTTAACTGACAATTGCACGATCGTGCAACGTGGCTCCCCAACAAAATTGACGTCCCTTTTTCCCCACAAATAGAGCATTCTTATTTTTTTTTATAATTCCTTTATTGATCAAAGAAAGTTACAGGTAGCAGTCAAAGAAACCAAAGTTCACAGTATGTCAATTGAATAACATTTAGGCACTTTAAAGCGGAGCTCCACCCGCATTTTTTTTTTTTCAAAGTCGGCAGCTACTAACAGTGTAGCTGCTGACTTTGAATAAGGACACTTACCTGTCCTAGGCGCCCGCGCTGATGGCCCCCGCAGATGCCGATCCTCGATCCCGGCACCGCCATCCACAGTCAGGGAAACAGGCAGTGAAGCCGTGCGGCTTCACTGCCCGTTTCCTACTGCGCATGTGCGAGCAGCGCGGCGCTTTGTGAATGGTCTGGCTGCTTTCTGGGATACACACAGTTCCCAGAATGCAGCGCGGCCCATTCACAAGACTACACCGAGAAGAGGAGGAGGAAGAAAACCACACCGCGGAAGATGAGGGCAGATTCGGGACTTCCGCATAGCAACAGCCTATTTAGGGTGAGTATTTTTTTTTTTTTTCCATTTAATTTTTTTTTTTTTTTTAGATTTTTGAAAACAAATAAAAAATCAGGGTGGAGCTCCGCTTTAAAGTCAGAAAACAACATGTTTAACGCTGCACAGAATATGTGGACTTAGTAATGACATATGCAGGGATATTGCTCAGTGCATCACGCTGGGACAACAATCGAAAATTCCTGTACATGGTCGAGACAGCTATGCTTAAAAGACAAAGAACAGTGAGACATACCGATCATAAAACATATGGGTCCAGATTTAGGATGGAGAGTGTATCTTTGTGCGGGCTTGCGTATCCTATTTACGCTACGCCTCCGCAACTTATACAGGCAAGTGCTGTATTCACAAAGCACTTGCTCTGTAAGTTGCGGCGGTGTAGCGTAAATGGGCCAGCGTATCCGCACGTAATTCAAATTGGGCAGGTATGGGGGCTCGTTGTATTTAAATTATCCCTGACCCCACGTAAATGACGCGCCGAACGAACTGCGCATGTGCCGGCCTTGAACGTATCACAGTGCGCATGCTTCAAATCACATCGCAAATAGTCATTGACAACAACGTGAACGTAACTTACTCCCAGCCCCATTCTGAATCGGCTTACGCAAACGACGTAAGCGACGTACAATTCGACGCTGTCCCGTCGTCCATATGTAACATTGGCTGCGCCTCATTATAGCAGGGGTAACTTTACGCTGGTCTTACGCCTTACGTAAATGACGCAAATAGATACGCTGGCCGTAACTACGTTCATGAATTGGCGTATCTACCTAATTAGCATATTCTACGCGGAAATCGACAGAAGTGACACCTAGCGGCCAGCGTAAATATGCAACTAAGATACGGCGGCGTAAGAGACTTGCGCCGCTCGTATCTTAGCACAATTCCGGTATATCTTGTTTTCTGAATACAGAAAAAAGGTACGCCGGCGCATCCGAGAATTTACGCGGCGTATCAAGAACATTGTTACTGAATCTGGTCCATGGTAGCAGGGAGTAACTTGGTTTAGATTTTCCAGTAAACTTAGCGGGAAGTAAGACCTCCCTTGGGCCTAGTGCGCCCGGTGATGCGGCAATATAAAAACAAAAGATGCCTAAAGATACACACTGTATCTGTAAAGTACCGTATTTATCGGCGTATAACACACACTTTTTCCCCCTGAAAATAGGGGGAAAATCACTGGTGCGTGTTATACACCGATAGTGTACCTTGGGCTCGGAGGGGGACGAGCGCCGCCAGAATTCACGAGCCGTCATTTCCTGTTTATTCGGCTCTAACGTCACACACACAGTCCTGCTTTCGCCACCGGCATTGGACCAGTGTTCTATCAATCACAGGAGCTGGTCCAATGCCGATGGCAGAGGCGGGACTGTGTATGTGACTACCGCCGAGTGAACAGGAGATGACGGCTCTGTGATTCCCTCACTCCACGAGAGATGGTGAGGCTGCAAATGGGCACATAGGCTGCATCTAGGCTGAAGATGGGCGCATAGGCTGCATTTAGGCTGGAGATGGGCACATAGACTGGAGATGGGCACATAGAATGGAGATGGGCACATAGGCTGCATTTAGACTGGAGATGGGCACATAGGCTGCATTTAGGCTGGAGATGGGCACATAGGCTGCATTTAGGCTGAAGATGGGCACATTGACTGCATTTAGGCACAGATTAGGCTGCATTGAGGCTGCAGATGAACACTGACCACAAAATAAAATAAAAACGTTTTTTTTTCCTGACACTTCCCTCTGAAATTGGGGTGTGTGTTATATTCCGGCGCGTGTTATACGCCAATAAATACTGTATTTCCCACCCCTAAATCTCAAAGAGGGGAAAGGTGAGAGGGAGGGAAGGAAGACAGGTGGGGGGTAGGAAAATCGGGAGTGAATGTCCCCAGAACAGAGAAGTACTGAGTAAAGGAAAAAGGAAGGAGAAAGAGAGCAGAGAGCAGAAAGGGCCTCTCTCCCAGAGAGTGAGGCTGGATCCGGGAAGCTTAGCTTGACTGAGCCACCTTCTGTAAATAAGCGTCAGTGTATGTAAAGTGATTCCAGGGTCGCCAAATCTCGGGAAAGGTCTCCTCCCGGTTGTGCAGGGTAGCGATGAGATCCTCCATGTCCCTCAGTTTGTTCACCTAAGAAAACCAAAATGAATTTGGATGGGGGGTCCTCCAATCTCCAGCAAACGGGGGTGCATGCCTTGGCCGCGTTCAGTAACTGAATTGTGAGAGACGCCTTATATTTCTTGAGCGGTCTTCTTGAAAGGTGCAATAGACAGGCCGCCGAGTCCCCTTCCAGATCAACACCTGTCAGGTGCTTAACTGTGCAGATCACCTCCCGCCAAAAGGAAACAAGTTTGGGACAGTCACAGAAGATGTCAGGCATTGTCCCTTTAGCATTTCCGCACAGCTAGCAAACACTGGTGACATGTGGGAGGAAACAATGCAAGGTGGTAGGCACCCTGTACCAACGGGTTAGAATCTTGTAACATGTCTCCTGTATCCTCGTGGCTATGGATGACATATGGGAAAAGTAAAGGATCTTTTCCCTCTGAGCGTCTATGAACTGGGTGCCTAGGTCAGACTCCCATTTGGTTAGGAAGGGAGGAATGTATCCCTCCGCCGGTCTAGTCAAGGAGGCATAAATAATTGAGAGACCATGCCAGACCGGTTCTTCCCGGCAGCACAGGCGCTCCAATTCCATAAGCGGACGAGAGGTGCCAAGGGTCCGTAAACACTGTAGCAGAAAGTTGCGTAGTTGGAAGCCGCTCCAAAAGTCCAATGGAGGGTCCGTGGCAAACACCCCAGCAAAGTTGGAGAGTCGGCCATCGGAACCCACAAAATCACAGAGGCGAAGTCTGCGACTCGTGGCCAACTGCTGGAAATGGGGGCTCCGGAGACTGTGCCCATTGTCGACACTGTGCCAATTGATGCCACTGTGCCCATTGTCACCACTGTGCCCATTGTCGCCGCTGTGCCCTGTAAAATTCCCCTTCCCCCGCCCGGCACTTACCTTTCTGGGGGTCAACCATCCTCCTTCCATGTCCCTCGCTAAGGGCTGTACTCGGAAAGCCTATACACACACAGCCAACCAGCTGCCGTTATTCAGGTGGCCGGCGCTCACCATCCGGCCATCTGAATAGTCGGCGGCAGCGGCAACAATAACATAGATTTATGCAATGCATGAATCTATGTTATTGTAATCAGTGCCGGTGCGAGAGCCAGAGGGGGCGGCGCTCCGGCACCCTCTATAAACGCACAGCCACTGCTTCCCAGGATGTGTTTGTAAAGCCCTGGTTACATCACCAGTTCCTCACATTACTAGAAAGAGGAAAAACTGTAAGTAAAAGCAAAAAACATTTTTGTTGTATGTAAGATGATTTTATATGAGTATGCAGATCTGCACGCTGCTGTGATTTTTAGTGAATGGGGGGAAAAAGTCTGCCTTAAAGCCTAAGTTTAGTCAAACTTAGTCAGCACAAGAGACAGTTCTTAGTATCAATGTGACGTGTCCTTGTGCTGATGGGTACTGCTTTAGTTAACCACTTCAGCCCCAGAAGGATTTACCCCCTTCCTAACCAGGCCATTTTTTGCGATACGGCACTGTGTCACTTTAACTGACAATTGTGCGGTCGTGCAACGTGGTATAAAATTGACGTCCCCCCCAAATAGAGCTCTCTTTTGGTGGTATTTGATCGCCTCTATGCGCCTCTATCGCCTCTATGCGCTATAAACAAAAAAAGAGCAACAATTTTTTGCTTTTTTTTAAAACAAATTTTTTCATTCGATTTATATTCTTCTACATATTTTTTGGTAAAAAAAAATATATATATATTGATTGGTTTGCACAAAAGTTATAGCGTCTACAAAATAGGGGATAGATTTATGGAATTGTTATTATTTATTTAAAATGTTATACTAGTTATGTCGGGTGATTTTTATCGGGACTGCTAAATTGCGGCGGACAGATCGGACACTTTTGACACTTTTTTGGGACCATTGATATTTATATAGCAATCAGAGCTAAAAATAGCCACAGATTACTGTATAAATGTCCCTGGCAGGGAAGGGGTTAACACTAGGGGACGATCAAGGGTTTAAATGTGTTTCCTCATGTGTGTTCTAACTGTAGGGGGATGGGAGTGACTAGAGGAGGAGACATATCACTGTTCCTAACTAAAGGGAAAACTCGATTTGTCTCTCCTCTCCTGGCAGAACCAGGATTTGTGTGTTATACACACAGATCCCCGTTCTGTCTCTCGTGCCACGCACATTGGGTCCCCCGCTGTGCAGCCGCAACGCTTCACTTCCTGATTCTCTCACTGAGGATGGCAGCGGAGGGCAGCCAAGAGACAAGCGATTGCTCGTCTTCTGTTGCAGACATTGCAGGCACCATGGACAGGTAAGTGTCCATTTATTAAAAGTCAGCAGCTGCAGTATTTGTAGCTGCTCGGTTTTAATGTTTTTATTTTAGGTGGACCTCCGCTTTAAGATAACAAACCTTCTGCCTTTAGAACCACAAAAAAAAATCAGAAATCCTCTAAACCCACCTACACCTAAAGCATTAATCTCACAGTGCTGTAGGGATTAGAATCAAGGGACCTGTGACATTCATTCATTAACAGTGCTGACTATGCCCATCCATCTTCTAATTATAAAAGCTATACTATAGCTTCCATGAATGAAAAGCTATCTATGAATGAAGAAGGCCAACCTTTTATTCATCTGCTCATCCTCCATTCATAGATCACATTTTCATTTTTGGAAGCTATAGTACAGATACCATGAATATAGGAGGTGGGAGGAAAGGGTGGTTGTCACCTGTCTGTCACAGGTCCCTCGGCTCTATTAAAGAGGTTGTAAAAGTTTGTTTTTTATTGTCTAAATATTTTCCTTTAAGTTAGTGCATTGTTGGTTCACTTACCTTGTGCCCCCATCATCCATGGGTGTTAGTCAGCCAGAACAGCTTACTGAGGAGGACCAGTAAGTGAGAAATTCAGACAAAGAAAACAAAGGGAAAAAAAACATTTAGGGCCAGATTCAGCAAGACTTGCGCTGGAGTAATTCGATATGCGCCGCGTAACTGTGAAGATGCGCCGTCGTTTCTATGTGGCCGTACCCACCAAACTAGATGCGACAGAAAACGGGCCATTTCCGATCGGCTTAACTTTCCGACGCCAGAGTCTCGTCAGCGCATAATTTCGCTTGGCGCATCAGTCGCGGCTATTGATTTCCCCTGCAAATATGCAAATGAGGGAGATTTCCCGATTCGCGAACGGATTAGCACCATACGCCGGCTACATGCGCCGCGCGTATGTCGTCCGTCCGGCGCAAAGTTATTTCTACAAATAGCTGCTTTATCTTTACTCCAGACGGCCACAGGTCAGCAAGAGAGCAGCTCCAGCAGCAGCGTTACTGACGAAACTAGCAAGCTGAACAACCACACGTGCAAGGACAACACCTCTGTGTGCCAACATGCCAGGGGCAGTCGCGATCCTAGCACTAGTACTGGGTCCCCCGGTACGGAGGAGGCGGGCACGTGAGAGGATATACCGCACACGCATGAGCCTCTTTGGCATGGGTGATGAGGAGGTGAATCGCCTCTTCAGATTCAGCCCTGATGCAATACTTGAACTAACCACAACCCTGCAGGGTGACATCACCAGCAAGACACACCGCTCACAAGCAGTGCAGCCACTGGTGAAGGTACTGGCAACACTTAATTTCCTTGCAAGTGGATAATTCCAGCGTACAAGTGGAGTGGTGGCTGGGATGTCACAATCCTCCGTGAGCAGATGTGTGCACCAGGTTGTCCCTGCAATCCTCAGACGCATGTCCAACCAGTTCATCAGACCCACCACTGAGGAGCTACGGCTGAAGGCAATGACAGATTTCTACAGCATTGCCAGATTCCCACGCACTGTGGGGGCCATTGATTGCACACATGTGGCACTACAGCCCCCCAGTGCCACAGAGCACATATACCGCAATCGGAAGCATTGGCATTCCATCAACGTACAGGTGATAGCCGATGCCCAACGCCTCATATGGCACGTCTGTGCCAAACACCCCGGGTCCAGCCATGACAGCTTCATATACAATCAGAGCCCCATCCCAGCAGAATTCGAACAGAACATGTATGGTGACAGCTGGCTGGTTGGTGAGTGACATGGGTGGCAGGCATGACTATCCCCTCCCATGATGCACACCTCACAAGTGGCACATGCATGACTAACATCCTCCTGTCTTTTCCTTTCCAGGTGACTCTGCATATGCACTGGGACCCCATCTAATGACTCCTTTCCGGAACCCCCAAACCAGAGGAGAGAGAAGATACAATGAAGCACACATCAAAACCCGTGCAGTGGTGGAGCAAACATTCGGGCTCCTGAAGTCCCGTTTCCGCTGCCTGGATAAGTCCGGGGGGACCCTATTGTATTCCCCTACCTTTGTGTGTCAGATCATCGGTGCATGTTGCATTCTGCACAACTTTGCTATGAGAAAAGGCCTGCAGATTGAAATGCGTGATGACCTGACCCCCGACCCACACAGTCCCCACCTGCCAGAGGAGACCCAGTCTGCTGATGGAAGAGCAGTCAGGAGGGTCCTCGCCTTTGGACACTAAACCAAAACATTAATCACACAGACAATGCATGCATGCACACCACTGATGTCCCTAGATCACACACACCACATCCACATCGCATTGGATTAGCCCAAGTCCAGCATGTAGGACTTGGGAGCAGCAACGCCAGCGTCAAGGCCCCAATGATGTCACTGTCCATTCATACACCTTTCACACGCCATTCATACAGCCGTGGGGTTAACTTCACCACCACGGCTGAGGGTGACACCCCTTACTGGCAGGAGTGCCACCCCCTCACATTCACACACCATTCACACTGTCTCATAACATGAGAAAAAAAATAAAAATAAACTCATAACCTGAGTATAAACAAAAAATAAAATATAAACAAAAACAACAAAAAAAAAACTCATCTGGGATGACGGGGGCTCCTCCTTGGGGCCACTCTCGGGCTCCTCAGCTGCCTGGAGGGAGTGGGTGGTGGTGGGGGTGGGGTGGCATCTGGAGGAGGCTGATCCCCGGGTGGGCCACTCCTGGCACCTGTTGGCTGCATGCCCTCCAAGGCCACGGCAATACGGCTGAGATACAGGTTGGTCTGGGCCTGCATCCTCAGCTGGCGGGTGATAAGATGCCGCTGGTCACGCTGCTGCTGCCTCCCCTCTTCCCGTATGGCAGCTGTGTTGGCGTTGACGGCTGCTGTCAGGTGCCGTACATCAGCCTGCACCTCCCTCAGGCTGGTCACAACGTCCTGCACACCACTGGGCAGCTGTGACATGGAGCCCAGGCTGTCAGCGACCCGGTCCAAGTGGCCAGCAATCTCCCCCATCTGCTGGGTTTGTCTGGCTTGGTCCAACACCACCTGGTCCTTGACCATATCACACATCCCCCTGGTCTTACGGGTTACCTTCCTGGGCCCAGGAGAAGGTTGTCCCCGTGGGGATGGAGTCGCCCTTGAGGGGCTACCTAGGATGGGGGAGGGGATGACAGAGGGCCCTGCAGAGGAGGAGGACTCCTCCAACAATAATATAAAGTCCTGCTCAGGGACAGGCTCCTCCACAACCACCTCTGCAGGTGAGGTGTGGGCACTCTCCTCATCCACCTCGGTGTCTCCAGCACCCAGGGCCTCGTCATCAGGATCCCGTTGGGAGGTTGGGGTGGACTGGCCGGCAAGAGATGATGGCCCAGCTCCGTCATCTGTGGATGACACAAAGCAGACACATGTTGGTGGTCACACACACTTGGCACATGTACCCTCCCCCCCCCCCCACATGCAACACACCAAATAAGGGATAAAAAAACACTTACCTGTCCTGGAGCCTTCCTCCATGGAGTCATAGCCAGGGACCCCCTCCAACTGCTCCCTGTCCAGGCAGCGGGCGACCACCTCCTCCTCCGTGGTCAGGCTGACCGGACATGGGGGACCACCACCTGTGCCCCTCTCATGCCTCCTGATGGTGGCCACCTTGCCACGGACCTTGCGCCGCAGGTCGTTGATTTTTTTTTGTATGTCACCAGCAGTCCGGGTGGAGTACCCTAACACATTGACCCTGCCAGCAATGGTGTCCAGGATGCCCTGCTTCCTCTCCCGGCTGGTCTTCCTACTTTTTTTCCCGTGGAGGAACTGATTAAAAGTCTCCATAGCCGAGATGATCACAGACACCTCCTGGGAGTTGAAATTGAGGTTCCTCCTCTCTTTGGGGGTAGCAGGAGCAGCCATCACAGTGCAAAAGTATCTTCCCTGGGGTGGGGGGAAACGGAAAAACTTTTGCGCCGGAATGGCGTTTCCGCTAGCGCTTTTATACGCGCAACGGAACACATTGCGCTGACGTTTCCTGTGAAGTGGTGCCGACGGAAGTTGTGAGCATGCGCACGCGCACAAGGGGGCAAGTGTAGCCTCAATCACCGCGCATGCTCCGTGGATGATGCGCTGAACGTAAGCCTCTGCGCTGGGCTCCGCCCATCATTTACATATGATCACACCCACTTCCATTTGCGTCGGGTTACGCCAGCGCATTATCGTTACTCTGGTGCAAGTTTACGTGCAAGTGCTATGTGAATAACAGTACTTGCGCCGAAAGTGTCGGCGGAGTAACGTAAATGAGAAACGTTACTCCAAAGTAAAGAAGCGCCCATCTACCTGAATCTGGCCCATAGAAGGGAAATCGAAGGAAAAGGTAAGTGAACCAACAATGCACTAGCTTAACCACTTTCCAACTGCTGTACGCAGTACTACGTTGGCAGAATGGCATGGACAGGCACATTGGCGCACCTGTATCTCCCTTTAAATTTGCTGCCCAGCGGGCGTGCACACGCAATCAGGGGAGCGCACGTGCACCCGCCGCGTACATCGTGAGCGTTCGGTGCTTGTGGGTCCTGGGAACACGATGTTCGATTGCAGTCGGCAAAGGCAGAACAGGGGGATGCCTTTTGTAAATAAGGCATTCCCCTATTCTGCCTAGTGACACTGATGGCTGTTCTCAGTGATCGGGAAGCGTCATCAGTGACGTGTCACGTGTAGCCACGCCCCCCCAACAGTAAGAATCACTCCCTAGTACTAACTTAACCCCTGCAGTGCCACCTAGTGGTTAACCCCTTCACTGCCAGTGTAATTTTTACAGTAATCAGTGCATTTTTATAGCACTGATCACTATAAAAATGACAATGAAAAATGTGTCAAAAGTGTCCGCTGTGTCCGCCATAAAGTCGCAGTCACAATAAAAGACGATGATCGCCGCCATTACTAGTAAAAAAAAAAAATATTAATTTTATTAATTATATTGTGTATATATAATTATTTTTATTAATAAAAATATTAATATAAATGCCATAAAACGACCCCCTATTTTGTAGATACTATGGGCCAGATTCTCATAGAATTCCGGCGGCGTAGCGTAAGCCATTTACACTACGCCGCCGCATCGTACTAGAGCAAGTGCTTTAATCTCAAAGCACTTGCTCCATAGTATTCGCCGGGGTCGCGTAAATTGCCCAGCGTAAACCCGCGCAATTCAAATGGGGCGGCTTGTATTTAAATTAAGCACGCCCCCGCGTCGAACGAACTGTGCATGCGCCGGCCGGGGAAAAAGCCCAGTGCGCATGCTCCAGCTCACGTCGGAAAGCGTCGTTGAAACCAACGTCAAAACGACGTGAGTGTCATTTACGCAACTCCCTATTCGCGAACGAGTTAGTAAAACGACGTAAGCGACGGAAAAAGCCGACGCTGACCCGACACCATACTTAACATGGCATCCGACGGCACCCGACGGCATCCGACGGTACTGCGTAAGGTTACTCCACATATTAGCAGGGGTAACCTTACGCGTACGAAAACGACGTAAGCGACGACGGGGCGGGGTAAAAGCGTTCGGGAATCTGAGTAGTAGCCTCATTTGCATAGGCAAATGAGAAAACAACGTAAAGGCCACCTAGTGGCCGGAGTTGTCATTACATCTACGATCCGCAAGTGTAATTGTATTACACTTGTCGGATCTTCACCCGTATCTATGCCTAAGTGATTCTAGGAATCACTCGCATAGATACCCGGGGAAAAAAACGGCGATACGACAGGGTATCTGAGATACCCCGTCGTAGCGCCTCTGAGAATCTGGCCCTATAACTTTTGCGCAAACCAATCAATATACGCAATAGAATGCATATCGGCCTAAACTGAGGGAAAACATTTTTTTTATATCTTTTTTGTGGATATTTATTACAGCAAAAAGTAAAAAATATTGCATTTTTTTCAAAATTGTCGCTCTATTTTTGTTTATAGCGCAAAAAATAAAGAGATTTGTGTTTCCAGTTTCCATCAATACAATGTAACGTGGACTTGAAGGACTTCCACTAATTGCTGTGCTCCCCCTCCCCTTTGAAAATACTAGCCTTGCTGTACCTCCACTGTGCAGGCATGCCATGGTCACACAGATCCTTTAATCCCATCCCTGTGTCCCATGCACATAGCTTGTACAATAGCTGCCTGAAGTTCAGATGCTGGCATTGCATTTTCCTTGATAGTGGAGGCTTTTTTTGTAGCTCTGATTCGCTGACCAGTTGCTGACTGTGTACTATTGGGAGGCTCTAGGCACGGCTATCCAACGACAAGAGAGGCACAGTGGGTAACAGGTACTACAGGCATTCCGCCCCTACTCTGGGCTGTTTACACTTTCACAAATAAATTACAACATAATCTTTGTACTTAGGGTGGCCATACACATGGAGATCTAGCCTGATCTAACTATGGTTGTATTTTGGGTATTCTGAGTGAAAAAAAAGTTTTCAAAGCCCGGTGCAAAAAGGGGAGGTAATCATATGCTGCTATTTTACACTTATCTGACAGAAAATTAATCCGTTACCCTGCATATGAAATTTTTTATTTCATATTACATAGCATTAAACGAAAACTCCGGGCAAACTTTCTGCTTACCCATGCAGCTAGGATGTGCCTGCACTACACGGGTTAACTGATCGCTTTGTTCTAAGGGACAACTTACCTGACCCGCCAATCCTCCCCACACAAGACCAGACCCTGTGGCTTTCCAGTGGTCTTAAAAATGGACTGTTCATGACGTCAGCACACGCCATAGACAGGAACAGTCCACTGCTGGACAGTAGGAAAATCTGGTTTTCCAGAGGTTTAGCAGATCAGGTGAGTATAAACTTTCTGCTCACCCCTTGAAAAAATAGAATTTTTTGTACTTAAAATCCTTTTCTCTGACGTCCATGGACGGACACAGCTCCTTAAATCTTGACAAGTGAGTTATGTTCCTGTTTACAGGAGAGGAATAGGCAGAAACATGTTAGATAATCAAATACATGTTACTTTAACAGGCCCAGATCCACAAAGGAATTACGCCGGCGTATCTCCAGATACGCCGTCATAATTTCAAATGTGCGCCGTCGTATCTTTGCACCGATTCTCAAAACAAGATACGCCGGAAAACATGGCTTCAGTCGTCCGGCGTAACTTGCCTACGCCGGCGTATCGTGGGCGCATAGTTACGCTGGGCGCATTAGACGTTACCATAAAAAATATGCAAATGAGCTAGATACGCCGATTCACAAACGTACGTGCGCCCGGCGCATTGATATACGTCGTTTACGTAAGGCGTATGAGCGGCGTAAAGTTACCCCTGCTATATGAGGCGCAGCCAATGTTAAGTATGGACGTCGGAACAACGTCGAATTGTACGTCGTTTGCGTAAGTCGTACGCGAATAGGGCTGTGCGTAAGTTACGTTCATGTCGAAAGCATTGAGTATTTGCGACGTGATTCAGAGCATGCGCACTAGGATACGTCCACGGACGGTGCATGCGTCGTTCGTTCGGCGCGTCATTTACGTGGGGTCACCATTCATTTACATACAACACTCCCACTACCAGCCTACTTTGTATTACGCGGACTTAAGCCGGCCAATCTACGCTACGCCGCCGTAACTTAGGACGCAAGTGCTTTGTAAATACGGCACTTGCCTCTCTAAGTTGCGGCGGCATAGCGTAAATAAGATACGCTACGCCCGCACAAAGATACGCCGCGGTACGTGGATCCGGGCCCTCAGAGTTGAACAGCCCCGCCCAGGGGGCGGTCCCTCCAGACATAACCCTCCTCCCTGCAGTATGCAGCCTCAGTTTGTAACAAGCCTAAAGTACAAACCTAAAAAGGAGGGGTGGGTGCTGTGTCCGTCCATGGACGTCAGAGAAAAGGATTTTACGGTGAGTACAAAAAATCCTATTTTCAGCTCCTTAAATCTTGACAAGTGGGACGTCCCAAAGCAGTGTCAAAAAACTAAGGGTGGGAACAGTATCAGTAAAAACAATTTAAAGGGTCACTAAAGGAAAAAAAAATGTTTGCTGAAATTACTGTTTACAGGGTAAAGAGACAGAGGGAACACTTACGATGGAACACTTACGATGGGCGTATCAGTAGATACGCCGTCGTAAGTCCTAATCTGAGCCAGTGCAACTTTAAAGCGGAAGTAAACCCATCGATTTAACAGTTTCAAAAAGCAGTTAAATTTCCGGCATGCCGGGATTGCCAACTGTCACATTGGTTGTGCTCTCAACCAAACTGTCAAACCATCCAATGGCTGGTGTCATAACTGATCACATGTGCAGCACCACGGCAGTTGAAGATTAAACAGAGGCCAAGATGGCAGCTTCCTTGGCTGAAAATGATAGAAGGATTTACTTCCACTTTAAGCGTATGCTCTAAATGAGATACGCTTAAGGCCGGGTTCACACCTATGCGAATTGGTTGCGGCTTAAACCGCATCTAATACGCAAAACATTTTTAAATACATTGTTTTCAATGAGGCTGGTTCACATATGTGCGATGCATTCGCACTGCGCATTGCCGGAAATCCGTATGCGTTGTGGAGCCCTTGCGGTGCGGCTCAGGTGCGAATTCAGTCCCATTATCTTCTATGGGTACGCAGCTGATTCGCAGATGTGTTCAGTTCTCTTCAGGAATTTCTCTCATTCAGCTCAATACATTTCTCCCCCACTCTCCTCTCACTCAAAACTTCCCCCAGGTCTCCAAATTCGCAGCAAAAACGGAGCTAATCTGCTATACACTTCCCTTATCTATCTGCAGAGATAAAAGAGCTGAAATTCTCACCGCACAAGTGTGAACCCAGCCTAAATGTTGCTAAGATATGACCGGAGTAAGTCACTTACACCGTCGTATCTTAGTTGCATATTTACGCTGGACGCTAGGTGGCGTTCCCGTCTAAAATATGCAAATGAGATAGATACGCCGATTCCCAAACGTACGCCCGTCCTGCGCATTTTTTTTACGTCGTTTGCGTAAGCATAACTCCGGCGTAATGTTACCCCTGCTATATGAGGCGCAGCCAATGTTAAGTATGGAGGGCGTGCCGTCGTATTTTTTCACGTCGTTTGCGTAAAACGTTCACGAATAGGGCTTTGCGCAAGTGACGTTCACGTCGTTTTCATTGAGTATTTGCGTAGTGATTTGGAGCATGCGCACTGAGCTACGTTCCAGGCCAGCGCATGCGCAGTTAGTTCGGCGCGGGGGCGCGCTTAATTTAAATAGAAGACGCCCCCTACCTTCCCATTTTGTATTACGCCGGCCTATTTATGCTACGCCGCCGCAACTTACGGAGCAAGTGCTTTGAGAATACAGCACTTGCCCGTAAAAGTTGCGGCGGTGTAGTGTAAATAGCATACGCTACGCAAGTTTACTATTACGCCGCTCCTACCTGAATCTAGCCCATAATAGCTAACTGATTCCTTTGAAAAATGATTAAAAATAGATAAAAATCAATCATATAATGTGCCTGCAGTTTAGTTTCACTTTTAAACTGGTTTCATGTTTCTGTGATGTAAAGAGACACACAGAACAAAAACAAACAAATACAGGGCAGTATTTTGTTTTTAAAATGAATCTGATTGGTTCTGAGGAGTTTTAGACACACAGTAATGACAGCTTGGACCACAGTGAAAAGCTGCCATGAGATTTTTCATAAGGAGCCAGACAAGCAGGAAGTGTGGAGATCAGAGCAGAATTACAGCAACTTCAAAGCAAAAATGAACAATGAGGACATGAAACCAGGACTGCAGTAAGGTAAAGGTAGCTATTTAGCTTAAATTTTTTTTTCCTTTGGTGATCCTTTAACTTCACTCCAAAACAAGCAGAGCTCCTCAACAGAGGAGGTTCAACTTTAAACAGCCGCCTGCAAAACCTAGCGGCCGAAAAAATCATCAAAAGATGCACTCACAGCAACCATGTAAAATTTGGAAAAAGTGTGAACGGACGACCAAGTCGCCGCTTCGCACACCTGTGAGACAGACGCTTGATGTCAGAAAACCCAGGAAGCACCAATTGCCCTGGTTGAAAAGTGCCGTGACCGGAAAAGGGAGCGCCCGCCCCCTAAGAGCATTCTGCCTGATCCACGAGAAATGGTGGTCGACGAAATGGTGGTCGACGAAACCGCCAGGCCCTTTTTGCGGACGTCAGATCTCCGAAACGGCAGGTACGCCCGCAAAGCGTGCACCATGCCTAAAGTATGAAGCGCAACCTCCGTAGGATGCGCTGGCTAAGGACATAAGGATGGAAGAACAAAGTCCTCATTCAGGTGAAAGGCCGAAACCACCTTCGGAGGAAGGGAAGGTCGCGGGAGTACCACCACCTAATCCCTATGGAGGATCAAGCATGGCGACTTGCAAGACAAGAACGCCAACTCAGAAATCATTCTGACAGAAGTAATGGCCACTAAAAATGCCACCTTCCAAAACAGTGTCAAGAGAAGAATCTCTCTGATGTTTCCAAAAGGAAGGTTCCTGAAGAATCAAGAGCACCAAAGTCAAAACTCATGGGGGAAGAGATGAGCCAAGTATATGACAAACCCCCTGCACAAAAAGGTACCCAGCAGGGAAGGTGCCGCAAAAGGCCACTGAAAAAAACCCCCAGCCAAGGCTGAAAACTTCCCCCAAACGGTGCTTAAGGCAGTTTTCAGATCCACTCCAAGCTGTAAAAACAGCAGGACCCTGGAAACTGAGTACGTCTGTGGACATCACCCCATCTTTTCGCACCAAGAGATGTAGGCCTTCCAGGTGCGATGGTAGATCCTCCAGAAAGAAGACTACCGTGCCCTCAGCATGGTTGAGATGGCCGAGTCGGACAGACCCCGGTCTTTTAAAATCTGGCTACCAATAGCCATGTCGTGCAATCCAGCGACTGTACAACAGGAGGAAGTATGGGACCTTGAGACAGAAGGTCCTCCCACCCTGACAACCACGATGGTACCTCCGCCACCAGGCGCCTGAGATCGGCGTACCAAGAATGCTGAGGCAATTCTGGAGCGATTAGAATCATCGGGATCCCCTCAGCCTCCACTCTGTGGTGCAGCCGAAGAAGCAACTACAATGGAGGAAAGGCATAAAGTAGCCAATACAGACCCCACAGGGCCACCAACGCGACTGATGCGTCTGTACAGAATCACTAGACCTGGCCACGATGACGTCACTCCCGCTCATGTACATGGGAGCCCTCGGTTACAGCATGGTGCTCTGAAGGTCCGGCAAGGTATTCTCAGTCCCCAGATTTAGGATACTTTGCCCGAAGCAAGTCTGTCCCCAGTTTTGTCTCCGGCAGGCAGGGGCAGCGCTAGGTGCAGGGCCGATTCTGGGTGGGTGCTGAGGGGGGTGCCAAAGCCAGTGGCATACCAACGGGGGGGTGCGGTCCACTGTGACAGCTTTCATTTCAATAGCCGGGTGCCCGCCATCCAGTTTGGCCTCTTTTGATTGACAGCACACTTGTCCAATGCCAGGACATGTGCTGTCTATCATAGGTAGGAGCCAATCCAGAAGGCGGGAATTGTGTGACAGCGGGCACCTGGCGATTTTAATTAAAGCTGTTACAGCCGGTGACACCGGCCTGTGTGATGATCCGGCCAGCTCTCCTCTTCTCACTACTCCTTCTCACTGATCCCCTGCACTGGTGAGGCTGCATTGATGTGGACTGGTGAGGCTGCATTGGATGGGCACTGGTCAGGCTGCATTGGATGGGTGCTGGTGAGGCTGCATTGCTGGACACTGGTCAGGCTGCAGGCTGAATTGCTGAGAAATGGTCAGGCTAGAGTAAGCCCTACAGTAAGTATTCATCATTGGTCAGCCCAGCCAGGTGATCAATGAAAATACTATCAGACACTTCCTCTTTTAATAAGATGTCCTAGAAAAAAGAAGTTCTTCTCATTGGTCAGTAGGGTCATGTGGTAACACTTACCAATGGGTGCTTGCCACTGCATGCATTATGATGGATATTCACTATGGGCTGTGTATTATGGTGTATGGTGTACAAACTGCTACAATGGCAGCATAGGGCTTCATGGGAGCTATGTGCAGTGGCTTCTGGAGTGGGTCCAGGAAATTTTTTGGCTTTTTTTCTCTTTTTTTTTTCTCTTCCTCATTGGGGAGATATCACTTCACTTCCTGTCCCAGAGCCAAAACAGAAAGTGAGAGGAAATCCCTCCAAATTAAGTAAATCTCTGGTTGTCACCAGGGTCACTAAAGCCATTGTCCATATTAGAAAATGTCCTCCTTAAAGCAGAGTTTCCATCAAAAAATGTTTTTTTCCATTATAGACCTAAAAAAGAAAAAAAAAAACGTTATTTTTTTTACTCGCCTGGAAATGCCTGTTGCTATGCGGTCCCACAAAATCGGCCTTCTGGATTCACCTAGGATTCTGCAGTCAGCTCCCTTGGCTCCTTAGCACGCTAATTTTCCAGGATGCCGTTCGCTTCCCGTAGTGTTAGAATCGTGGGACTTCAAGACCAGAAGTGACGCGATTCAGTGAGGATTTTGGCGCCATTTTCAAGATTGGCAAAGCCCTTTGTTCTTACTAGCTTCTTCGTTGCCATCACAACGGCGTACACTTCTGCCGCCGCCACTCGTTGTGATGGCAACCCGAGTGCTTGACGGCGCTGCGCTGCTGCTGCAATGCGCATGCGCGAGAATGGGGTGGGAAAGGTGGCCCATTAGCACTCGTCAGCAAGTAAGTAAGTAAGTGCTTGTGGGGCTTCACAATGCCCACAAGCAAAATGACAACGGTCTGGACGCAACTTTATAAAGTATCTTATCTGAATAACTATGTGGAGCGGCGGTGGATTTTAAACTAGTAAGTGACCGTATTTATAGCACAAAAAAGATTGATGAAAGGACATACATTTAAAAAATGCAAATTGTGGCTGGAACCCCGCTTTAATTTCTGTTCTGGTGACAAGACAACATTTCGGATTTTCTTTCATTCTTGGTAATAACAGTCACTAGGACAAATAGAATTTGCTGCTACTGTTGCACATCGCCATAGCGCCAAAACATGAGTTTTAATAACAAGCTACTGTATGCTTGTTGCTCAAAAGGAGCATAAGCTTATTTTTTGGGCAACAAACACTCATAGGGCAGCTCATGAAGTGAATGCAAAAATCCTCTGTGATCCCTCACAAATCCTCTTCCACCCCTCCCAGTACAAATCCTACACCACGCCGCCTACCCCCCCCCCCCTCATCCATCCTTCTTTCCAGCACAAATCCCTCTGCCCAATCCCTCTTCCCAGCACATATTCTCTTCTCTTCTCAGCACTTCTCTCTGACCCTCCTAAGTTCTCAATTTAATACATAACCCCAATCACCCCTCCCAGCCAAAACCCTCTCCTCCCTTCTAGCACAAACCCCCCTCCCCCGATCCTCCCTTCAAGCGCAAAACAAATTATCCTCACAAATCCCCTTCCCAGCCCAAACCCCCTTCTAGTGCAAATCCTCTCCCCTCCCAAATTGCCCCCCAGCACAAATCCTCTTATTCCACCAGCCCCCCTCATCACAAATCCTTCAGTCCCAGCACAAATCTGTATTACCTGCCTGCATCCCCTCCTTTGTCTTTGTTTTTGTTTTGTTTTATCCAGCTATATGTATTTAGATATATATCAACTTATAAACATCCAAGTGAAAAATATAACTCCAACATTTAAGAAATAAAAAAAACCCAAAAAAAACAGAATCACTGAGTTGGAAAATGGATCACCCCTCCTAAAAATGACTTGTATACTCAATCAGGTGTAGCTAATCCCCTTCTCAATGGCACACAAAGCCATTTGACTTTCAACTAAGATCAGCTGTGGTCATTTGGATAAGCTCAGCATAAAAAGAGCTTTCCTGGAGCATTTCAGTCCCTGGTAGTTCAACTGAAGCAAACAATCAACTATGTGTGGCAAGTCACTGTCAAACAATCTCCAGGATAAAGAGGACAGGCACAATTCAGGAGATGGATACAAAATATTTTATAAAGGCTTTATCCATGCCTAGAAGCACAGTAAACTCAATTATTATGAAGTGGAAAATATTTGGTACAACACAGACCCTCCTTGGATAAGGATGTCGCTCCAAACTGCAGAAGCAGGAATTTATGAAAAAGAGTGGTCATTGTGTGCATGGGACAACAATATCACAAATTCTCCATAAATGTGGCTTGCATGGGAGGGTTGCAAGAAAAAAGCCAGCAATTTTGTGTGTCATGATGACAACTGCCCCACGGGCCGCTCAGCCTTTACTACCCTAGCTGTACCTATACTGCCCTAGCCTGTCAATATACTACTCTAGCCTGTCTATAAACTACCCCAGCCTGCCCCTATACTAACCTAGCCTGTCTATATACTACCATAGATTGCCCCTATACTACCCTGGTCTGTCTATACACTGCCCTACAAAAACAATTCTCCTGCGCTCCGGTATTTTTTACTATGGGGTCGTGAAATCCAATTAAAAGGTATCTTCCAAAGTCTTGCAGCCCTCCTCAGAATCGTGGGAATTCATATAACTAAGAAAAAGAAAAGAGAATGGAGGGCGCACCGACCTAGTGTGATACCGTATAACAAGGTTTTTATTAAAATATTAAAATCAATGGTTATACTCACAAAGATGAGTTTAAAATCAAGCCTTGAAAGACAGCACAGCAAATGTCCAGCAACACCAGCAGAACACGATAATTGCTTTGGTCAAATTGTATCTAACCGATGTTAGGGCTGACGTGTTTCGGGGGCGTACCCCTTTCTTCAGAGCCTCGGTGGTCTGCAGTACTCCTTCACTGTGAAACTTGCGAATATATATACACCCACACATAAAAATGGGCATGTGCTGGAAGGTCAGGGTCATGGGCCGCCCCACCTACAGGGAGGACTCCCACCAGACACGCCCCCTATCCCCTTTGTGAACTCCCACACCTCGTGCGGTCACTCATACCCTCTACAGCAGTGTTTCTTAACCTTTTTGCCTTCGGGGAACCCTTGGCAAAAAGTTTGAGATCTCGGGCAACCCCTGAAAAAAAAATTCTGATCTAAAGATCATTGGATCTGATCAGCGAGCTGTAGATATAACAGCAATAGAGAAACAGTATCAAATAATAGAATAGATATTGTAAAAACACTTACCCTCTTAACCACTTAAGGACCGCCGCATGTACATTTACGTCGGCAGAATGGCACCGACAGGCACATCAACGTATATATACGTTGGTGCCTTGGGGGGGATCGGGGGTCCGATCGGACCCCCCCCGTACATGCGGCGGTCCGCGCGGCTGCAGGAGCGATCCGACAAGTGGGGGCGGCTATCCGTTTTCATCCGCCCCCTCCGGATCGCTCCCAGCCAATGCGCGCGCCCGCCCGCCCTGTCACTTCCTCCTCCTGTGTAAACACAGGAAGGAGGAAGCGACGTGATCTCTCCCTCGGCATTTGTTTCAAGCGCCGCTGAGGAGATATCACAACACAACAAGTAAGTCCTGCACCAAACAGCACACTTACACAGACACAAACACATTTAACCCCCGCGATCGCCCCCCCCCCTCCCCCTGTCACAGTGTCACTGAATGCAGTAATCATACATGTATGATTACTGTATTTAGTGTCAGTGTGACAGACAGTGTGACAGTCAGTCAGTGTTAGTGTCAGGGTAGCCCCCCCACCCCCCCCAATAAAGTTTTAACCCCTTGATCACTGCCCTAGTTAACCCTTTCACTCCCTATTGCCAGCGTCACTAAGCGATCATTTTTCTGATCGCTGTATTAGTGTCGCTGTTCCCGCTAGGTAGCTAATTTTTTTTTAATGCGATTTTTTTTTACTAAAGACATGTGGCTAAATAAATTTTGGCCTAAATGTTTGACTAAAATTTAGTTTATTGGTTTTTTATTATAACAAAAAGTAAAAAATATTGATTTTTTTTCAAAAATGTCGCTCTATTTTTGTATATAGCGCAAAAAATAAAAATCGCAGAGGCGATCAAATACCACCAAAAGAAAGCTCTATTTGTGGGAAAAAAAGGACGCAAATTTTGTTTGGGAGCCACGTCGCACGACCGCGCAATTGTCTGTTAAAGCGACGCAGTGCCGAATCGCAAAAACCCCTTGGGTCATTTGCCAGCGTATTGGTCCGGGTCTTAAGTGGTTAATGTGAAACTTGGGCTTGCTTTTTTCTGCACAGATGCTCAATTCTGGGTCGAACTTGAGATAAGCAGCTTTACCAGTGCCAAACACAGCTTTTCTGGAAGCTGAGGGGTAGCCGGAACAACCACTGACAGGGACAATCGCTGACGGGAACAACTGCTGACAGAAACAGGCTTTTTTCAAATCTCACTGTGCCATTACATTACATGACTCCGCTGTGCCATTACATTACATGCCTCCACTGTGCCATTACATTACATGCCTCCACTGTGCCATTACATTACATGCCTCCACTGTGCCATTACATTACATGCCCCCACTGTGCCATTACATTACATGCCTCCACTGTGCCATTACATTACTTGCCCCCACTGTGCAATCACTTGCCCCCACTGTGCCATCACTTGCCACCACTGTGCCATCACTGTGCCATTACTTTGCCATCACTTTGCCATCACTGTGCCATCACTTTGCAACCACTGTGCCACCACTGTGCCATCACTTTGCCACCACTTGCCACCACTGTGCCACCACTGTGCCACCACTTGCCACCACTGTGCCATCACTTTGCCACCACTGTGCCATCACTTTGCCACCACTGTTTCATCACTTTGCCACCACTGTGCCATCACTTTGCCACCACTTGCAACCACTTTCAACCACTTTGCCACCACTTGCCACCACTTTGCCATCACTTGCCACCACTGTGCCACCACTGTACCGTCACTTTGCCACCACTGTGCCATCACTTTGCCACCACTGTTCCATCACTTTGCCACCACTGTGCCATCACTTTGCCACCACTTGCCATCACTTTGCCACCACTTGCAACCACTTTGCCATCACTTGCCACCATATTGCCATCACTTGCCACCACTGTGCCATCACTTGCCACCACTGTGCCACCACTGTGCCATCACTTTGCCACCACTGTGCCATCACTTTGCCACCACTGTGCCATCACTTTGCCATCACTGTGCCATCACTTTGCCACCACTGTGCCATCACTGTGCCACCACTTGCCATCACTTTGCCACCACTGTGCCACCACTTGCCACCACTGCGCCATCACTTTGCCACCACTGTGCCATCACTTTGCCACCACTGTTCCATCACTTTGCCACCACTGTGCCATCACTTTGCCACCACTTGCCATCACTTTGCCACCACTTTGCCATCACTTGCCACCACTTTGCCATCACTTCCCACCACTGTGCCATCACTTCCCACCACTGTGCCATCACTTTGCCACCACTGTGCCATCACTTTGCCACCACTGTGCCATCACTTTGCCACTTGCCACCACAGTGCCATCACTTGCCACCACTGTGCCATCACTTGCCACCACTGTGCCACCACTTGCCACCACTGTGCCATCACGTGCAGAGTGCAGAACCATACATACATTAAGCGGCTCATATGGGGGTATCGCTACACGATCATGAATACCCCAATTGGCCCGAGGGCTTATCAATTTGCAAATGCAGAGAAAGATAAGGAAATGGACATATCCCAAGAAGCACTGCTGCACAGTGTGAGATCTAATCAGAAAGGCTTCCTGAGAGAGGGGAGAACTACCATGAGGCACAAGAGAGTCTGGATGTGAGGATTGGCCACGGCGGGGGCCGACATCGCTGCGGCTAGGACAGGTAAGTGTACTTATTAAAAGTCAGCAGCTACAGTGTAAGGCGCCGTACACACGTACGAGAACCTCGACGGGCGGAACACATCGTTCCGCCCGTCTAGGCTCTCGGCCGGCCGTCGAAATCGGCGACCCGCCCGTCGGGAATGGCAACCAGCCATTCATCCAGGCGGGCCGTCGAGCAAATAGAGAGCCTGCTCTCTATTCGCTCGACGGGATTCCCGACGGGCGGGGCTCGCCAAGAGCGTACACACGGCCGAGGTTCTCGGCAGAATGCGGCTCCCAGCGAGGTTCTCGCTGGTTTCTGCCGAGAACCTCGGCCGTGTGTACGCCGCTTTAGTAGCTGCTGACTTTTAATTTTGTTTTTTTTAATGGAACCTCTGCTTTAATAACCAGACCAGTTTTCAGCTTTTGGTACTCTCACATTTTGAATGCTTTCTTTTGGTGGTATTTGATCAGCTCTGCGGTTTTTATTTTTTTCCCTATAAATGAAAAAGGAACGAAAAGTTTGTAAAAACATGAATCTTTCTTCATTTCTATTATAACATTTTGCAAAAAAGTAATTTTTCTTCATACATTTTGCCTAAAATGTATACTGCTACATATCTTTGGTAAAAAAAAAAAAAAGTCAATTTGGATATTATTTAGTCTGGGTGAAAGTTATAGGGTCTACAAGCTATGGTACCAATTACTGAAAATTGATCAGTTTGATCACATCTGATGTACTGACAGCCTCTCTCATTTCTTGAGACCCTTACATGCCAGAAAAATACAAATACCCCCCAAATGACCCATTTTTGGAAAGAAGACATGCCAAGGTATTTAGAAAGAGACATTGTGAGTTTTTTTGAAATTGTCATATTTTCCCACAATTCTTTGCAAAATCAAGTTTTTTTTTTTTTTTTTAACAAAATGTTCATATTAGCAGGTTATTTCTCACACACAGCATATGCATACCACAAAATACATCTCAAAACACATTCTGCTATTCCTCCCGATTATGGCGATACCCCATGTGTGAGACTTTTACAGAGCGTGGCCACATACAAAGGCCCAACCTGCAGGGAGCACCATCAAGCGTTCTGGAGCACCCAGACTAATTCTGACATTTCTCTCCTACATGGAAAAATCCTCATTTATTTGCTATAAAATTACATAGAACCCCAAAACATTATATATGCTTTTTTAGCAAAGACCCTAGAGAATACAATGGCGGTCGTTTTATCGAGCATGGTATTTGCACAGTAATTTTTCGAACAAGTTTTTTTGAAAATAAAACAGTTTTGTGCTTTTAAAAAAAAAAAAAAAAAGTTAGCCCAATGTTTTTGCATTATATGAAAGATGAAGTTAGGCCAAGTCAATGGATACCCAACATGTCACCCTTCAAAATTGCACACGCTTGTGGAATGGCGCAAAACTTTGCTACTTAAAAATCCCCATAGGGGACACTTTAAATGTTGTTACTGGTTACATCTTTTTAGTTGGAGAAGAGGTCTAGGGCCAAAATTATTGCTCTCGCTCTTATGTTCGCAGCGATACCTCACATGTGTGCTTTGAACACCGTTTTCATATGTGGGCGGGACTTACATGTTCGGTCGCTTCTGTATACGAGCACACGGAACAGGGGCGCTTTACATTTTTTTTTTTTTTTTATTGTTCATTTCACTTTATTTATTTTAGTTTGACACATTTTTCCCCAAAATAAATGTTTTGATCACTTTTATTCCTATTACAAGAAATGTAAACATCCCTTGTAATAGGAATATAGCATGACAGGTCCTCATTACAGTGAGATATGGGGTCAATAAGATCCCACATCTCACCTCTAGGCTGGGAAGCCTGGAAAAAAAAAACGATCCTTGCTTCGATCGTAGCGGTGAGTCGGAAGAAGCACCGGAGGGAGAAGGAAGGGGGGACGTCCCCTTTCGCCTCCCGTAAGAACAATCAAGAGGCGGAACAGCCGACATGATACAGAGTATTGGCGCGTGGGGTATTGCAGAGTATTGGCGCGTGGGGTATTGCAGAGTATTGGCGCAGGGAGTATTGCAGAGTATTGGGGCAGGGGGTATTGCAGAGTATTGGGGTGGGGGTTGCAGGGATGGCTGAGCAGGGATAGATGGATCTGTGACTGCAATAGTCACAGATCCAGCCACAGCGCTGCTGACACCCACGCTCCCCCCTCTCACACTGTATTGATCGGTACATAGAGAGGAGGGAGGAACCGGCATCATCAAATGACGCCGGTTTGTTTACATGTGATCGCTCCATCATTGGACAGAGCGATCACGTGGTAAACGGCCGCTATCAGTGGCAATTTACCGCGATCCATGATCCGCCGGGTCCTCTGGACCCAGCGGTCACGGACACTCCCGTGTGCGCGCCCCAAGGGGTGCGCGGGAGCGCGATTCTGGGAGGACGTCCATGGACGTCTTCCCAGGGTTAAGGAACCGCCTTGCAGCCATAATTCGGCTATGAGGCGGTGATTAACTGGTTAAAGGAATGACCACCCCTCCACCACTCGTTTTCAGGTTAATTCTTTAAAAAAAAATTGTGTACTTTCTTCCTACCTTGGCCACTGCCCATGGTGTCATTTTCTCAGTCACCCCACTGCCTTCTGGGACCTATGTGTATCCCAGAAGATGACGGACCATTCAAAAAGCGCTGCGCGACACGAGCATGCACAGTAGGAAACTGGTGGTGAAGCCTGCAGGCTTCACTGCCAGTTTCCCTTAGTTACAATGGCGGTGCCTGCACCTGAGCCGATCGGCCTGGGGAGGCTGTCGTTGTGGGCTCCCTGGATAGGTAAGTGTCCTTATTAAAAGTCACCAGCTACAGTGTTTGTAGCTGCTGACTTAAAAAAAAAAAAATTGTGGCTGGAACACTGCTTTATTATTAAAGTTGGGGGTTAGGATTAGGGTCTGATATTAGTGTTAGGGGTTAATATTAGGGTTGGGGGTTGGGAAAAGGGTTTTTTATTATTTTTTTATTTTTTCATTGAATTATTGTATTTTAGTAGAAAAAACACACTAAAATCTGAAATCAATCGTTTCCGTACATTTCTTTGAATCAAAAAGTGCTTAACCACTTCAGCCCACGGAAGGATTTGCCCCTTTAATGACCAGGTTATTTTTTTGCGATATGACACTGTGTCGCTTTAACTGACAATTGCGTGGTCGTGCGACGTTGTACCCAAACAAAATTGGGATCCTTTTTCCCCACAAACAGTTTTCTTTTGGTGGTATTTGATCATTTGATCACCTCTGTTTTTACTACTGCTTTTTTTTTTCACTTTCTGCTATAATACATATCCCCCCAAAAAAATGATATATATATATATTGTAGCAGAGCATCCCAGAGAGAGCCTGGGAAAATCCTGTTCGGGGTTTATACATCTCCCAGGCTCCTCTCTTACACGTTCAGGGATCTCTGATCCAGGTCAGGTGTTGGTCCTCTCTTCCAGGTCAATTTAAGCTCACCTGAGCAGACAACCTTTGCTCTGCCTGGGGAACACAGATTGTGTTGGTCTGTGAGAGCAAGAAGGTTGGTGAAAACTGTTAAGCAGTTTATGTGGAAGGCTGACAAGCTGTAGGCTTGTTCAGCCTGGTAGTGAGGGCCTGTATATATATCGTATAGCTAGAGCTGAGACACGGCTAGGTTTTTGTTTAACTATTTTTTGTTCCGTTTGTTTTTCTGCACACTGTACAGCACCTGTAAATAGACTTTTTGTATATAGCATCAATAAACACTCCACTGTTCTTCACTTATCCTATGGACTTGGTATCTGTGCCTGCTCATCCCAGGGAGCTTTTGTACCTGCTACCTATTCCCCAGGTCGCTCTCTCGCCCTCCAAATTTTTGGTAAACAAATAGCAATAGGTGTAATATTAAATGGTTTGCGCAAAAGTTATCATGTCTACAAAATATGGGAAAGATTTGGGGAATTTTAATTGGTAACGGTGGCGATCTGCGATTTTTTTTTTTTTTTTTTTTTTTTTTTTTTTTTTTTTGCAGGACTGTGACATTGTGCCAGAGCAAATCTGGCCCTAAATTACACTTTTTAGGGACCAGTGACATTATTACATTGATCAGTTTTATAAAAATGCACTGATCAATGCATAAATGACCCTGGCAGGGAAGAGGTTAACACTAGGGGTGATCAAGGGGTTAAATATGTTCCCTCAGCATGTCTAACTGTGGGGGGGGGGAGGGGATGGATTTACTTGGACATGATAGATTGCTGTTCCTGATCACTAGGAGCAGCAGATCTCTAAAGATGTCCCCTGTCAGAACGGGGATGTGTCTTGTTTACAATGGCAGATCCCCCCCGATCTGCCTCTCTGTACAGGGATTGCAGTCTGCACGCGTGCCCGCAATCTCGCATGCATGGATTGATGTACGGGTACGTTGGTTCACGCAGTGGAGCCGACCTGCCGCTGTCTAAGTAGGGTTGCCATCCTTTTCTCAAACACTTTAGCCGTGCGCAGCAATTTATTTTATTTTTTTATAGTATAAACTATACATATATTTTGCAATTAAATAACATTTCTAATCATATGAAGTTAATCACAACAGTCCCCTTTTACATTTGAATTTTTACGGGCAGGAGGTGATGGGCGCAAGAGCTGTCAGGAGGCGATGGTGGTGGGGGCAGGAGGTGATGGTGATGGGTGCAGGAGGTGATGGTGGTGGGGGCAGGAGGTGATGGGGACCAAAAGCCGATTTACTATTATTAAATCGAAGATAACAGAAATATGTTTTTTTACCTTAAGGCAGAGTTCCACCCAAAAATGAAACTTCTGCTTTTTGGATCCCCCCCCCCCCCCCTGGTGTCATATTTGACACATTTCGGGGGGTAACAGATACCTGTGTAATGCAGGTATTTGCTCCCACTTCCGGGCAAAGATCACTGCAGGATCCTTGGCGATCTATGCCATGTCCAGCCTCTCCTCTGTCCCCCCTGCTGTCTTCTGGGAGACAGGTTTCAGAAGACAGCAGCGACCAGTGGGATCACGCAGCACATGCACAGTAGGGAACCAGGAAGTGAAGCAGCAAGGCTTCCTTCCCGAAGATGGCGGCGCCTCTACCCAGGGGCGATGGATGGTTCGGCTTTGGGTGCCGGCAGCCTGGGCAGGTAAATGTATTAAAAGTCAGCAGCTGGAGTATTTGTAGCTGCTGACTTTTATTTTTTCAGTGGAACTCCGCTTTAAATCGCATTGCTATTTCCATAGTGTACTTGTTTATAGCCTAAGTACTAAACTTTGCACTTAAAATTGTAATTTTGTAAAAATGCCAGTAAATTTTGGGTGTAGTGCCAGTAAATTTCAATCTGGTAGGTTGGCAACACTGACACACACACACACACACACACACACACACAGTGCAGGCTCAGAGCTGACAACAGCCAGCAGTTTGTATTCCCTCTAGCG
This sequence comes from Rana kukunoris, assembly GCA_029574335.1. Taxonomy (NCBI): domain Eukaryota; kingdom Metazoa; phylum Chordata; class Amphibia; order Anura; family Ranidae; genus Rana; species Rana kukunoris. The sequence goes on from CM056051.1 coordinate 391,585,635, forward strand.
AGATGAATGGAGCTTTAGCCACCACGCCCCTCCCTCCACACACACCTCACTGCCCCGCCCTTCGCCTCACATACACCTCCCAGCCCCGCCCCTCCTCCCCAGCGTGGAGCGCGCACGTCGTCGTGCCTCAGAGCGCGTGCCCGCACTGCCCCATCGCGTGGTCTTCCTTGGCTTCCATATTGCAGCGGTATAAGGTCGGAAGGGCCGCCCGGTGACTGAGCAGAGCCAGCGCCCGCCGTCTAGGCCGCAGCCCTTCGCGTGCAGAGAGAGAAGTGTGTGTGAGAGACACAGAAAGCGCCCGCCCGGGGTGGTGGGACATGGCCACTCAGGTAGAGGCTCCGCTCATGCCGCCGCCCCTGCAGCAACCAGCAGCGGCACCGGACTCGGACGGGGGCAAGCAGGAGCTAGGACCGGACGGAGACGAAGGGCTGGGACGCAGGGAGTTTGTAGAAGCTCCCCCGCCCAAGGTGAACCCCTGGATAAAGAGCAGCGGAGGGGTGAATGGACAACACCCGGCAGGTGAGTGCAGTAATGGCTGGGGGGGAACATAGGGGTCCGCCATGAGGAGGAGCCTGGTACACGAGCGGGGGGGTGAGCTAATCAGCTGCTATGGTCTCCCTGAGAGTGTCTGCTGACCATATCAGGGCTGTACACATGAGCGTTGGCTTCCAGGGGGGTGAAATGCATCGGCACAGCGTCTTATCAGACCTCAACATTTTATCAGACCTCGGTGCTGGTCAGGCATGCTCTTGGAACACATGGCTCGTGTAGCGTTATTACAGGTTCTCTGGCAGCACCTGGAGGTGATGTGGGTAGGTGCATGTATACGGCAGCCCCAAGGTGTGTTTCTGGTAAATCTGGTTACTACTTTTAGACTCCCTCCCCCCACCTTTTCATATTCCTTCTGCAGATCTTCCCAGCGGCCTCTGCTCCTGTGATGTCATCACAGGTCGCCAAGGGTCTTCCCTCTGCCAGAGGCGGGACTCGGTGCCCTATGTTGCTGCCCCCCCCCCCCCCCCCAGATGTGGGCCTCAGAGGGGGAGGAGTGGTAACCCCCCACCAATATACAGAGGGAGGAGCGATCACAGGGTGACAACACTGCTGAGAATTAACTACAGGAGCGATAGTGTTGTCACCCTGTGAAGGAAGGGTTGTGGACTGGTAGAATCTCCAGGAATTTCTTAGAATGCCCTTATAAACAAAGTTTGCACGGGTTTAATCTATTTTTTATTTTTTTTTCACTTTGACCTTTTTAAGTGACTCTGTGACTGTCATACAGGAACCTGACCCAGCAGCACCAGAATAAGTAGTTTCCCTGTGAGTAAAATGTTCCTGCTGCTCCGACACTTTTGCGTGTGTCGAACATAGATTAGACTGGGCATCGTGGTGTAGCGACTGCTGGGAGAGACTACCGCCCCCAGCTGGGGGGGGGGGGGGGGTGGTGCTATCATCTGAGACACCCTATTGGGTAAGATAGGCAGCTGTTCAAAATAACAAAGATCTTGTTTATACTGGGTGCTGCTGACTTAGGTTTCTATGCCAGTGACAGTGTCACTTCAAATGGAAATATCAGATGGGATAAATAAAACTCACCACACATTACAAATTGTACTTACTCTCTCCTTTACATCTGCCAATGACTATATAGTACATGGGTCAGCCTGACTGGACAGATCATGTAGACCCTATTTGTTGGTATGTCTGGGGCTCACTATACACATTACAATCAAGTTTAGATCTACCAGTATTATGTAATACGAGGGCCCACCAGGCAGGCCTTTGCACTACATACTTGCTGGGGGCTCCCTAGGAGATTTGACTAATGTGAGTGGTAAACTTAGAGAAACTCCAGACAAGTTCTAACTATACTTAAACCTTCTCTGAACCCCCATTCTGAGCCTATTCTAACCACCTTTGTAGAGAGACGATGTCTCTACCTACCCATTCTTCGGGTGCTCCAGTCACATGATTGGTTCCCAGCATCGGCCTCAGTGTAGAGGGTCAGCTGATAACAAATGCCCCATAGTAAGTCTGGGTGACATCACTGCCCAGTGATCTCTCCTCTACACTGAGGCTGCTGCTGGGTGATCATGTGACCAAAGCAGGGCACCCTCAGTATAGGTAAGTATCCACAGCTTTCCCTTTACAGGGTAGGTAGAAGAGGCTGAGAATGGGGGTGGGAGCAAGTTTAAGTATAGTTAGGATTTGACTGAGCCTCCACTTTAAAGTTGATTGTATGCTGACCCTAGGGGCAAAAGAATAGACCTGGAAGGCCACACGCCAATACAACATATTTATTGGTAGTTCAAATCCTGAAAAACAGTCCATACTGTGCAGAAGGGGGGGACAAACGGCTTACGCGTTTCACACAATGGATTGGTGCTTAATCATAGCTAGGGGTTAAGGCCTCTTTTAAATTGTTACCCTCTTGACTTTGGGTCAAGGCGGGAGTAGAAGTTTTTTTGTGATTTGAGGAAGTACAGACCCGTATAATTGATATGTGGGGTTGGATGTAAGCGGTTATGTGTCTCTTATATCTCCAGTCGGTGCCACACTACTTGCATTTGGCGTGAGGAACCTGAACGGGCACTGAATTCTGATCGCTTGTAGGCATTCATTGCAGCCCATTTTGTGTAACAGAATGGGATTTCTGACAAATTCTCAAACATTCATATCTTTGGAAAGATATAATTTGCCTTACCATCTTTTTTTAATAAATGGACTTTAGCGAAAGAGTGTTAAAGTCCTGCATTCTAGAAATGTTCCCTCCTACTCCTTCCAATTTTCTTGTTGCTGTGGTAAAATGAACATCAGCTTGACCCACTAAGAACATGCTTACCAGTAAATGTAGGAAATTCTAGCAAAATCTTCCTTTCCTAAAGCTGACTATACAATTTTCTAGATCTATCAAAACCATATAATAATGAGGTCCAATCTGAACACCTTCAGTTTGTAGGCAGGCCCTTGTACTACATAGTTGAAGGGAAATTGAACAGGAAAATGTATGTGTAGCCAGCTTTAGACTGCATGAGATCGTTTGCTCTGCATTGTACAGTGTGTGCTTACAGCCTTATTGGACGAACAGAGAGGTTGTCTGGGGAGTTGTGGTAGTCCTGGTTGGAGGTCTGTGTGCCCTGTGATTGGCTGGTTAGTAGTGGTGGTCCTGGTCTGTGTGTCCTGTTATTGGATTGATGGTCTGTGTGTGTCCTGTGATTGGTTGGTAGTGGTAGTCCTGTTGTGATAAAGCGGATTTCATGTCGCTCTGACCTCTGGACTGTGTGCGGGGGAGGTACAGGGACTAGTATGGTGCTGCTGAGGAGGAGAGTCCTCCATGCTAACCGGTCACCTGCCCGATCCCCTTACTAGGCTTGTGACATGGTGTGTGTTTTGTGGAGGGGGCGGGGTGTCCATTGGCTTAGTACACGCTGTGATGACACTGCAGTCTGGCCCGCTGCTGGGTGTAGGAGTGCTGCCTGGCCTGTAGATTCGGGATGGGGAGGCGGAGCCTTGCATGGCGGCATGGGGGTTAATGGACGGTGCCGATCTATAGAACGTCCAGCCTTCCTGTAGCCCCGCCCTACGCCGCTACCCAGCATGCTCCGTGCAGACAGGCAACGTGGGTTTCTAGTTAGGCCTGGGCGCCGATGTGCAGCTGTGAGCACGTTGTACGGCAATGACGGCCCGTCCATGTGTGATCAGACATTAAGGTGTATGGAGGCCGGGCCTTCTTCCTCGCCATGTGCTGAGTGTCTTCCCCTCTCTCGGGGACGAGGAGGCCTTGGCGTGTCTTCATACTTCTCTGGCACGCCGCACATCGCGCTGATGATATAAATAGTCCGCTCGGCTATTCCCGGCCTAGAAGCGCCCATGAGACCTACACGAGGCACACATCGCCGGAGACTGCCTGCTATGGGGGGCAGGGAACGTGTGATCATTGTTCCTGGGGAGACCCATGACTGACACGGGGGGGGGGGGTAGATCAGACTCTGGAGTGGATTAAAGTCCAATCGCCACAATCTCATGTTAGACTCCAGTCACACCTCGGCGTTTCCTGAACACCCACTGATAAATTACACGGCACACACGTGTGGTACTTGTGCTTCATTATAAGGACTCCTATTTTATTGTAAAAAAAAAAAAAAAAAAAAGGTTTGTGCTTCCTGTTGTGTGCAGAGCTGTCTTTTACCTCCTTTGGTGTGCTGAGGGGGCATGGGTTGCCACCTCACCCCTTTAAACCCAAACACATATGAATTACACAGGTTCTGAGGCAAATTTAATGCAGATAAGGCTCCAGGTGAGTTCAATTACCATCTTAATCATCCACAGAACCTGTGTAAATTATGTGTGTTCGAGTTTAAAGGGATGAGGGGGCTCCCTCCCAGGCCGGGCTGTGTGCATACCTAGATACACATAGTGTGGCCAAAGCATACCACTGGCCCCTTGTTACAGGATTTGACTGACCGCAACAGGAGCCATAGGCTCTCCCTCTTCTGTGAGAAAGGGAAGAGGGCAGTGCTGCAGACAGGATATTGCATGGTCAGTGCGGGAGTTGGGTAGGTGTTAATGGAAAGGGGGGGGGGAGGAGCGTTTACCTTTTAATGCAGAGAAAGCCTAGACAAGCAAGTAGACATGCAATTTTCAATACAAAGCTCAATAAGCTACTTTGGACCTTGAAATTAACGGGCTACCCTATATGTGTTGGTGGGGAAAATGCATACACACTTTACAAACCACAATGTGATTTTGTGCTTCTTGCAACACCTTGATTTAAATACAGTTTAAAAATCCTTTCAAAAGTTTAGTCTTATTAAAGATTTTCATCTTTGCCCATGCAGGGGGACATGGCAATAGTTTTTGCAAAGGGGCCACCCCACTCCCTCACATTTACCTTGCCTCGTTATTTCCTTCATTGCAGTTAGTACCAAAATCGGCAGTGTTTAGTGAGCGAGTAACTTGTATAACGCTACAAATGCAAACTAAATCACCTCAAGGCGTCATTTTTAGATTGTAAGCTCTAATGAGCAGGGCCCTCTGATTCCTCTTTTACCTAAATGTAACTGTAATGTCTGCCTTTATTTTGTTAAGCGTTGCGCAAACTGTTGGCGCTATATAAAACCTGTATAATAATAATCGCACTCGGTTACATGATACTGATTGGGCAAACATCACCGGGCCACATGTACACTTATATCAACAGGCACTGGATAACATCACTGCTGGCAATTGAGGAAGAAGTGCAGGCAAGGTGGGTATAAGTGTGTCGGTGTGGGGAAGTGCCTTGCTTACGTAAGAATAAAATGTCTCGAAGCAGTAATCAACTGCCACCAAAAATTAAGGCTTACCTGTGGGTGTTTGCAATATCCCCTAAACCTACACAGTTTAGGAGATATTTGGCTAAAGGAATACACTGTTGTCTACGGCACCTGCACGTCGTAAACAACAACGCAGGCGCACTGAGACTGCCGGTTTTCTCAATGGCTAATGCCGGCGCATGCACAGAGTGACGTCTTTGCTGCTCCGGCCAATCACAGCGCTGGAGCAGCGATACCCGGAAGTAACCTTCCGGAGAGATGTTTGCGGCCGGAGGGGGAGAGGAGAACAGATTGGGGTGCTTTGATGTAAGGTAAGTAATTCATAATGAGCTAGTCATTTTGGGGGGGGGGGGTTCACAACTGCTTTAATTGTATAATCGCAATCTCGATTGACCCTCTTGGATCCCCACCCTGGATTACCTAGATTTTTCGAGTCTCCCTGGTATGTAGCCTGGAACGGAGGAGAAGCGGTCGGAACCAGTGTGGAAAGCAAATGGCGCCGATACTGGTACTGTCAACAATCGGAACTGAGGTCAGTCAGCAGAGAGCCTGATGCGCCGCGGTGGATACCTGGGTGTGGTCGCTACCACGTTTCTCGGCCACGAAACAACTGAAGTGAATGAGTGCACAGCATTGATCCGATGGCAGGCATTTTTCCAACATAAATGTGAGCAGAGCTGGTCCAATCTATATTGGACTTATCAAGAAAGGATAATCTATGGATATCCAGAAAGCCTGTGACATAGGAGGGGGTAATCTCAGTCCTCCCTATGTCGTCATGCTGCACCACCTACAGTCAGATCTACATTTCAAAATGGTTAATTTAAAGAATTGTGTATAATATATATATATATATATGTGTGTGTGTGTGTGTTTGTGGGCTCCATCTGTATGGTCAGGGCTGTGATGTCACTCCTGCACATGTATGCAGGAGCCCTGGTACAAAGCTCAGAAAGGACTGCCATGCATGCCATGGCAGCGTTGCGCTGAAGTCTGTTGTGTATGCTGTCCCTTTAGAGTGCACGCACCAGTGATGTGACCGGCTGTGTTCCATGTGAATATCTCCTAAACACTGCAAGTTTAGGAGATATTCACTTTACCTGCAGGTTAGCTGCCTCTATAGGCTTACCTGTAGGCACCGTACAAGTTAAAAAGTGGACTTAACTTCCACTTTAAAATTCATCACATTGTTAAAAGAAAAGTCTGGTGATTCTTCCATTTAGGACCTTCTTTAGACAAATCTTTGTTACCTGGTGACAGCTGCTTCCTAGTTGTGCTGCGGCAGTGTTACTGTTACACACACCTCATAAATATGCAGGCCTGGTCCATTCTCGCCATCAGGAAGCAATGTGCAACAGACATGGAGCGAATGCATCTAGATGGCAACTGGTTGGAAGATATTCAAATCTCCAGCAACCTTTGTTTTTAAAATCTCCATTCTTCTCTTATGGTGCGATACATCTGGCACAGACTAGATTGATTCTGATTGGTCAGCCTGGTCACATTGACAGCGCTGACCAATCGGAATCCATCTGATTGTTCCCAGAAGTGCTGAGGGAGAAGAGCTGGGATTCAAAATCCCATGAGTGGCTATGGGGGTGCTTACAGCTCAGCAACCCCAGGGGTGAGGACAAGGGTGCGGAGGGGTGTCTGGTGTTTTGCCTTTTACTTCTTTACAGAAAAAAAGTGTACTAACCTTTTAATTGCCTTCTATAGTTTAGATCTCTTTGAACAATGCTTATTGGTTCAGCAGATCACCTATTGGTGCAGCAGGAACATGCTGGAAACATGGGATCCATACATCTTCTATTTTAATATGCAGACTACAAGCAACGTGTTCCTGTTTCTCTTGCAGTTTTGTATAGCCCAGCATGGATATTTTGCATAGACCTAGCATCAAATATATTTTTTTCCATGTTGAGTGCTTGCTAGGTTACATGTAAATGTAATGCTTTTGGGTATTTATTACCTCTCGCAGAAATTGGATCTCCCCCTGACAATGTGTACATCTGCTTTTCTCCCCAAAAGGACAGCCCCATATTTGTTCAGGCATCATTCATGGCCAGCAGTCTCAAAGATGACTGTCGTGTGAATCCTGGTACCTGTGCAGTTCTTGGCTGTGTTCACAATTGTCTAACAGATCAGCCCCCATTAATGTGTCTTGCCTTGTGACCTGCTGTAATGTTGATGTCTGGTCAGCACAAGAGACTGAAAAATGCTTTCCTCTGGCTGCAGTAGACTGATCACATCATCCCATCCCAGGCAGTCTCTTGCCTTGCGTGTCAGGAGGCTGCTTTTGACAATAAACAGTTGTGCATTTATGAAAGACTGATGCTGTACTTTGACACTCCAGAAATGTATCCATACAGACATGTACAGTTCAAAAGGTTCATAAAGTACAGCATCAGTCTTTTTCATAAACACAAGACAGAATAGTACTAAGTCAGGTGATTTGCTAGTAAAGAAAATACAGAGCCCCCCAAGGTGTTACAAAGTAACACATTTAAACAATAGTGGCAGCTGTTCAGCTAAAGCTGCCAGAATTCTACTTTGTTTACTTTTTAGGTTGGGGGATTCTGGGAAAAGTAACATCTGACATTGCACAAGATTTTGATTTTGAGATTAAGACACCGTTGGGCTCTTTAATGTTTACATAGGATTTTGTTGGAATCCCTAAATGCAACCTTTTAGGACTTTTTCTGTGCAATGAGATGTTAAAAACTGTACTTTGGTTCTGAGTAAAGTGTTGCCTGAATTGAATGCTGGTGCAGACATGTGTTCCAAGGTACCCTATGATACCTGGAAATACTGGCTTCATCAGTTACTGCTTGCCTTTACCTTCTTCCTGTGCCTCCATGATTGGTCAGTAAGGCTGTCTTTCTCTTTCATACAATCATACTGGAAAGTGAAGATCAGCAGTTCTCTATTCAAACACCCCAGGCTTTTGTTTCTGGGGTACTCTGGGAAGTTGTAATAGCATTATGATGGCACTTGATACAATAATTACGTATGTACAGAAGTGCACTAAAGGATTAGTAGTTAACCTTTACCAAAAAATTGCCTTTGCTGGAGCTACCATTGCTGAGAAGAAAAAAATAATGTGCAACTTTAAAGTCTGATAATGTCCTTGCTATAGGTGTGAGCTATTTGCGCATCTTCCAGAAATGGCAACATTCTGTCCTGCCTTCTTGCTAGGACATTCCCAGCAGAATCAAAGCCTCTCATGTGTTCAAGCTCCCCTATCGCGGTAGCTCTGAGCTCAGCATTCAGTGAGCAGAGTCTACCCATCAAGTAGTTCTGGACATTGTTGCTGGGCACCAGTCCTCTGCACTGTCTGTTTTTTGGTGATCTGGAGTGTACTTGCTGTTGCTGGAACATACTCCCTGCCACAGCTTACACAAACACACAGGGTTCTGGAAGTGTTTGTAAAGGCTGTTTTTTTTTATTTTTTATTTTTATTTATTACTGTCATGCATTTTATGTGTGAAGGTAAAAATAAACATGTGTGTTGCTCTCCCCACAGTCCCTCTCGATCCAGTGATGTGCACAGGAGCCTTGGCTGTCCTGGGTCTCTCACTAAGATGTTGGAGCTTTTGGCTCCCACTGCTGTCAATCGCAGACACTGAGGCAATGGGGAGAGAGTGGGGGAAGGGCCAAGTCACAGCTGTGTCTTATAAATGCATAGAGAGGGGCTTAGGAGCCAGTGCCCCTATAGTAAATGGCTTGCTATTGGGGGCAGTGGTCAAGGGGGAGTAGCCAGGAGTGCTGGCAGGGGAACCTAAGAAGAGGATCAGTGCTGCTCTGTGCAAAACTGTTGTACAGAGCAGGCAAGTATGACATGATTTTTATTTATTTTTTACTTCTTAAACTTAACTTTTAAAACCCAAACTCTGGGGGTGTTTATGCCTTGGGTACCAGTAAAAAGGCCATTACCAAATTGTGCTCTCTCCATGCTATAAGACTGGTCTGCAGCTGCAGGTAATGTGATGTCCTAAAGTAAGCTGGGCCTGCATTGTACATGAGGATGCAGAGGGACAGCCCACAACATGGAGTAGCAGGGAGAAGAGTTGATCCCCCCCCCCCCCAAGAGTTAAAGCTGAAATCTCCCAGTGCTAAGCATTTTCACAGCTAACTATCCGATCCAATGGCGAGCATTATTAGTTCATTGAAAACAGTCACTTTGTTGCCTAGAAACAGCAAATACTGTTTCATGTGTTTTCCCTCTGAATTCTGGTCATTTCACATAAGTAATAGTTGTTCTTGAAAATATAGCAGGGCAGTGTATACAGTCTCACCCCGAGCTAACATCAGTGTGCCACTTCTGTACAATCAAAGGAACTTCCATTTAATACAGTCTTGGCTCACTTCACAGGCCTTGTTTTTGGTTTCTGTGTCCTGCAGCCTCTGGAAGGAATTGTCACCTGCAGAGAGGAAATAGAGATGGCTCCGCATTTGTCTTAAAGGTGCCACACCTTGGGGGCAGCTTGCTTATTGTGTAGATGGAGTGCATGAGATTGTGTGGTCAGTGCTTGTTTTGTTAATAAAATTAGCATTTTCTGGTCACTTGTGCAGTGGCAGGTTTTGGTTATTAGCATTAGAATACAGCGACTATGTAAAACTGGAACCAAAAGGTTGTTTAGACCTACGCTGAAAACAGTCCTCCCAACCCACTACTGTAATGAGAGATAAAAAGCTGTGTGATATTTGTGCCACAGATGCTGCTTTGGGCTCCCATGTAGTTGGTTACTTGTCCTCAGCTGAAGGAACTTGTGAACTGGATCTGGTTGTCCCTTCAACTAAGATCGCATTGCAGGAATGATCATTGTTGCTTGCGGTTTTAAAAGTGCCATGCACGTTTGCGCATGTTGGTCATAAGACAGCCCATTCACTTCCCTAGGCTGCCCTATGTGCATTTGTTGCCCAAATGGGCAACAAGCTTGTCTTGATTTTTAAATGCCCAGTGATTGCGGCAGAATTGCACTGCACCTGCGGTGCCATTGAGATTAATGGTTCCCACGCACATGTCTTACGTTTTGCCAGGATTTGTGTGTTGTGTTTTTTGTGTTAGGTGACTGCAAACGGTCAATTCAAAAGAATGGGATTTTGAGCAGGGTGAGGCCGCGTACACACGATCGAATTTATCTGCTGAAACCGGTCCGACGGACCGTATTAGCAGACAAATCCGATCGTGTGTACGGGCGAGCAGACAGTTTTGTCCATCGGACAAATTTCAAAGCATGCTTTGAAATTTGTCTGCTACAAACCTGTCCGTCGGATCTGTCCGCTGGTTAGTACACTAACCAGCGGACAGAACTGTCTGCGCATGCATCGAATGAATTCGACGCATGCGCGGAAGCATTTTATTTCCAGGTTTGGTGACGTGGCGGCGTCAACGTCACCGCATTCCCTGGCGGAGGGGATTTTCATCCGATGTTTGTGTGTACACAGCGACGGACGAAAATACGGAGGAGACATGTCCGCTGGAAACGGTCCGTCGGACATGTTTCAGCAGACATGTCTCTCTGTGTGTACGCGGCCTAACAAGCAAGAAAATTCTTAAGTGTGGATCTCTCTGAAAGCAGGCCACTTCAGTGCAATTTCTAAGTCATGGATCAGTGCAGTTTTTGCACCTCCGGATTTCATTACGACAAGTTGCAATGAAATGTGGGGGTGGGGGAGTAGTGCAGGAACCTACCTTCCTTTTTTTTTTTTTTTTGCAACGTTGCAACATGAGTCGATTTGCACAGTTCGGTTTCCAGCAATGGGGTGTGACTTGTCATGTTATCTGTCGGTTCCAAATCGCACCAGTGTGAACCAAGGTTTAGGCTTGGTTTTCACTGGTGCAACTTGTCATGCGACTTGGAACTGTAAAGTCGCATACATCGTCCCCCCCATGATTTCCAATGAGTACCATACTGTTCATGTCTGTGCGACTTCAATGTAGTTCCTGCACTACTTTGATCCCTTTTTGATGCGACTTGAGATCATAGACCTCAAGAATACACAGGCATTGTTTCCAGTCACATCAAAATCACATGACTTTCAGGTCACAGTAGTGGAAACCGAGCCTTAATTTTGAAAGGAGTCAAGTATTTAAAAGTGTAATGAATGAGCAGACTTCATAATGGTTGTATGTAGATATGTCTTATTAGCCTAAAGGAAACCATAGCTCTTAGTGTGTGGTGTGGCATGCTAGCACTTATCTGACTACCCTCAGGCATCTGGATCTTCTAGTGCTTAAACCCCAACAGGCGTGTTGGGCGACAGTTCAGGTTTAGCCTATGGAGGTTTCTACAGCTTGCACAGTCATTCAAGAAACGACTGTCACTTTAAAGTGTATCTAAATATTTCAGCTTTCTAGATGTGGTGGATATATATAATAACATTTCAGGCCTCTTAGCTTTACCCAGTGATTTGTGCTAGTAATGCTCAGTCCCTTTTACTGTATTAATATGTATTAATATATGTATATGTATTAATTGCTACCATGGCATAGGTAGTATGCCAGGACTATGGAACATCCAGCTCCCCTTCTCTCTCTCATCTCTATAACCAGGTGGTGATGTGTTCTGTAGTCCAGAGTTGATCTGGGTAGGGATGCTTACTGCAAGATTGCATAGGGGGTTTTTTGTGTGTGTGTGTGTGTGTGTGTGTGTGTAAGCCTTCGGGCTTTCATAGTGACGACTGCAGGGCACGATTTTTTCAGGTGCTAAACCGCCTGAAAAACTTGTCAGTGTGAAAGGGGCCTTTATTATAATGGTCTCTGCGCTTTTAATTACTTCCTGACGTACCGGTATGTAGCTGCCTACTTCTGGGTTTAGGACGCGTGCATGCTTCCCCAGTTGGCACCTGTTATGATTCTAAACAGCGGAAGCCTGTGCAATCACAGACCAGAGCTCTGTGTTGACAATCAACACAGAGCTCTGTACAGAGAGAATGGTTTCTCATGCCTGCCAGGGATAACTAAATTTTAGATTTAGTGAAAGCAGTACTTTGCACACATTTAACCCCATTGATTACCTGAGATGGTACCCCCCCCTTTCACAGGCAGTGTATAGTATTCACTGATTACTGTATTGATGTCAGTGGCAGTTAATTCCCCCATCCTTGTCAGATTGCCCGCCACACTATCGCAGTGCCAATATAAATCTCTGATCACTGCCATTAATATTGTAAAAAAATATATATATAATTTTCATTCCTATAGAGAGATATAGATAGATAGATATCTCTAATAAATATATCTATATCGTAGTTTGTATAAGCTGTAACTTTCATTTCATTTAAACCAATCTACATACCGCTATTGGGATTTCTGTTTATCGGCAGAATACATTTTGGCCAAAATATATGAAGACAATTTTTTTTTCTATTGAATATATTTTATAGCATAAACACCCCAGTGTTGATCAAATGCCACCAAAAGAAAGCTCTTATTGGTGTGGAAAAAAATATTACTTTTCTCTTTGGTGTATAATTGCTTGACCACACAGTTGCCAGTTAAAGTACCATAGCAATGACTGGCCTAGTCCATTTTTGTTTTTGTGGAGCAATAATTTGACTTTTAATCTGCATTTAGCAAAGAATAAAATAGGCGTTTAATATTAACCACTTAAGACCCGGACCAAAATGCAGGTAAAGGACCTTGCCCCTTTTTGCGATTCGGCACTGCGTCACTTTAACTGACAATTGCGCGGTCGTGCGACGTGGCTCCCAAACAAAATTGGCGTCCTTTTTTCCCCACAAATAGAGCTTTCTTTTGGTGTTATTTGATCACCTCTGCGGTTTTTATTTTTTGCGCTATAAACAAAAATAGAGCGACATTTTTAAAAAAAATTCAATATTTTTTACTTTTTGCTATAATAAAAATCCCCCAAAAATATATAAAAACATTTTTTTTCCTCAGTTTAGGCCGATACGTATTCTTCTACGTATTTTTGGTAAAAAAAATCGCAATAAGCGTTTATCGGTTGGTTTTCGCAAAATTTATAGCGTTTACAAAATAAGGAATAGTTTTATTGCATTTTTATTAATTATTTTTTTTTTACTACTAATAGCGGCGATCAGCGATTTTTTTTTTTTTCGTGACTGCGACAATATGGCGGACACTTCGGACAATTTTGACACATTTTTGGGACAATTGTCATTTTCACAGCAAAAAATGCATTTAAATTTGCATTGTTTACTGTGGAAATGACAGTTGCAGTTTGGGAGTTAACCACAGGTGGCGCTGTAGGGGATGTGTGCCTATGTGTTTTGTTTACTACTGTAGGGGGGTTTGGCTGTAGGTGTGACGTCATCGATCGCGTCCCCCTATTACAGGGATGACGTGATCGATGCTACAGCCACAGAGAAGCACGGGGAAGCCGTGTGTACACACGGCTCTCTCCGTTCTTCCGCTCCAGGGACGGATCGCCGCACTGCAGCGGCGATCGGGTCCGCGAATCCCGCGGTACCGCGACCGGGTACTAAAATCAACGTGTATATATACGTTGATGTGCCCATCCGTGCCATTCTGCCGACGTAAATGTGCAGTAGGCGGTCCTTAAGTGGTTAAAGAATATAACTCACTAATACACTGTAACATGCGCTTTACGTAGTGGAAGCCACGATTATGTGTGTTGTTCAGATAAGCCTTTAATCTTCTTCATTTCAAGATAAATACATTGGCTGTACAGTAGGGACTGTGGAGAAATCAGATGCTATTGGCATATGCTGTTTCTGCCACTTTTATAGCCTTCAGTCAAGGCAGGAAGGGCAACTTTTAGTTTTCACCTAACCTGTTACATATAGTAAACCTGTCACAAGAGAATTATGTAGGCTGCGATTGATGACCTATCCTTTTGCAAAATCTTACTTCTGTCATTTTGATGCTTTGGCTTTACTGCATTCTGAGTCACTGACCTGGAACTAGTATAAGGCAAAGGAATTCTGACACTCATTGACAGCTTGTTCTGTGTAAGCAACTCACAAGTGTTAGCCGGGCAATTAGGTTTTTTTTTTTTTTTTTGGTAGTGGCAGCCACTGTACCCCTATCGTGTCAGTTTTACTTGGTAGATTGGTTGCTCTGGTTAAGGTTGAACTTGCCTTAAGATCAATATGCAACAAGTATTTAACCCTTTTATCCACAGTCTGACTGCCTGTTTTTTATTCACTGGATTTAAACTATTTAATTCATGGAGTCGCATGACAAGTCGTACCCCATTTATCCAATAATCACCATTCATATATGTGCAACTTAAAGCATGGTAGTTCATGCACTACTTTGGTCTGACTTTCATGCAACTTGAGGTCCATAGACGTCAATGTTGACCCTCAAAAGTTGCATGAAAGTAGAGCTGCACGATTTTGGCTAAAGTGAGATTTATTTTTTATTTATTTTTTGCTTAGAATAAAAATCACGGTTCTTGCAGTGTAACATCTTTCACATTATCCAAAAAAAAATAAAAAATTGGGCTAACTGTACTGTAAATTGCATTTGAAAGACCGCTGTGCAAATATGGTTATGCATAAAATATTGCAACAACCACCATTTTATTCTACACGGTCTCTGCTAAAAAAGCATGTTTGGGTGTTCCAAGTAATTTTCTAGCAAAAAAAAAATGTTTTAGAAAAGGTTTGGTCTTTAAATAGGTAATACTCCCTCATTAACACGCCAGAGTTATTTTCTTTGATGAAAGAATGAAAAGATACTTTGTTTCTACTTTGTGATAAAACTTGGCAGGCTGCCTGGATTTTTTATTTATATGCTGTTTTGAAGATCAGGAAGCGAAAAACATCACAATTTTGATTCTTAACGATCGTACAGCGATACATGAGTCATACCTAAACATTTTACATGCTACAGTGGGTCTGAGTTTGCACAGAGACAAGTCACATTCAAGTTGCACCCATCCAAAGTTGCGTTGTGTGACTTTGGGGTTGTACAAGCACATTTTGAGCCTTACTGGTTTTAAGGCCAGCCACAGATCATATGTCTTTGCTGCAACCAAGGTATACCTCCAACTGAGCGATTGTGTTCTCCCTACAGGAGAAAATTGTGATTGCTTGTAAAATCTGCCAGGCTGGTTGTACCCAAGATGATCGATTTAATCAACTTGGGTACATTCAGCCTGCCCATACATTGTTCAAATCTTGGGCTGTTCTGCAGGCCTAAGCTTCCTTCTGTGATCTGGCACCATCTTGTGGTAGCCGTTGGCATTTCAAGTAAACAGCAATTCTAATGGAGCTTCCCCAGTGTTTTCACTGCCATCTCCTTCCCTCCAATTAGAACCCCCAAACATTATATATATATATATATATATATATATATATATTCTAACATCCTTGAGAATAAAATGAGGGTCGTTTGTAATACTTTCTGTCACACTTATTTGCACAGCGGTCTTACAATCGCACTTTTTTTTTGGGGAAAAAATACAGTAAAGTTAGAAAAAAAATTGGCCCTAAGGCTGACATTGTGCTGGATGATAAAGTGAGAAAAACGGCAGCTGGCACTAAAGTTCAGTAGAAAAAAAAAACAATTATAAAATACAAAGTGCAGCGCTAATAATGAAGGAAAACAATGATGATCCTGAGTAAAATGAAACCAACACATTGATGATAATAAACAAATGTGAATAGCTAGTGATAAACACTCTCTGCAAGTTTAAAAAATTGAAAGAAAAAATGTGAGTGTTCAAGAGGGTGAAACTAAGGCAGTGTCTCATTCATAAAACATCCTTGTGAGGAGTTAACTTCAAAGGTAGAGTGATTCCAAAGGAGAGACCATGAATGAACACCAGGGATGGCTCAAAGTATAAAAAACAAGATCTCTCATAGCACAATATGTTGATATGAAAGCGTTTAATGAAAGAAGTATTGCACTTACATCAACGATGAGTAATCCAGCATGTCAATAAAATGTAAATCCGCGGCTTCTCCATTGCACTATGAGAGATCTTGTTGTTTTTTATCCTTTGAGCCATCCCTGGATTAAGTAGCTGCTGACCTGATTGGTTTTTGGGAGACCCATATCCCTGTGTTTGATGAGACTGGTTACAGTCACTTTTTCTGGTTAGCAGACAACCACATTCACAGGTTTTTGAAGATACGCTCCTTGGTTCTTTTTGGGAAGATTGGTGTTCATTCATTGTTTTTCTTTTGGAATCACTGTACATTTTTGAAGTTATCTCCTAACGGTAAAGTTGGCCCAATCTTTTTTATATTGTGAAAGATAATGTTACGCTGACTAAATTAATACCCAACATGTCACGCTTTAAAATTGCGTTCGCTCGTGGAATTGCGACAAAATTTTACCCTTTAAAATCTCCATAGGTGACGTTTAAAAAATTATACCGGTTGCATGTTTTGAGTTGGAGGTTTAGGGCTAGAATTATTGCTCTCGCTCTACCAATCGCAGCAATACCTCACGTGTGGTTTATATACCGTTTACATATGGGGGCACTACTCATGTATGCGCTCGCTTCTGCACGCAAGCTCAGCGGGACGGGCGCGTTTTCTGGCGCCTAACTTTTTTTTAGCTGACTCCTAGATTCCAAAGAAGTTTGTCAAACCCTGTCTTTATGTATAGAATGCATTAAGATTAAAAAACCTTCTGCCTTATAACTCCTTTTAAACAGAGGTCCACAAAATAATCCACAGGGTTCTTATCTGGTAACAACACTCTGTAGTGTTGTAAGCAAAAAGAAAAAAAAAAATCTAACGATAAGGAATGTTTCACTGTAACTTTCATGAAGGGTGAACATGCTCTTGTTGCGTGCACTAGATCCTGGTGACTCTGTTGTGATTGGCTAGGTATTCTTTCTGGTTGCTCCGTAACTTGTGACTGTTTTGTTTGTTCATCCCTATGACACTGCCATGTCTGACCCCCTGCTTGTCCACCTTTTTTGTTTGTGTACAGCTTTTTTAATATTCACCCTGGCATATCATTGTATTTACTGTGTTGAATCGACACTATAAGGCCTCATGCACACTGGACATTTTTACAGCTGCTGTTTTTAGCTTCAGGGTTCTCAAACCCTCTCCCACCCCCCTCGCAGCCAGTAAACTCCCCAGAATGTTATCATATGTGTCTGTGCTCACATACAGTAGGCTATTATCATCTTTTTTTTTTTTTAGCCTCTCAGGTAAAAGCTTAAAACCAAAGGCATAATAAGCTAGTATGACTAGCATACTAGCCCATTATGAATTACTTAACTTAGATCGAAGCCATCCTAGTCTCCCCCTCTGGCATTTTTACAAAGTCTAGTGCACCTAAGGCAGTTTTTCTCAACCAAGGTTCTAGGAAACCCTAGGACTTCTCCAGAGATTGACCTTTCATTTGATGGTGCCTGCTTGACAGACAGCTGTATGAACCTAATGATAGACTATATTGCCAAAAGTATGGGGACTCCTGCCTTTTCATGCAAATTAACTTTAATGGCGTCTGTTGAGTTGGCCCACCCTTTAACAGCTATAACCGCTTCAGCTCTTCTGGAAAGGCTATCCAAGGTTTAGGTGTCTATGGGAATGTTTGACCATTCTTATAGAAGTGCATTTGTTCGGCCAGGCACTGATGTTGGACGAGAAGACCTGGCTCGCAGTCTCTGCTCCAATTCATCCCAAAGGTATTCTGTCGGGTTGAGATCAGAACTCTGTGCAGGTCAGTCAAGTTCCTCCACCCCAGACTCACTCACTCATGTCTTTATGAACCTTGCTTTGTGCACTGGTCCAAATCATTTGGAGGGATGATTATGGTGTGGGGTTGTTTTTTAGGGGTTGTACCTGGTCCCAGTGAAGGTAACTCCTTAAGGCGTCGGGCCGTCGGCATACCAAGACATTTTGGGACAATTTCATGCTTCCAACTTTGTGGGAAGAGTTTGTGGATGACCCCTTCCTGTTCCAACATGGCCGCACTCCAGTGCACAAAGCGAGGTCCCTTAAGACATGGATAAGCGGGTTTGGGGTGGTGAAATTTGACTGGCATGCAGAGTCCTGACCTCAACCCGACAGAACACCTTTGGGATGAATTAGAGCAGAGACTGCGAGCCAGGCCTTCTTGTCAACATCAGTGCCTGACCTCACAAATGTGCTTCTAGGAGAATGGTGACCTATTCCCATAGACTCGCTCCTAAACCTCCTGGACAGCCCTCCCAGAAGAGTTGAAGCTGTTATAGCTGCAATATTGAACCCTATGGACTAAGACTGGGGTGCCATTAAAGTTCACATGAGTGTGCATTTAGGTTTCTCTAAGGTGATATTCCAGCTGCTAGCCATCAGTATGAGGAGCATTTTTCCCCACTGACCACCAATTGAGTTTGGACAAGTGTTGCCTAAGACTTGAAAATCATTTTAAGGGTTCCTTTAGATCAGGGCTTGACAAATCCAGGTCGCAAATAGCAGCTAGAAATTGTCTTGGTGCCTGGGCTTTTAACAGCTGATTCACCTTTTCAAGGATGCACAATTTGTACTGCCCGATGCCTGGGACATGCAGTTTTGGGTGCTGGGCAGGGAGGTGGTTTTTGTTCCACTTGTCAGCTGGAAACATTCAGGTGACTCTGCTGCCAGCCAATTGCTTCCACACATGCGGGTAATGTGCTTTACCTGCCTCTGCACCACCCAACCCAGTTTCACTTCCAGGTCCCTATTGACAGTTAAAAACAAATTGCAATCAAAGTTACACTCAAGCACATAAATGCCCCCCCCCCCCCCCCACACATTCACACTTTACAAAAGTGTGCGAATTCAGCGCCCACACATGAAAACGTTCACTCTGATGCACATTGCTGTGCATGCACGCAAACTGGTTCCCAGCTTTTTTAGCTGGCCCCTAGATTCAAAATAAATTTGTCAAGCCCTGCTCTTGGTAAAAAGTTTGAGAAAGGCTGCTGTAAAGTGACCTTTTATTGTAAAGTGTAAGCAAGTTTTTGGCAGGGTCTTGGTGTGGAGGCAGCTCTGCTTGCATAGGATTGCCTGTCTTTAGGTGGGGGTTAATAGTGTGTGTGTCTAGGCCTAGCTGTGGAGCAGGGGGGACCCGTTTGGCCAGTGTTGCTTCAAGATACTTGGGACTGGAAGCACAAGGTCACCTTTTACCACAGGTTTTCCCTGTAGCCTATGTGCTGTACATTCTTTACCTACATTTTAAAGATGAATTTTGTTAACCACTTCCCGACCGCCGCATGTAGATATACGTCAGCAGAATGGCACGTTAAGGCAGATGCACGTGTATATATACACGTGCCTGCCTTTGCGCGGGTCGGGGGTCCAATCGGGGGACCCCCCTGCTTCATGCGGCGGTTGGAAACCCGCGGGGAGAGATCCGGGACTAGGGCGCGGCTATTCGCTTCTAGCCGCCCGCTCGTGATCGCTCCTCGGAGCTGAAGAATGGGGAGAGCTGTATGTAAACATGGCTTCCCCGTGCTTCACTGTGGCGGCTGCATCGATCGAGTGATCCCTTTTATAGGGAGACTCTATCTTTGACGTCGGACCTACAGCCACACCCCCCTACAGTTGTAAACACACAGGGAACACACAAATCCTACAGCGCCCCCTGTGGTAAACTGCAACTGTCATTTTCACAATAAACAATGCCATTTTTAAATGCATTTTTTGCTGTGAAAATGACAATGGTCCCAAAAATGTGTCAAAATTGTCCGAAGTGTCTGCCATAATGTCGCAGCCACGAAAAAAATCGCTGATTGGCGCCATTAGTAGTAAAAAAAATAATAATAAAAATGCAATAAAACTATCCCCTATTTTGTAAACGCTATAAATTTTGCGCAAACCAATCTATAAACGCTTATTGCGTTTTTTTGTTTTTTTTTACCAAAAATAGGTAGAAGAATACGTATCGACCTAAACGGAGGGAAAAAATGTTATATATGTTTTTGGGCGAAATTTATTATAGCAAAAAGTAAAAAATATTGCATTTGTCTGCGCAATTGTCTGTTAAAGCGACGCAGTGCCGAATTGTAAAAACGCCTTTGGGCATTTAGCAGCATATTGGTGCGGGGCTTAAGTAGTTAAAAGGAAAATTGTACTTTACCTAACCTAAGGCATCCCATAGATTTCCCCCCCCCCCCCTTTTTTTATTTTATTTTTTCAGTCAAATTCTGTAGAGTGTATGCAGGTCATAGGCTCTCTGTACTCTCCCCACAGTTCCCCCTTAAATACTTGTATGGTTCCTCTTTTGTTCCAGTACTGTGCCCGTTGGCAGCAGCATTGCTTTTCCTTTTTTTGTTTTTATAGGACATAGAGGCAGCAGCGGGAGCCATTGGCTCCTGCTGTTAAAGCGGAGCTCCACCCGCATTTTTTTTTTCAAAGTCGGCAGCTACTAACAGTGTAGCTGCTGACTTTGAATAAGGACACTTACCTGTCCTAGGCGCCCGCGCTGACGTCCCCCCCCCCCCCCCCCGACGCCGGTCCCACGATCACTCCGGGTCCCGCGCCGCCATTCACACTATGGGAAACAGGCAGTGAAGCCTTACGGCTTTCAAAAAAGTTTAAAAATATATTGCGCTAAACAATTCAGTGTAAATATATAGTGTATAGGCAGCCAACACCACAGTGGATAAAGTGTAATAGAAAAAAAGTGTAGCGCCAAAACTATATAGATGTAGGAAAAACCATAAATGGCCAGGGTGATGTAGCTACCAGCCAAAATCCAGTAAGACCTAAGGTGCAGCCTTTGTGAAGAAGATCATAGACTATAAGCTATGAAACACCAGCTATTGAGCTGGGTGAAACAAATAACAATATTCAAAAAAAACACAAACTAAAGGTTATGTGAAAAGTGTTGCAACAAAATAAGTGCAGCTGAAAACAAATGCAAGAGGTCCTGAAAACAGCAAAAAAAAAAAAAGGGGGGGGGGGCGAGGGGGGATAGGTGTAGGTTTGAGGATGTTGATATTACAGTTTCCCCAAAACAGACTGATTGTTCATTCAGTTTGAAACACCTCATCCATATACATGGGCAATCCTTTCCCTCAGAAACAGGTCATCTTCCCAGGACATTCCTTGGCATATATATATTAAGGTACTCTTACCGACTTTTTTTGACCCACGGCTCACCGTATGGTGGGTAGGTCTTCAAAGCTTGTATAGGCTAGCCGCCCTCCGATCATCCCAATGGGTAAATCGATGTCTCAGGTTGTGATGCTGTAGGCAGATCCCAAAAGGAGAGCAGGTATCGCTGGCCTCAGGAACGTCAGACAGAACAGTGAAGATGTGAGACTCCGTATTTCATGGAAGATATGAAAAAAAGAGGGCGAGAACACCTCCTCATCGTGTAGAAATTTATTAAAAGTTGATCAAAAAGTATTGACACAGCAAAGAGATCTGCAAATCTCATTAAAAATTCCAAGCAAGGATACAGTCCATGTACCAAAATATAAAAGCAAAAAAACCCCCAAAAGATAAAAAGTTCCACACTGCACATCAAGGAAACCACAGCAAGCAAAAATCCTGGTAGTAACGCAATAGTGGTGATAAAAGTCCAGTTAACCGACCGGTTTCGTCTTCAGACATCTACTGGGTTATGGCTTCACTGCCCATTTCCTACTGCGCCTGCGTGAGTCTCACGCTGGCTTGTGAATGGGCGCGCTGCTCTCTGAGAACACACACAGTTCCCAGAAAGCAGTGCGCCCCATTCACAAGAAGAAGGACAAGAAGAAAAGACACCGCGGTGTGGAAGAGGCAGATTACGGACTTCCGCATAGCAACAGGTATTTCGGGTGAGTATTTTTTTTTTTTTTCACTTTTTTTTTTTTAATGTATTTTTTAAAGACTTTTGGCCAAATGTGGTTTTCCTGGGTGGAACTCCACTTTAATCAAATCCTTTCAAGAGGGAGCCGGGACCAGGCCGTGCTGTTTGAGTCTGTGGATGCTCACAGCCCAACTTGGAAGCATGCCTGCAATAGTGCCCCCATAGCAGCATAATGGGGCATTCAGAAGAGGGGGCGCAGAGCACCAGCCAGTGACCCCAGAAGAGGAGGTAATGTATTGCTCTGAGCAATACCATTGCACAGAACA
Source organism: Rana kukunoris (assembly GCA_029574335.1). NCBI lineage: Eukaryota > Metazoa > Chordata > Amphibia > Anura > Ranidae > Rana > Rana kukunoris. The sequence goes on from CM056051.1 coordinate 391,607,957, forward strand.
GGGAAGGGTAACATTGTTGTTTTAACCACTTAAAGACTGCCCCATTGCACATTTACTGCTACAGGATGGCTTTCCTGTGCAGAATCGTATAGAATTTTAACTCCTTCCCAGCCACTACGGTCACTGGTTCCCACAAAGTGTCAAGTGTCTGACTGTCCGCTGCAATATTGCATTCCCGCTATAAGTCGCTATTTAGCACCATTATTTGTATAAAAAAATGTATTCCAATATATACCATAGTTTATAGATGCTAGAACTTCCTCCACCCCAAACTTGCTCATCCATTACTTTATGGACCTTGTTGTGTACTGGTGCACAGTCATGTTGGAACTGGCAGGGGCCATCCCGAACTGTTTCTACAAAGTTGGGAGCAATAAATTGTCCAATTAGAGTGGAGACTAGACTGCAAGCCAGGCCTTCTCATCCAACATCAATGCCTATTCTCACAAATGGGCTTCTGGAAGAATGGTCAAACATTCCCATAGACACACTCCTAAACCTTGTGGACAGCCTTCCCAGATGAGTTGAAGCTGTTATAGCTGCAAAGGGTGGGCCAACTCAATATTGATCCTATAGAGTAGACTAAGACTCCATTAAAGTTCATGTGCGTGCAAAGACAGGCTTCCCAATACTTTTGGTAACATAGTGTATGTGCATATGGCCTATATGTGCAGCTGTCTCTTTAAAGTCCCCAAAATGCCACCTTCCTGCCCATCCACTACCAAGGAAAGCCTCCTTAGGAAGCCCGATTTCAGCTGACGCATGGAAATTCAAAATAAAGATTTCAAGTAAAATGTATACTAGTTAAAAAATAAACTATTTTAAATGTATTTAGTGTGGCTATGTTAGAGTGTAATCTAAAATTCTATTTGCGGGGTTCGACGTATCTCGGTTGCCTTTGTGACTAGAATTGGCGACCTGGGGCGGCACAGCTGGGGGGTATCCTGTGTCTCCGTGTGTTCCCCCTGCGCCAGCCGGTAATTGAGGCCACGGCTTTGCGGCCTTCTGCAGGTCTATGCTTCCATCTGTGATCTGGTGCCATCTTGTGGTGGCCGTTGGTATGACAAGACAACCAGCAATGCTAATGGAGCTTCCCCTGTCTCTTTTCACTGCCATCTCCCAAATATTATATATATTTTTTATTCTAACACCCTAGAGAATAAATTGGCGATCGTTGCAATACTTTCTATCAAAACGTATTTGCACAGCAGTCTTACAAGCTCACTTTTTTGGGGAAAAATACTTCTATTTTTTTATTTAAAAAAAAGACACCAGTAACTTTGGCCCAGTTTTTTTTATATTGTGAAAGATAATGTTACGCCGAGTAAATTGATACCCAACATGTCACACTTCAAAATTGCGTCCACTCGTGGAATGGCGACAAACTTTTACCTTTTTTTAAATCTCCATAGGCGTTGTTTAAAAAATTCTACAGGTTGCATGTTTTGAGTTACCAATCGTGGCGATGCCTCACGTGTGGTTCGAACAACACTTTCATATGCGTTCGCTATTTACGTATGCGCCTGCGCGCAAGCTCAGCAGGACGGGGGCGCGTTCCTGGCTCCTAACTTTTTTTTTTTTTTTTAGTTGGCTCCTAGATTCCAAGCAAATTTGTCAAGCCCTGTTCAATTTCAATCCTAACTTAAAGGAGCTTACAACCTAATATTCCTGACATGGCTGATTTGGGAAGGAGCCAATTAAACTACCTGGACGCTTTTTTGGTTTATCGGTGGAAACCAGATCTCCTGGAGAGATAACCCATTCAAACTCCAGGCTGATGGTCTTTCAAGTTTCAGACCCATGAACCAGAGCTGCAAGGCATTAGTGCGACCCACATATCCACCCTGTGAAATAAAAGGTATTTTTATGGTGCACAGCAAGGCAGTGTTGGGCATTTCATTACAATGGACATTAGACGGCAGTGCAGATTAATGCCTGTGGAAGCACAATGGAACCAAGCATACAAACTCCATGCAGAATAAAGGTCTGAACTGAAGAAATCGCCTCTGAGCTGTAATCTGGTGGCTTTACTGCACTTTGATCATCTTTACTGCTTTCTGATCTGCTGTAGTAAGTGCAAATGTGGTAGACAGAACCTACAAAGGTGCGTGCTATTAAATGGATTGTAAACCTTCTTTATTTCAATAAAAAAAAAATGTATACTTTCCTGCTCTGTGCAATGGTATTACACAAATTGTCCCTTGATGCCTCTTCTGGGTTACTCCGCCCCCTGGAGTTCGTCTTTAAGGATTACAGTGGTGTCCCCTCAGACCATGAAAGAGCAGCAGGAGAGCATAGCATTTTCCTTGTCTACAAATTTAGAACTGGCAGAGGATGTTGTGGGGATATCTCCAGTGTGGACAAGTCCAGCAGAGGTGTTTTTTCTTTGATATTCCACACCCACCGCTAAAAAAAAATTAACTGGAGTTCCACCTTAAGGCCCCCTTCACACTATAACGTTTTTCAGGGGGTAGAGCGCTAAAAATAGCGCTCAAATACCACCTGAAAATACCGGTGGAGGAGTGGTGTTTACTACTCCTCCACCACTCCTTCCCATTGAAAGCAATGGGAAACCGCGGTAATTTCGCCTGTGCAGAGGCGCATTGCGGGTGGTATTTACTATTTTTCGGCCCCTAGAAGGGGTTAAATCCGCACTGCTATCAGCCGAATATCGTGGTAAAAATAGCGCCGCTGTACTGCTTGCGCCCAGTGTGAAAGGGGCCTAACTCGTGTTTGGTCTCATGTAGAGAAAAGAGGAAATTGTGCTGGCAAAATCTAATTCATACTTGTGATTATTGGCAGGTTACAGAAGCCCCACCAGAGTTTGAACAGCAGATGAGCAATGAGAGGCTGGCAGCACAATTGGGCATGTAGCAATTACCTGTAAATGATCAGCTTTGGGCGCACCTCCAATTCTCAGTGCACTGTTCGGCTAATAGTTTACCATTTGGCCAAGTCTATAATTTATTATTATTTTTCAATTTTTTTTCTTGAACCAGGTGGTGCTTGCAGGGCTAACCAAGGGCCAACATTAAAATGGTCTACGGCCAGCCTTGCTTTAATTTAAACATATTGGTTGAAGTTCCACTCAAATAAAAAGCTGGGGGGGGGGGGTTAAATCTAGTGGAGGGGCTCTAATCAAAGCAGCTGACTTTTATACCAACTCTTCTCATGTGTCTGAACTCTGGGCATATTTACACAGCTGCGAGTGCTCTTCCTTTTAGCCCTGCATATTGGCTTTGGCTAGTACCAGAGAGACAGGTTAGACCAGCTTAGTGGGTCATGGCATGCTGTGGAATGAGTTCATCAATAACTCAAGCTGCAAGGCAGGATTTTGGAGTGCGACTTGGTGGCAGATAAGCCAGTTATGTTACAGCACTGATGTAACGGGTGTAAGCTGCAGTCGCCTCGCTTGGCATCTTCCTACCTTGGACTTTAGCTCCTAGATGCAGTGAGGCTCCTGAAACCTTGGCATTCAACACTGTCTTTTGCAAGCTGTGGAGGGATGTTGTTTTGCTTAGTTTGTTGGAACATGTATTGCAGTAAAGTGAGTTTATTTTCAGTAGGCAGAGGTACATAACAGCTGAGCCAATGGGTGAGGAAGCAACAAGAAGGTGGAGTTTGGGGCTGCTCAGCAGCTATGCTCAGCGTTTGTGTGATTCATTGCTGAGCTGGAGCCCATTGATGAAGACCCTAAGCAACCAGTCATGCACGGTAGGGTGGGGTTAGAGGTGGGACATTTCCATCGTTGGCTTACTTGGAGTGAAAGATGGATTTGATTTCAAAAACGATTTTTACCGTTTTATCTGCATGAGCATTTTGAGGCTCTTATGTATTTGTGTTGAAAAGGTGTGCACAAAAGTATGTGCGTGCAACCCTTGTAGTTGGTTTGGCTGGTAAGTGATTAAATATTTCTTACCTACAGTAGCAATTGAAGTGTTTTTCAACTTGATGGATTTTGGGCTTTGCAGTTTAAAAATACAGAACATTTTCATCCTGCCACCCAACATGTGGAGAGTCAGGGTTGGTTATTAATAGGTGCCAAAGAGACTTGTCATTTCAGAGATGGGTCTGCCCTTGCTTTGACAGTGTTTGGTGGTGTTAAAGGGAGTTGCATATACCTAACTGCATTTCTGAACTTGTCCGATTTTGGTGAAGTTCATATGCACTGAGATGGGCATGTCAGTGTGCATCTGTAACCCACTAACCAAATTTCTGTCCCTTAATCTGGATTTCCCATCTGTCTCGGCAATCTGGCATTTGGAGTTTTTATCTATTGCAGGAATGTAAAAATGTAGAGTTTAATTTTAAAGGGCTCTCCCCAAAAAAATGTGCATCATTTTTATTTTATTTTTTAACAATTCTCTGCAATCGGCTCCACTTCCGCAGTGACAGTCAAATTGAGACACCAGTCAAGTCGGTTCAACCATGCCCAAGTGTGACTTGCACCCTAAATGACAGGTCAGAGATGTAGCTGAATCCAAAGAATTCTGTTGAAGGAAGGAGCTCATCTGTAAGGTTTCTGCTTTTTTCATTCCTTATCATGCCTGGTCATAGTGTGCTTCTCCAGCTGTTAGTTTTAGCTGCTACCTTTAGTTCCATCAACTAAGCCTACACTTCCAAGCTGTACCTTCTTTGCATTATGTTACGCTTGCCAGATACTCACGTGTCTGCCTTCACTGACTTATGTGTATTTGCTATTCACACACCTGCAATGTAATTCATAAGAATGCACAGGCCTTCTATTGTACCGACGTAGCATTCAAGTACCTGAGACTTTAATGATTGTACATCATTTTGTATTTTATGCATTCCCCAAGTTGGTGCGATCTATGAGTAATTTTTGCAATTTTCTGCCTAGTTTTAGGCCTAGTTCATACCAGTACGGATTGTCGTGCGATTTGGCTGTCGCACCCTATTGCCGGCAATGGAACTGCTCATATTGCCGCGACTCATGTTTCTGCGATTTATGAAAGGCTACTGCGCTTCTTTTTTTGCGAATTGTATAGACTACTTTTAAATGAAGTCGCAAACGGCAATGATATCGCTGGTGCAAATCATACTGATTAGCGGCTTTGAAATTGCGTCTGAAGTAGGATTTTCCTTTAAATGACATGCAAGGTAGAGTCAATTCATCAGTGTGGTGTTCTAGCAGCTATGAAGCAGGGTAGATAATGTGTTACTAAAAATATTATAATTTTATTGTGTTTCAAAAATTTATTTTTTTAATTTAATTTTGTAATTATTATTATTTTTTTATCTCCAGTTTTCATTAAAATATTTGGTGACCTGCCATGAAGGTTTATGTTAAGCCTATTGAATAAAAATAAAACTTTTAGCAATAAATGTGAGATACTGAAAATCTAGTTTAGATCTTTTTTTTTTTTTTTTTTCATTACCATCTGTTCCTGCTGGGAAGTGTTTCCTTCTCAATTTGTCCTAGTGACCACTCCCATGGCTGTACACTCGATCCAAAAATCGGACGAAACATTCTGCTTTCAAAGCGATCGTACACTAAGCGGATCGTTGGTACAGAGATTACAACAGTTCGTCCGATATTATCCGATCGGACAAACATGAGAATTTTTCTTGTATACCAGATCATACAATTTTTTTTTTATCAATACAGTTGTCATCTGAAAATATTGTTGTATGAGAATTTTCGCACCTTTGGAAACCTCCATTTTCGATATGCAACTAGCATTAAAAAAAAACCTGACGATCTGTCATCTGATTTTCGGATCGTGTGTACAGGCTATTGGGGTGATGAGAAATCTAAAGTTTTATGCTGCGTACACACGGTCGTTTTTTGCGATGAAAAAAAAACGACGTTTTTTAAAACGTCATTTAAATTGATCGTGTGTGGGCAAAACGTCGTTTTTTGTCTTCAAAAAAACGACCCAAAAAAAATTCCAACATGCTTGAATTTTTTGTGTCGTTTTTTGAAAACGTCGTTTTTTGTTTCACAAAAAGTCACCGTGTGTAGCAAAAACGTCTTTTAAAACGACGTTTTTCAACCCGCGCATGCCCAGAAGCTAGTTATATAGCGAGCTTCAATGGAAAAGAGTGGTGAACGTAACCTCGCTTTTTGTGAAAAAAACGATGGTGTGTATGCAACATCGTCTTTGAAAGTCGTTTTTTACTTCACAGAAAACGTCGTTTTTTTTTCATCGCAAAAAACGACCGTGTGTACGCGGCATTACAGTTGGGTTGGAAATCGTCCAGTGGCGACACTTTTTTTTATATATATATATATATATATATATATACTGTCCATTTGTTGTCTTTCAGGGTAGAAAGTAAAGTGAGAATTGCCTTCACTTTCCGTCTAGGAGATGGAACAGGAATTGAGTGTACATCTCTACAACTCATAAACTTGTCTCCATTGAGATTTCCCCTTTATTTGTATGGCAACATCGGTAAAATGTTTTTTTCCATCATTTTTTGGTTGTGCTGACCCTGGTCACCTGCACAAATAAAGGTCAGGGCACAGACATAAACAAGAACTTGACAGCGGTTCTTATACTTCCCCACTCTACCCAAAACTAAAGTTTGCCTATACGTGGCAACCTTTCATTAGCACTGTTACTGAGCTGCTCTATTGCAGTTTATCCTTTTAGGATGGCAGAGCAGTACTTTAACTTGACATGCAGAACATTTTTTGATTGCAAACTTGCCGTAAAAGCTCAAAAGTAAAATGACAAAAGATGGCCTTTATGGGCATGTGTTGGTGAAAGCCAGGAACCTTTCGAGGCACAAATCTCCTGGGACAAACTGTCACAACATGGGCCTGCCAGGGACAGTTGGCAGCAATGCAGATTGTTGCAATACCATCTGTTTAAATGTTCTCCCACCTGAAAAATTGTTGCATAGACTTCCCTCATACAAGAAGCATGAAGTGTGAGAACAGTGTATGAGCTGTTTGTTTTGGATTGGCTTGGCACAAGCTATGTTTTCCCTCCTGTCCTATGGGGTTTGCTGTTCTTTTCAGCTAGCAGAGGTCGTCGCATGAATCCACAAGCTACACTGAATAGCTTCTCTTTTGCCAGGTTTCTACCTGCAACCATGACTAATATTCCCATTGACATGGATATATGTATACCATCCGATTGCCTAATAATCGGCATACATTGTATGGTGTGTTGAGGTCACAGCTGTAGAAATATGACAGCAAAAAATACAGCCAATATAAATTGATGCTTTAGACAAAGTTTAGGGGTGTGTGGGGTGCCCCCCCCCCCAACTTGGCACGATCACCCTAAAATCCCTGTTTTTTTTTTTTTCTCCAATGAACACAACAAAGCTTCTGGATTCCCCTCTGCACTTTGTGAATGGCAGCCATGCTGAGCCAACAAACCCCTTGGGGCTTAACTATGCACAAGGGCATCCGCTCACCACAGGACTCGAAAGACTACTGCGATCGATGTAGTAGCTGCAATTACTACAGCAATGTAGGTCCAGCCTACACCAATGTAGTAATGCAAAAAAATAAATTAAAAGTGGTTTTAAAGGCTCAAGGTTTTTTACCTTCATGCATTCTAAGCCACGGATGCATAGAGCAGGACTCAGAAGCAAGCATGCACTAGTGCCCCCAGAGCAAGCGGCTTGCTTTTGGGGACATTGGCTGAAAAGGAGACAGGAGCACTGGCGGGGGGACCTGAAAAGAGGATCAGGACTGCTGTGCAGTGGTTTTGCACAGAGAGCAGGCAAGTATAATGAAGCTTTAATGTTGCTTTAAAGTAAGTTTGTCCAATTCCTGGGGCTGGGCATTAAAATAGCAATCTCCTCACTGCACTTGATGGTATAATACTAGTTAGGAATGGGGAGACATGATTGAAAGCTTATAATACATCAAGAGGGTGAATGGGGTTCAGTAGGGCAGTATTTTCAATATGAAGTGAAGGTCAAGAACATGGGGACATGACCTCAACCTAGCAGGAAAAAAATTCTAAATTATTCTTGAAAGTATTTTACCAAAATAGTAGTTGATGCTTGGAATAGACCTCCAGCAGAGGTAACCAGTCAACCGTAAGTAGATTCAAACATTCTTTGGACAAACCGGGTTCTATACGCGTAAACCATCAATGAACCACTTCTCATGCCCCCCCCCTCCTTTTTTTTTTTTTTTTTGTCACGTGACTCATCTTGAAAGTGTGCTGTGACTAAATTCACAAGTTTCAGTGATTGTATAGGTTTAAGTACATGGGAGTCAGAAAAGTGGTTGAATGGAGAAGGCATGCATTTATGTGCTGTGCAGGAAGAATTGGTTGTTGCTTTCAGGTGGATTTGTGTGTTTACCAGGCGTTCACATGGCATTGCCATTAACGTGTATGTTGACAGGAGTTGTCTCTAAACTTTTCAAACAAAGGGCCAGTTTTCTGTCAGACTAGTATCTCATCGTTAACAATGGAAAAAGCAGTGCCCCATTGTTGGTGTCATTGGGAGGAATAGTACCCCAAGGGCCGGGTAAAGGCTAGCAAAGGACCACATTTGGACCTCGGGCTGCAGTTTGGAGACTCCTGCTTTAGAACATGGAGCTGCTGAAATGCATGCATTTAAATGCTAGAGTCTACATTTGACCTGCCTTGCCTGCAGGATCTCGATAGGACCTGCTGTGTTCAAACAAAAGCAGGTTAAGTGCAGCCTCAGTGGTGTCATTCCCATTGCACCCACTGAAATGAGTGCAGATCACCAAGAAAGAAAATATGGGGGGGGGGGGGGATGTGCAGTTCTGTTAAACTGTTCTGAAACTCAAAAGCTTTTCTGCACAAGCCCTAAAATGTATCTAGAGCGAAGGATAAAATAGGGAAAATGAGAGAAAATCCTTCCAAAGTGAGGTGTAATGTCCTCTTCGAAACCAGAACAAGTGTTCCTATATGGAATGAGGGAAGAGTTGGGACCTCTGTCAGGATTTTTATTGCTGTATTATTCCCCAATTTTTTCCTGGTGATTGCTCTCTGGGGCAGGAAGAGGGGAAAATAACCACAAGAGCACATAAGATAAATATGCTGAAAGTCGTTTCCCACAGAGACTCTGACTCCTCCCCACTAGAAGTTGTGGGGGGGGGGGGTGTGTTTTTTTTTTTTTTTTATTGACTACTTCAGTTGTAGGGGACCTCAGCCCACCCCCACCCCCTCCAGCTGTGGTGAAACTACAAATCCCATCATGCCTCTGAAAGCCTGTTTATTGTCCGGGTCTTGCAATGTCTCATGGGACTTGTAGTTTTGATGCAGCTGGAGGGCTGAGATTGCCTACCCCTGATCTACTTTCTTTTGGTTCTTTATATATGCGTTTTTTACAATGCACCAAAAATGTGCATTCTATTCCTAATTACAGCCCAACGCACCTTGCTAATGTGTACACCAAAAGGCATTTAACAAAAAAGTCATGCACATCTTTTTGCAATATTTTTGCGCAAGGCAGCCCATTGAATGAATGAGCTGCCCTAAACGCAATGCGCAAAATCGCACCTGCAACATCACACCAGTATAGGTGCGATCAAACAACTGTATTAATAGTCATTCGACTTTCAGTTCATTAGTACTCTGCTTTCAAGACCTGATATGGACTGTTCAGAGTGTTGGAAGAAAAATTCTCATTATCATAGCATCTGATTTTTTTTATTTTTTTTGTTTGTTACGGTATTTGTCCTGTTAAAAAAAATAAAAAAAATAAGCAAGTCTGTGCATGATTTGGAAACATAGGCCCAGATTCATAAAGCAATTACGCCTGTCTAACTGGTGTTAGACAGGAGTAATTTCAAATTTTGCGCGCCGTATCACTAGTTTGAATCCTCAAACCATGATACGGCGGCTTCGGGCTTCGATCCGAGAGGCTTACGTCTTCGTAAGCCTTCGGATCTACGCTGCGATATTTTTGCGGCCGCTGGGAGGAGTTCGCGTCGTTTTGATGCGTCGGGATATGCAAATGTGTTTTTACGGCGATCCACGAAGATACGAGCGGTCTTCGCAATCGCTTACGTCTGGTTTTTTTTACGTACTGTTAGACCAGCTTTTTGCTGGTGTAACGGTGCGTAGCCCATGTTAAGTATGGCCGTCGTTCCCGCGTGGAATTAAAAATTTTTAATTTTTTTTGCGTAACTCGTTCGGGAATAGAAATGTCCGTAAACGACGCTACTCAAACAACGAATGACGTAACGACGTGATTTCGCGCAATGCACGGCGGGAAATTTGCGAACGGAGCATGCGCAGTTCGATCGCTGCGGGAACGTGCCTATTTTAAATCCTTCACGCCCCCTACTCGTCTAGATGGATTGCGACGGGAGAAATACACTACGCCGCCGTCGTTTACTGGACAAAATCTACCTGGATTCCACGTAGAGCCAGGTAAAAAACGGCGGCGTAGTGTATTTCTGATACGCTATGAGAATCCAATTCTCTCTGAATCTGGGCCAAAGTATTGACCATAAACTAGACCAGGGGTGCCCAACCAGTGACCCGCTGAGCCCTCTGATGTGACCCGTGACCTTCTGCTTTGAGATAGCAGGTTCGCAAGCCCAGATTGCCGACCTGCTATCCCAGAGCATCAGTGTTCTGAATGAAGCCGGCGGTAGAGGAAGCAAGCGGCTGCAGAAGGAGCAGAGCCACACCAGCGGATGCTTCCTGTATAGCGCCGGCTCCTGTCACAGGTGGAGTAATACTAAATGCTATCTCCCTGGGACAGCAACAGTAGGGGATACCTAAATGTTGGACTGTTATTAAAGTTACGTTTATTACTTAAAACGGTGGCAATTTTGGCATATCTGTTCTGCAGTGGTTACTGGGCTGCTTTCAAGCTGACCTGCAGGTGCAGAGCAGTGCACCTGAGGGTTGGGTTACCTGCATTGAGCCATAGGCTTATGTTATTGCCTGTGGGCAGGTAAACTGCAGTGTGAAAGCAGCCTTAGGCCCATTTTATGATTGGTTCAACCCATACAAACCCTTCATCTCTATGGAGCAGAAAATGTAAACTGACCCACCTACATCCAATCCACAAAAAAACCCTGAAGGGAATCTGTCCCCTTCCATCTGGTTGGATTGTATGGGAGGGCCCACAGAGTAGAGTGGGCTTTGTCTGCTCTGCATATACAGAGGGGACACGATCTGTCTTCTGTCCGCTCCACTTATTGTGGTCCGAACATTTACTAAGTTTCTTATGTGGCCCTCGCTCTTCAAAAGGTTGCGCACCCCTGAACTAGACCTAGATCATAGCTACATAAGTTGACCTCTGTCCATGAATTTTCTTACCATTTTATGCATTCTTGTTTTCACCATGAGATGAAGACATGAAAAAATGTAAACAATCATTCAACTGATTTTCTAATTGTGTACAAGGTGCTTTTTATTTTTTTTAAACTCCATAATGCATATTATGCAATAAGGTAAAGAACCTCTGTAACTCAGAGCTGGGAACAATACCAGCTAAAAAGTCATCAGTGGCCGAGAACACAGAACATCCGCTCACAAGATTATGGCAGGATCAAGGTTTTTTTTTTTTCTCTCTCCCTCATCAAACAATGCTTTCAATGGTATGGACCAGAAGGGAGCCAATTAGATGTTAGGCTTTGCATATACATTAGGATTTTGTGACACAAGACAGAAATACACAGGTGGCCATAGCAGGAATACGAGTCAGCTGACTTCACTGGCCGCTTTAAGTTTTCATAGTGTTGAAGCTGCAGAAATGACCATAATAACCAGGCAACTGTCATTTTCTTGTACAGGCCCACATTTTGTTGCATATCCCAGCCTCTTGCTTCCCAATCATACTAGGACTTGTAGTCAGCCCATATGGTTGTGTAGAATGGCCTCCACTAGAATTGCTTCCAGAGAGAACCTGAGTCTCTGGTAACTGGTTTGTCACCTGCAGCTGCCCGATCTCTCCAAAGGTTTGTTGTTTACCCTGTTACTGTTTATAGGCAACCTGCTTTCACTGGAGCACTGTGTATTGGGGGCAGGGCATTATCTGTACCATGAAGTTTTAATAATCTCTTCTTACATGTAGTTTATACTTTGATCAAAGTCACAGCGTGAAAGGATAACTTGCTTCGAAGCACAGAGAAAGCTTGTGTTGATTCAGGTGGCAGTTTTCAGGGTCACTCTCCTTGTGTAAGAAGTGGTCATTTTTCCAGCTACCTTTTTAAAATAGCTTTTCCTTGGAGAGTTGTTTTGTTATCTGCAGCGACCAATGTTCTTGAGACACGTCCTGTTAATATATCGGTGACTCACCTCAGCGGCTGCCTGTACCCAGGTGTGTGCCAGGGCAAAAGGACACAGCATGTGGAGCGCTGCTTTGTGGTGTGAATTAGTCTTAAGGAGCACAAAGAATGCATTAGAACACATCTTGCAGTAATGCATGACAATGCTCTGACTATGCATGTGGCGCATATCTATTCATTGCGGCACCCCAAGCCACACATGTACGTTTTGCTGCAGTAAACCGCAACACATGGTTGTGATTGCTTGTATGTTGCAGTGCACATATTATTTAAAAGTATCTATAGGATACATCAAGGTAAAAAAAAACACACAAAGGTTTACAACCCCTTTAAATTGAGCCTTTTTACTACTGATTCAATTCAAATCAAATCCACCCTGGCTGGTTGGTATGCGAACACTGATTCCAAGACCATTTGAGTCACCAACCCTTAACATCTATGCTGATCAGAGAATAAAAAGTCTATTTGCATTCTTGCAAGTTTATAATTCAAAGTATTAAAGTGTTACTAAACCCAGGACCCGGCATTCACTATATCTGGTTTCCCACAGTACACAGAACATGGAATGCAATTATTTTGGTAAATATAACTACTAAAATACCATTTTCTCATCAGCAGTCTCGTGACTTCTATTCGTGTCTGGTTAAAGCTTGTAGGTGGAGTTATCATACTGCACTGGCTACCCTATCACGATTTAGGACCCCTGACCCTCTGTCTAAACAGTGCTGATTGGCCCTGTGCTGATCACATACACTCTATTTAAAAAAAAATTAACTAGCACTACATGCCATACTGAGCATGTGCAGCCTGACTCCACTATTATCCACTGTCTTATCCGGACATGTTTTGGAGTCAGTGGAAGGAGAGGATCTGTGCATTCAGGATCAAACTGTCTTTTTACACAATGCAGCGTGCTCGCTACAGACCCGGGACTGCCTGCAAACATGTGCAGCATCGGTGAGCTCTGCACCTGCAGGTAGGAGCTACACCATCACCTGGGGAGAATGTCTGTACACCAGAGTGGAGGGGGGGTGACACCGGAGTGGAGGGGGGGGTGACACCGGAGTGGAGGGGGGGGTGACACCAGAGTGGAGGGGGGGGGTGACACCAGAGTGGAGGGGGGGGTGACACCAGAGTGGAGGGGGGGGTGACACCAGAGTGGAGGGGGGGGTGACACCAGAGTGGAGGGGGGGTGACACCAGAGTGGAGGGGGGGTGACACCAGAGTGGAGGGGGGGTGACACCAGAGTGATGATAGTGATTAGGGGGCAAGTGGACATCTTTTATTACACCCAACAGAGTTTTAGATTCAGTTATTTTCATCACAAAACAGAGTTTATACGCTTAAATACAGTATTTGTAAATCCGACGGACTGTTTAAATGTTAAATTTAATGTGAAAATAAGAGGTAGGGTTGTCCTGATACCACTTTTTTAGGACCGAGTACAAGTACCGATACTTTTTTTTTCATGTACTTGCCGATACCGATACCTTTTTTAACCACTTAAGACCCGGACCAAAATGCAGGTAAAGGACCTTGCCCCTTTTTGCGATTCGGCACTGCGTCGCTTTAACTGACAATTGCGCGGTCGTGCGACGTGGCTCCCAAACAAAATTGGCGTCCTTTTTTCCCCACAAATAGAGCTTTCTTTTGGTGCTATTTGATCACCTCTGCGGTTTTAATTTTTTGCGCTATAAACAAAAATAGAGCGACAATTTTTTTAAAAAAATGCAATATTTTTTACTTTTTGCTATAATAAAAATCCCCCAAAAATATATATAAAAATTTTTTTTTTCCTCAGTTTAGGCCGATACGTATTCTACCTATTTTTGGTAAAAAAAATCGCAATAAGTGTTTATCGGTTGGTTTTCGCAAAATTTATAGCGTTTACAAAATAAGGAATAGTTTTATTGCATTTTTATGTACACACGGCTCTCCCCGTTCTTCCGCTCCAGGGACGGATCGCCGCACTGCAACGGCGATCGGGTCCGCGAATCCCGCGGTCCCGGAGCTTCGGACCGGGTCGCGGGCGCGCGCCCGCGACCCACGGCTGGGTACTAAAATCAACGTATATATATATATATACACGTTGATGTGCCCAGCCGTGCCATTCTGCCGACGTAAATGTGCAGTAGGCGGTCCTTAAGTGGTTAAATGTCATGTGACAGTTTTCAAACCACAATACAGACTAAGGATATTTTCTTTAGAATTATGAAGAACTCTAACTCAAGACATTATAAAAGAATAAAAATGAGTAAAAATTAAATATTTTCTTGTCATGCAGTAGTAAAAAACTCAAATAATTTTCACAGAACATGTTGATAAATACAAAAAAAGTATTCTATTTAGGTATCGGGAGCATTTGCGTGAGTACAAGTACTCCCGCAAATACTCAGTATCGGTACCGATACTAGTATCGGTATCTGGACAACCCTAATAAGAGGTGTTCTGTCACATTGGCAATACACAGTCCGCCGGATTTCCAAACACTGTATTTAACCACTTAACCCCCGGACCATATTGCTGCCCAATGACCAAAGCACTTTTTGCGATTCGGCACTGCGTCGCTTTAACTGACAATTGCGCGGTCGTGTGACGTGGCTCCCAAACAAAATTGGTGTCCTTTTTTCCCCACAAATAGAGCTGTCTTTTGGTGGTATTTGATCATCGCTGCGGTTTTTATTTTTTGCGCTATAAACAAAAATAGAGCGACTATTTTGAAAAAAATGCAATTATTTTTTTTCCCCTCAGTTTAGGCTGATACGTATTCTTCTACATATTTTTCGTTAAAAAAAATATCGCACAAAAGTTATAGCGTTTACAAAATCGGGGTTAGTTTTATGGCATTTTTATTTATATATTTTTTTACTAGTAATGGCGGCGATCAGCGTTTTTTTTTTTTCAGTACTGCGACCTTATTTCGGACACTTGACACATTTTTGGGACCATTGGCATTTTTTTTTTAGCGATCAATGCTATAAAAATGCATTGGATTACTATAAAAATGCCATTGGCAGTGAAGGGGTTAAGTGTGTTCCTGGGTGTGTTCTTACTGTATGGGGGGGTGGACTCACTAGGGGAAATCACTGATCTTTTGTTCATACTTTGTATGAACAGAAGATCAGCGTTGCCCCCGCTGACAGCACCGGGAGCTATGTGTTTACACACATAGCTCCCGGTCCCCGCTTTGTAACGAGCGATCGTGTGTGCCTGGCGGCGATCGTGCCCGCAGGGCACGCACACAGGACTAGCGGCCGCAGAAGTGTTGATGTAGAGCTACGGGCTCTTGCCCAGGAGAGCCGACCTGCGGCTGGTCGGCAAGCAGTTAATCACATAAGCTCCGTTTTGTGTTGAGATTAACTGTGAAATCTAAAACTCTGGTGGGTGTAACAAGATTTGTCTTTTTTTTTTTTGCTGATCCGAAAATCATTCGATCCGTGACTCCTGATCCGAGGATCGATCCGATCCGTGAATTTTTTGATCCATTGCACACCTAATGACGAGCATACTTTACTGCATATACAGACTGGTTTTACTGCTGTGGGTTTAGTAACACTTTTGGGCATATATCATGGAAGGATTAGCATTGGCAGCCTGTGTTTCTCTCGTGACAGGTCTGCATTGATGAGTTTCCCATTTTTATTGTAGTCTCCAATATTTTAGAAACCATTTTTAGAGTTTTTATACATTTTATATGGGCAGCCACTTTGGTTTCCCGTTGAGATGTATAGACAATGGTCCATTTACAGTTTGCTGTAAGGATATACCATTGAATCATCAGCTATGCTTATCACTTTTATCCTATGAAAAGAGTTGGTGTATGATCCACCACTATGGTGTCCACACATTGCTTATTTGGGGATTTTTTTAACCCTTCACTATATATTCGTTATTCAGTGGGTAGTCTTGGAGGGACAGAGAATTTCATACATTTACTGACCCATCTTACTGTTGTCACAGATGTAAATCCAACTCTAGGTCCAAAATCTTTCATTCAATAGCCATAAAAGATTAGCATATGAAAGTATTGGTGACCTCCTTGGGTATGTGCTGCCTATAAATATCTACAATGGGGTATGGATATGAGACCAGTCTGTACTACGCGAGAGAAGCAGTGACTGGTATTTGTACAGGAAGCTAATATACAACCAAAGCTTCATGCTGGATAGCTGCACACCTCTAGAAGAAATGCACAACATCCACCAAGATACAAGTAAGAATACACATGCCTCTTGTATTTAGTAAGTATTTTCTTATCCCAAACTTCAGCTTAAGGCTTCATTTCCATGGACGTTTTTACAGCTACTTTTTGTAGCCTTTTTTACAGCTTAAAAACGCCTGTCCATGTTTTTTATTTTAGAAAAAAATATATATATATTTTTTTTTGAGCTAGAGCTCAAAAACGCCGCGGTAGTGTTTTTGAGCGTTTTTTGTCTGGCGTTTTTACAGCTCTATTGCTGGAGCTTCAGAACGCACTGGTCCTGGGTTTTTTTTTTTTTTTTGCAGCTTAAAAACGTCTCAGCCATCTACAGCTCAAAAACGTCACGGTGGGAATGAGGCCATAGACTAACACGGAGAGCTGTTTTTAAGCTGCAAAAAAACGCTCAAAAAAGTGGCTGTAAAAACGTCCATGGAAATGAAGCCTTAAGGTACATCGTTTTCCTTCTAGGTATGTGGCATCCTTGAAGTGAGATTTGTGTACCAGTGATTGGAAGAAGTGGGGCTAAGAGAGCCTTATTCTATCAAGTTTAGATCTCTAGGAAGCAGAACTTATGTGCTTAAAAATAAGTTTTTGTAAATGTAATTTAAAAAAAAAAATTTTGGTCTTATATCATCCCTTTTTTAAGTCCTCATAAAGCACTTTTATTCAGTTATACTTTTCTCATGGCTTGTTCCTGGCAGGTTCTCCTATCTTTTAGCCGCAGGGCACACAATACAAATACTAACTCAGCATGTATAGGATCACATGTCCTCATCCTGCTTTGTCTCCTGCCTCTCCCAAACTGGGTTTTCTTTTTTTTTATTTTCTTTTTTTTATTATGTAAATGAACCCAACCCCTTGTTTTCTGCATTTCTCCTCCCCTTGGCACTGATGTTCCTTGCAATTGGCAGCATCCTTCGTGTGGCATTTTATCCTCTTTTTCAGCCGTTATGGTCATTTATGGAGTTAATTCTTTCAGGATCTGCAGCGCTGCTCCCTGACATGTTTGTCATGTGCTTCAGCGGCTTCCAGCTCTTTTCAGTGCTGCAAACCACCCCCACCTACCAGCCATGTGTGCTCCAGACACACCCCTGGCACTGTCAAACGCTGTGGATTATTGTCTGCAGGCCACGTCACTCTACGAGCTTGTCCCATATGTTGCTGTGAAGGACACCTTATCGCTCATTGGCTGCCTGTTTTTTTTTTGTATGCTGCAGGCTGCTAATGCCCTGAGCTTCGGTCAGAGCTTTAGGACCACTATAGTGAACTTTCTATACTAGTGGTTGTGCGTGTTGGGTATATTTTTAATAATAAAACTGTGTGTGTGTATATGTGTGTGTGTGTATATATATATATATATATATATATATATATATATATATATATATATATATATATATATATATATATATATATATATATATACATACATACATACATACATACATACACACTTTCTCATGGCCTTATCTTAACATTTACATGCAGATACAAGGGTTGATACAGACCGAACCATGCTTATAAGAATTGGCTTTTATTAACCCCTTCCATACAGGGCATTTTCACCCCCTTCCTGCCCAATTTTTAGTTTTCAGCGCTGTTGCACTTTGAATGACAATTGCGCAATCAGGCAACACTGTACCCAAATAAATCGTTATGTTTTTTCTCCAATCGCCTTTCAGGACAACCTTGGAGAGAGCGCAGCTCCGCCCATTTCTTAGGAAACACACGTGATCCTTTAAGATCCCTCCTCTTCCACCATGGCCTCAGTTATTGTGTTTCCTCCGCCATGGTGGAAGCATCACAGGGAACCAGGGAGCTGTCTCTCTCAAGGCGGAGAGTTTGTTTTAAGCTTACCTTTTTGTCTGATATTTGTTGGCGGCGACCATCCTGACCCCTCTTCACGGGGAGGGGGCGTTCAGGAGTCCCCAGACGCTCCGGTTCACCGGAACTTTCGGCCTCCCAGGGGACGGTGTCGTTGCGCCCAGGAACTGCGGTAGAGGTCCAGGTGACCGTGCGGTAGCCGGCGCAGGTCGGCGGTGGTCCGCTTTCTCAGTTCCGGGTCCCGGCTGGCGACCGCGTCATGCACGGTGACACCGTTTCCGGGGGGGGCGTGGCGCTGCTGGTTCCCAGCGCCTGGAACGCAGCATCTGTGGGGCAGGTCAGGTGACCGGTGCTTCCGTTTCCGGCCCCCGATGATGACGCGGGCGGCCGGGAAAATTTAAAATGGAGTCAATCTCCAGCTACTCGTGTGACTGCGCTCTACAATGGAGGAGAGACAGACAACACCGGCGGATACAGGCGCTGCAAGCACCGGTCAGGCCCAGGTAAGAGGGGTACAGCGGTGCCTTTTATTCTTACTGTATTGGGCTTAGTTTTGTGTATTGTTGTTCCTCCCTGAGGGAGCCTGTGGTTACCAGTCCAGGTTAACGCTCTTGGTCTGTATAACCGTTAGTGGTGGTGGCACTTAGTCCAGGCATTTGGTTGGTGGCGGCACTTGGGTGTTTTTAAAAAAAAAAAAAAAAAAAAAACTTTTTTCTTTTTGGGAGATGGTAACTTTGGTTTCATCTCGTTACAGGAAAAATCTACAACCAAAGCTAGGCACTTGGATACATCCAGGAAATGCCCGTCTTGCAAAAATCCTTTAAGGGATTCTTGGCAAAAACCAATGTGCAGATCCTGCATTAAAAATCTGGTGGAAGAGGAAACTTCACAACAGTATAAGGACCTTTTTTCCTCAGTCCAGGAGCTGGCAAGCTCTTTAGGCTCAGTGAAGGATATGATCACACAAGGCTCCTCAAGTTTGGGGGAGCCACAGCAGCCACCACCCAGTCCGAAAATCCCAGTTTCGGGTCAAACAGAGGGGGATTCGGCAGATGAAGGGACTAGTACTCTCCCCTCTCTCAGGGATTCAGATGAGGAGGAGGATGAAGATGATAGTAGCAAAAACTCAAAGTTTAAATTGTCATTAGACGAAGTGGAGGACTTACTCAAGGCAATTTATGTTACCCTGGGTATCCAGGAAGAAAAGGTTCAGTTATCCATACACGATAAGATGTATCAGGGACTGGATGAGTCTAAAAGCGGGGTTTTCCCGGTCCACAAAGTCCTCTCGGACACCATCAAGAAGGAATGGAAAGACCCTGAAAGGGCCCCCTTTTTTTCAAAGACCCTTAGAAGAAGGTTTCCGTTTGAAAGTGGTGAAACAGAGGTGTGGAACAAAAAGCCTAAAGTAGACGCAGCTTTCTCACAGGTGTCTCGTCATACAGACCTGGCTTTTGAGGACATGGGGGTCCTGAAAGATCCGATGGACAAGAGGGCAGATTCCCTCCTAAAGAAGGCCTGGGATTCTACTGCAACCAGTCTGAAACCAGCTATGGCCGCCACAATAGTCGCCCGCAATCTAGAATGCTGGGTTGAGAAATTAAGGAGTCATGTCGAGGCAGGCACCTCAAGAAAGGATCTATTAGATTCCTTCCCCTTAATCTTAAAAGCCATTAAATATATGGCAGATGCTTCTGCTGAGTCCATTAAAATGGCTGCAAGGTCAGCAGCCCTGGTGAACTCAGTCAGGCGAGCAGTTTGGTTAAAGACCTGGTCGGGTGATATCCCCTCTAAGGTCAAGCTTTGTGGTCTGCCTTTCTCAGGGGACCTTTTGTTCGGTCAGGACCTAGAGAAAGTTCTTGACAGAACGGCAGATAAGAAGAAGGCTTTCCCCCCTAAAAAGGGTCAGAACCCTAAGAAAAATTTTCGTCCTTTTCAACAGTCCCATAAGAGTAAGGAAGAAAATAAAAGGAGATGGGGGTCCCAAAGAGGGAGAGGTAGAGGAGGTATCTTATTTAAAAACCCCTCAGAACCAACTACCAAAAGCAAGTGACGATCTGCTTCCGGTGGGAGGAAGACTGGCTGCTTTTCTCCCACAATGGAAACAGATGACCACGAGCCCCTTTGTGGAAAGAATCATTACGGAGGGGTACAGTCTGGAATTTTCAGAGTGTCCCCCAACGAGGTTCTATGTCACAACCCTTCCCCGGGACAAAGAAAAAACTACTGCAATGACGAACCTGTTACAGGATCTGATGAGTCAAAGAGTGATAATACAGGTCCCAAAACATCAAGAGGGTCAGGGTTTTTATTCCCACATTTTTTTGGTCAAAAAACCCTCAGGCAAATTCCGCCTAATTTTGAACCTAAAAATGTTAAACAAGTCAATAAAGTACAAACGGTTCCGGATGGATACGATTTATTCAATAACAAAGCTGTTGACACCCGGTTGCTTCATGGCCTCTCTGGACCTCAGGGATGCTTACTTGCACGTCCCGATTGCCCAAGCATCTCAACAGTTCCTCAGACTGGCAGTAGACCTAGGGAACAGGATATGGCATCTTCAGTTCAGAGCCCTCCCTTTCGGGTTGTCGTCCTCACCCAGGATCTTTACCAAGATCATGGCAGAGGCCCTAGAACCACTGAAGCTCAAAGCAATCTCGGTCATCCCATACTTGGACGACCTACTGTTTTTTGCGGACTCCCGGGATCAACTTGCGACGAATCTGCAGTCGTCGCAGGTTCATCTGGGAAGTCTCGGCTGGTTACTAAACCGCGAGAAATCAAACTTGATACCTTCTCAAGAAACAAGGTTTCTGGGGTACAACATAGATTCGATCCTTCAGAAGGTCTTTTTACCTCAGGAAAAGATAGAGAAGGTCATGGTGGCGGTGTCTCAAGTACAGACAAACCAAGGGGTGTCAGTCAGGACAGCAATGGCCGTCCTGGGGCTGCTTACAGCCTCAATTCCGGCGGTCCCATGGGCGAGGTTACACTCTCGTCCTCTCCAAATGAATATCCTTCAATCTTGGTCACACCAAGAGTCACTAGAGAAATGTTTCAGGTTAACTTCAAACGTAAAACGAGCACTCTGGTGGTGGAGGAACCCAGTAAATTTGAACAAGGGTCTTCCATGGGTATTTCCAGTAGGAAAGCGTTTAACAACAGACGCGAGTTCCTGGGGTTGGGGGGCCCATCTAGAGGGACAGACTGCCCAGGGCGTCTGGTCCAGAACAGAGTCCAGAAGATCCTCAAACTGGAGGGAGTTGAAAGCGATATTTCTAGGGCTTCAAGCTTTCCATCAGTTGGTGAAGGGTCAACATGTGCAGGTCCTGTCGGACAACACCACGGCAGTGGCATATGTCCTAAAGCAGGGGGGGACCAGAAGCAGAGGCCTTATGCAACTGGCCAACCATCTCCTCTCATGGGCAGAGCAGAACGTAGCATCCCTATCAGCGGTGCACCTAAAAGGGTCTCAAAACCTATTAGCAGACCTGCTAAGCAGGAGAAGCATACTGGAGGCAGAATGGAGCTTAAACCCGGAGGTCTTCAGGGCAATCGCTCAGGAGTGGGGTCAGCCACAGATAGACCTGTTTGCCAACCAGCAGAATGCGAAAGTGCAAAGTTTCTTCTCTCTCCACAGAGAGGACCAGGCAGTAGCCATAGACGCACTAGCTCAACAGTGGCACTACCAGCTGTCTTACGCCTTCCCCCCCTTCACTCTGATACCTCTAGTCCTAAGGAAGTTCAGGGAAGAGAAATCCAATCTGATCTTAATCACTCCGTATTGGCCAAAAAGACAGTGGTTTGCATCTCTTCAGAGTTTAGCCACGAAACCACCGTGGAAACTTCCACTCAGGAAGGACCTACTGTGTCAGGGTGCCGTGAACCATCCAGAGGTAGAACGCTTGCAGTTGACGGCCTGGTTTCTGAAGAGGACCTCTTAAGAGCTAAGGGACTCTCTAATAAAGTGATAAGAACTTTGCTAGACAGCAGGAAGCCGGTGACCAGAGCAATTTATCTCAAAGTTTGGCGAAAATTCAACTCCTGGTGTACCTCCAAGAACTTCCAGATTAATAGTGTAATTTCCGTTGTAGAGTTTCTTCATGCAGGAATGGAGAAAGGGTTAGCAATTAGCACCCTAAAAACTCAAGTGGCAGCCCTATCGGTTTATTTAGAAAGGACTTTATCTAAAGAACATTTAATTTCAAGATTTTTCAAGGCACTAGGTCGGAGTAGACCGATAGCCTTTAGAACTTTTCCCAATTGGGATTTATCAGTGGTGTTGCAGGGGCTCACGGGTACCCCGTTTGAACCCTTAAAGGAGATTTCTTTGAAGAATTTAGTTCTAAAAACAATTTTTTTGGTGGCCATAACGACCGCAAGAAGGGTCAGCGAAATCCAGGCTTTGGCAGTTACAGAGCCTTTCTTAAGAATTTTGCCGGACAGAATAGTTCTCCAAACTGATCCAGCTTTTCTCCCTAAGGTCTCGTCAACCTTTCACAGGTCTCAGGAAATAGTCCTTCCCACCTTCTCCTCATCTCCCTCTAATGCAGGGGAAGAGAAATTTCATACTTTGGATGTAAGAAGGTGTGTGCTTCAATACCTCGCGGTCACCAAGGATTTCAGGAAAACCAACGCCTTGTTCGTGATATTCTCAGGATCCCGGAAAGGGGAGAAGGCCTCCAAAAGTACACTGGCCAGATGGCTCAAACAAGCCATTGCCGAGGGTTACCAAGCCAAAGGAGAGGTGCCTCCTTCAGGAGTGACGGCCCATTCAACAAGATCTACGGCAGTTTCCTGGGCCGAAAGGGCCGGTGCCACGCCTGACCAGATCTGCAAGGCAGCTACATGGTCCAGCTATTCGACTTTTCTACGGCACTACAGGCTAGACTTACTGTCCGCTGCAGATCAGGCCTTCGGCAGGAAGGTGCTGCAAGCAGTGGTCCCACCCTAGGGTAAGTTACTCGGTTATCCTCTCCAAGGTTGTCCTGAAAGGCGATTGGAGAAAGGCCTAGTTAGACTTACCGGTGACGGTATTTCTAAGAGCCTTTCAGGACAACCGCTAATTTCCCTCCCTAGGTATTTTGAATAAAAAGATTGTTTGAAATGTCTATCATGGTTTTGTTGTGGTTGTTCTGTGCTTTATTTTCCAGTGGGCGGAGACCACACAATAACTGAGGCCATGGTGGAAGAGGAGGGATCTTAAAGGATCACGTGTGTTTCCTAAGAAATGGGCGGAGCTGCGCTCTCTCCAAGGTTGTCCTGAAAGGCTCTTAGAAATACCGTCACCGGTAAGTCTAACTAGGCCTTTTCCCCACACAAATAGAGATTTCTTTTAGTGGTATTTGATCATCTCTGCGGTTTTATTTTTTGCGCTATAAACAAGAGCGACAATTTAAAAAAAAACACAATTTTTTTCTTTTTATTTAATACATATTACAATATTTAAAAAATAAATAAAAAATTTTCCCCTCAGTTTAGACCGATATGTATTCTTCTACGTATTTTTGGTAAAAAAAAAAATGCAATAATCGTATATTGATTGGTTTGCGCAAAAGTTATAGCGTCTACAAAATAGGTGATAGATTTATGGCATTTTTTTTTTTTTTACTAGTAATGGCGGCGATCAGCGGTTTTTTTTTTTTTTTTTTTTGTGACCGCGACATTGCGGCGGACATATCGGACACTTTTGACACGTTTTTGGGACCATTCACATTTACACAGCGATTATTGCTATAAAACTGCACTGATTACTGTGTAAATGTGACTGTCAGGGAAGGGGTTAACACTAGGGGGTGCTGAAGGGGTTAAAATGTGTCCTAAAGTATGTTCTAACTGGAGGGGGAGGGGGACTCACAGGGGGAGGAGATCGATGTGTGTTCCTCTGTACTGGGAACACACATCAGTCTCCTCAGCGCTGACCGGAGGTGGATCTGTGTGTTTACACACACAGATCCACACTCCTGACGTGATTGCCGGAAATTGCGGGTGCCCGGCAGCAATCGCAGCCGTCGGGCACGTGCGTGGGATCACAGGTGGTGCCGCGGGTGCGTGCGTGCGTGCGCCGCCGGCGGCGCGCGTGCCCTAGAACGCCGTGAAGACAGGAGGTTGTGCAACGTCCAGTCTCATCGACGAAGGGGATGACCTTGACGTCATTCCCCTATGGCCAGGTATTGAAGTGGTTAATATGGTTTAAAGGTATTGTCCGAAAGCACACTCTTGGTGTAATCCAATATTGCTCTGGGGAATCGTAGCATTTTGCTAGTTTATCTGGTCTCGCACGTAATCTTCTCTTGTATCTGAGCCAACTTGTTCTTGCAGCCAGACCCCCAATGATGGGCCATGACACATGCACAGAGTACCCCAAGGCCTCCTGGGATGTTTGATTTCTCAGGAGGCTGTGACCAAATGGGAACCTCATTGTCATCCAGGCAAGTTTCCCAGTAAAAACCCACTAAACAAGTGATTGTGGGAGAGGAAGGTGTCAAAGTGAAATGATGTAAAGTGGGTGATGAAGAAGTTTGCTTTAAAGCCTAAGTTTAGTAAGGTTAAAAAAATAGACCGCATCTGCCATTTGTATTTTCATGAAAATTGCCAAAACATCGCTGCACCAAACAGTTTTTTTGTCAAAGTAAACTCTTGCTCCAAAAAAATGTCCCTGGTGTTTATGCATTGTATTGAAGCTGGTGGCTGCACTACTCTCCCCCCCCCCCCCCCCCATTTTCAAATGACCCTGTGATTGGCCTACTACTTGTTCAGGGTCTGCTGTATGAATTGAGGATGCCATGGTTGTCGTCCTTGCTGATCTTCTAATACAAACTACGAACATGTTCTTTGTAAATTCCCCCTGTATAATGGAGAAAACACATTGAGGTGGCCAGGAAGGAAAATGCAGTGCAGCTCCTAGGATGTGACAAGGGCACTGCATTTCTGGCAAGAGCATCCTGAACTTTCTGTGCTTGCTGAAAATTCCCTTAGCCTGAAAAAATAACCAATGCAACCGCTGCATCTAAGGACTTGATAAGTTGCAGTATATTACATTTCTGTTCTTTTAGCTTGATATCCTTTAGGCTAGGTTCACACCTTTATTGTGTCTGCACTTTTGTGCAGGGTTTTTGTGCACCGCCATTAAAGTAGCTTGGGATAAAAAAAAAAAAAAAAAAAACTTGATAGTGGTGCTAGAATCACTCTAGACACAAACAGATGTGCTAATGTGAAGCGTGTGTGTTTTTTTTTCTTTTGCGCATTCATTTGATTTTCTGGAATTTTCTTAACTGTGCAGGTTGTGTAAACTGCTCTAGACAATAGCTTAATTTGCATTTTCAGCGATACCTTGCTAACCTTTTTCATGTGCTAGACATTTGTTTGGGCAGGATGTTGTAAATCAGAGGTGCCCAACCAGTGGCCCGGGGGCCACATTTGGCCCACGGAGCCCTCTGACGTGGCCCGCGACCTCCTGCTCTGGGATGGCTGGTTAAACCATAGACCTCTGTTATTACCTACGGTTTGGTGAGCTTTCAGAAAGTGCACCTATGTCTATGGCAAAGTGCAGCTAACCCGCAGGAAATCCACAAGTGCACTGCTCTGCACCCACGATGTCGGTAAACCACAGCACATCAGTGTGAAAACCCAATCAGACCCTCCATTCACCTCTATGGAGTTGCAAATGTAAACAGACTTATGTCCGTTTACACCCCCCACCTTTAATCCTATCCGCAAAAAAAATAAAAAAAAACACAGAAGGGGCAGATCAGAGAGCCCATAGAGTCGAATGGGCTGTGTCCGTGTCCGTTCTGCATATGCGGAGTGTAGCCCGCAAATGGTTACCCGCGACCTGTGGCCCGCGACCTGTTACCAAGCCGCTTAAGTGGCCCTCGCTCTTCAAAAGGTTGGGCACCCCTGTTGTAAATAATCAGGCTTGTTCAATAAGCTATGACTACAGTAAACTGAAATCTGGGCCTAGCAGTTGCTGCTATTTGCAGGATGCTAATTAATAATCCCTTTTCTGAAGATGCTTTCTTGACAAACCTGTATTTGTGTGGTGAAGGGAGGAATGGGGCTTTTGTTTGTTGTTTTTTTTTTTTTTTTTGTTTTTTTTATGTGGGGATATACTGTGTAAATAGCACATTGTATAGCATTTTTTTGGACTGTAATGCTAATAGATTGGTGAGCCATAGTGAATATTTCACTTTGACTGCAAAGCCAGTTCACCATTAACTAACACAGTACTAGAAATGTTGGCGTTTATCTCCTTGCCCGATTGTATACAGTTGTGCTCATAAGTTTACATACCCTGGCAGATTTTTATGATTTCTTTGCCATTTTTTAATGGTGTATGTTTCATTGTGCAATGCTGGCAGCATTTTTGTTCACTTAGCGCAAGCTTATCAGTGATCGAGATGAATGGAATGGCGTAAATGCATTTTACATGCATTTTAATAAGCTTACCTTATCTTGCTGGAAAGACAAGCCAAGCCCATATGTTTCCACGTCTATGAAAGCTGTACTATCGACATGCAGACAGCATGGAGGCACACATGGTTAGCATGGTAGGCCTGAAGCATGCGTCTTCCAAGAGAATTTGATGTCCTTTTAGCAACCAGTTATGTTTGTAACTTTCTGATCTTGAAAAAAATGGCTGCTTGGAAGTAGGTTGCCATGAGGAACTATTAGCACAAAGGCAACCAGAACTATTTTGACCTGCAGGACTGACTTTTTGATTTGATCAACTCTGACATGGTTTAAAATATTGATTTGTTTCTGCCAAAATATGTACGTGTCCGAAGAAAGGAAACGTAGATTGGCGATTTGATCTCTGGGCGATGCTTTTGATTTTCCAAGCTACTCAAAGGATAAGTTAACACGCATGCCAAATAAGCATGCAAGTTACTGCATCGACCTACCTCGCCCCTTATTGATATTGTATGCAACATTAAGGCCATGTTGGGTGGGAAGAGCCATTCAGAAAGCTTATAGAATGTTCATAAGCCGGTCCATTTACTGACCAGTTCTAGGAAAAAAAAAAAGTTGGATCTGGTTGTTGTGATTAAAGCAGACATTCTTCAACTCTGCAATTTGTTTCTCAGCTCTAATGCTTTTATATTTTGTTAGTCATTGACTTTCTTTTTGATAACCTAGTTATGATTCCAGTTTTTAATGTGTTCTCCTCTCCCTTTGCAGACCCTCCAATCCCCACCAAGGTGGTGAAGGCTGGTATACCCCGAACAAGACGAGGTAGCAAGGTAATGTCCTAAACACGATGCTATGTTTTTCCAGTTGAAATAAAATAGGTCTCAAGTAGCTCAGTTTTTTCCTTTTAGGCATTACTCTACTTCCCAAATTGTAAACTGTTTTTGTAATTTGATCCTTAAACCTGGTACACATCGGGCTGAATGTGTGAAGAAAACACACACGCACGCACGCGGGCTTTTACGTTAAAGCTGTATGCAGTATCGCTGCAATGTATAACTCAGAGCAGCAAGATCCATTCTCCGTTATGAGTGGACCTTTATTGTAATATTGATTCTGTATAAAGGTATGCTTATTTTGCAGGGGCTTTTACAGAACTTGGTTTTAAGAAAACATGTACTTTTCCCATTAAGTGCAATCTAAATAGGTTAATTTTAATGAGAGCGAGTGAGGAGCAGATGCTTTCTTTCCACTCGCTTCCCCATAGGCCAGAACAAAAAAAAGCAGACACATGACAACCTCTCTCCTGCTTTCCCATAATGTAGTACTTTGTCCCTGAGCAAGTCAATCTTCGGCCCCCAAGGGCCATGTTACATGGGCGTCAGACGCTAGTGAGGGAAATTTTGGCAGCTTTCTTTGTGAGCAAGGGAACGATTTCAGAGGCTTTCCCACGTGACTCTGCCGCTAGTGACCCATCGCCAATGGCAGAGCTTATGCCCCTGTGACGTTAACTTTACACTGTCACATGGGGCCTGGTGCTTAATCCTGTGTAGTCCTGCTGAATGTTGAAACATGCATAGCAATTTTTGTTTGGGGATCCAATGGCCAAATCTGCCTTTGTAAAATAAACAAAATAATAGCCACCAATTGGCCAAGCGTTAAATATGGCATTAACATGACACCTTGGCTTTGAGGTGTAAGCCTCAGTTAGGGTGTCATGATGTGACTAAAAATACCTTTTCAGTTCACTACATGTTTTTGGACTGCTGTGGAAATGGTTTCTTTCTCTGTTGTGTATTGTATAATATAGATAAAGATCTCATCTATTTCTCAAATTGGACTGACTGCAGTATTCTATTTAAGCCTCATTTACCCATGCTGGTTTTGGCTCTGTTAACAAACAGTGTAAATAATGGTACTGTTCGTACAGTTAACATTTTCCTGTGTACAAATGAGCAACTACGCGTATTTTTGCTCAGGTTTAGTAGAAAATATTTGTATCTGATGTTGATATATGTGCACTGATGAAGCAAAGAGACAAAAAAAAGAATCCTGTAAAAAGCTGACATAAACATTGCTGCACACTTCTACTTGCAGATAAAAGCTTTTAGTGTGATCAAAGCCTTCCTCTGCCATTTCTTGGCACTGGGTGTATCTGCGTCTTTTTAAATTGGTCTGTTACTTTTTCTTTATCTACAGGTTGGAGACTTTGGTGATGCCACCAATTGGCCGACCCCGGGAGAGATTGCCCATAAAAGCACGCCGGTAAGAAAACAGATTGCATTCCCACATTCTAACTTGTGTGCAGTACTGGTGTCTGAGTGCATGCTGCCATTTTAGTTTTCTGCTTTTAAGACTGAAACAGTTGGTCAGAAATCAATTGATAGGTCAGTAACATGTTTCTAAGTTCAGTAAGATAAAGCAACTAATTAGACATCTGTAAACTTTGAGTTACTTCACTTTACACATTTTTATTTTAACACTAGGATGCAGTGCATTTGCTGCCCCATAGCAACCTGGCAGGGTTCAGTTGTCATTTTTGTAGGACCACAAATGTATTAGTCTCTATAGGTCTGGCTTTATATATAGCTGTTTTGGTAAATCCTGCAGTCATTTGGAAAACATTGACATATTTACGCAAGACCAGTAGAGCTTACATTTTAACAGCCCTAGTGGGCGTTCAAGCTCAATGCAGGCAGTGGCATATTGAACAGGCCTTTTTTAGCTTAGAACAAAAAGTTTTTTTTTATTGGGTTTCACAGAATTCTACATACTTGCGAAAGACTAAAGCAGGGTTTAGACTTATTCAAATTCAGCAGGAAGCGGACGAGCATTAATGTGTGTCCCTCATTTAAACCAGTCCGTTTTTAGACTGCTTCTGTCTAATGGTCCTGCAGGGAAAATCTGCTATCGATCAGCAGCTGCAGCACTGATCTGTGTATTGTGACAGGCAGGAGTGCACTGTCTGAAAACTATAGTGTTTTTTTTTTATCCTGGTGGCTGAACAAAAACTCCCCTTGCAAACCCAGTTTTTAGTCTGCTCGGCACACAAGTGAAAAGAATTAAAGTAGTAAAAGAAGAATTTTCGTTCTTGTGTCTTTGTCTTGTGTAACTTGGCTAATAGTGCAAGGGGGGCCATCGAGATGGATACTATGGTGCTGCTGTCTCAGACTGCATTGACAATGAGAAGCCTAGGAAGTGTAGAAAAGAGAATAGGAGAAACCAATGCTGATAGCAAGAGAATAGGAGCAGGCTAGTAAAGTGTCTTGAGTAAAAGGACTTATTTTGCAAATGTTGTTTCTGCTCTCTATCGTAGAATGTGTGTGTGTATGTGTGTATGTATATATATATATATATATATATATATATATAATCAAAACTTTTTTTGTTTTCCTTCTTGTAGTTTAGGATATAGTAGGCAAGGATTAAACCCATCTCAAGTTAACTTTTGCACTTTTGTACCATTGGGGAGATTTGGCTTCACTTTCTGTCCAGAGATTGAACAGTGAATTAGAAAAAAAATCTCCCAAAGTGCGGGGCATTGCCCACTTATACGGCTGGTCTATGAACAGGTGTGTCCCCATTAGATTTCCCCTTAAATGATCCAGTTATTTACATAATTAGAATGCACATGGCTAGGGATTTATCTACGAAGCACATTTCCAATGAGCCGTGAAATTACCCAAAAAGAGTGTATGTGTGTGACTTAGGTATTCTTTTCACACATTTCAAAACCATAAACTGTATTTTCAAAATAACATTTTCATATGTAATAAAATCACATAAGTGAAAAATCCATAAATATATATGTCTGTTCCTATACATCACCACATCAGACAGCAGAAAACCTGGGAGGTTCTAATCCCTTGCCACTCTTTCCAAAAAGGAAAAATTCACCCAATTGGTAAAAGAACCCCAAACATTGCTAGCAGACGCATGAGGCTCACCTCCCAAAAAAGGTGCAGGAGCTTCTTTGCAGTATTTTGTCATGTGTCGCGCAGCACATTCAAGTGAATGGGCTATGCCCTGTACTATCGCACTATAAACACAGAAAAATTACATGACAAGACCATGCTGACGTGTAAGGTCCCTAAAGGATAATAGTGCATTAGTCCTTTTAATAAGATTGGTGCCTTGGTCCTTTTTAGAAATCCTCCCGCCCCCTAAGTGCATCCAACTAGGACCAAATAATTTTTATCCCTTATTCAGTCATCTTTAGTGTGTAGTCCCACTGGGAACCAATACAGCCTTTCTTCATATAACGCCTGTATGGCTACCCCATTGATTCCTAAGGGAATAGAGAAAGGCAGGAGCACTACAAATGGTTCTGAACAGTGAAGTTTATTGTATCAGGGCTTAAGGAGGTGGTTATTTGTCTAAATGGGATGCATTTAGGGGTTACAGGAAATGTATTGAAGGACTACTGTTTAGAGACTGTCTTAATTTGCTGCAACTGTGCAGTTGCGTACCATTTGTTTGGTCATAGGCTTGATGTGTAGTGTCGGTAACAGGTCCACTTTAATGCCGGTGTGCTCAGCCTGTGTCCCTGGATAACCATGGTGGCATTTCTGGTAAAGCAGCAGCTTGTGAGTGTTGCGCCTAGGCAGAGTTGGTCTGAATAGTAGAGCATGCTGGAAAATTTCTAGGTACATGTGCAGTAATCCAATGTTTTGGTTTCACTAAATCTGATATTCCATTTTTAATTTGCAATAGAGCATAAAAAAAGCAAACTTGTAGCACTATTAAAAGGCCATAAGTGAGATTTTGATCTGGTTGAAGATCATTGCCCACACATGAAAATTGTTAATTACGTGGTTGCGTTCGCATACAGGCGATTCAATGCATTAGTAATGTGTGCACCAATGGGTCCAGTATGCATCAGTTAAATGTGCGCACAGGGGACGCTATGCATCAGTTGCGTGGGTGCAGTTTCTGTGCTTGTTGGCAAGTTCACTGAAGGTTTTCAGACAGATTACAGGATCTTCAGAGGGAACGCGATTTTGCTGTGATGATGTGCATGAAGTTATGTACAGCACTTGGTCTCCATTGTCGGGCTGGGTATCAGAATTGTGCTTTGTGAGACGTGAAGCCCAGATTGTTAGGACGTGGAATGCACCAGGAGTACATGAAATGTTCCATGCACAGAGAAGAGCTCCTGTGTAGCTGTGACACCAGGAATAGCACACAGGGTCCCCCGCAAGCAGGATTTCCATTTAGGGCTGCCCTCCTCCTGCCAGGTTTGTCACTGGCTTTCTCTATTCTGGGACTGCCAGCCACCCGTGCAGCCAGCAGCAATGCTCTGTGTGATGGCTTCACCTCTTGGTTTATTTTTAGGCTCCCGGGGTAGAGTAGCCTAACTTGGCACATGTGCAGGTTTCAGATTTCATTAGCTCTTTGAGGACACAGGTAAGGGAGATGTGTGGACATTTGCTTCGAAAGAGAAAATCTGTCTTTTAAACTGTTAACCTTAATTTTACGAAGCTGATGTCGCTCGGACGTTGAGGTGCATGCAGAGTTTCATTTTGGCCACTTTAATACATTCCTGTGCTGGTTGTGTTTTTTTATTGTCCTAGCTTAAGCTTGGTGACACTGGACTTTTTATCTTGAGGTTAATCTGGAGATTATGCATCCTCTTACCTCTAGGACTGGGTGGATTATTGGCCCAGGCTGCAATGTAGAAACGGGTATTTTTGGGAATGAGTTCATCTCTGCTGGATTCACTCTGCTGTACAATGGCTTGTTGCTGTGGCCCTAATTGGGAGCAGTGTACAATGATTACTTCAGTGGTGATATTGCCGTTTAATCTAAATTGAAGCATTTATTTAGCAATATTTTAATACAGGTTTTTTTGTTTTAAGTATTTGCTCCCACTGAAAATATTCTCCAGTGTCCCTAAACAGAGGTTCTTGAGGTATAATTGCACATTGGGGCATTTACTTATGTTGGATCATGACCCAGCTCCATTCCAGTCTTGGGGCTCCTTCACATAAACACAGAAGTCTGTACAGCATAATGAGGCATTTGTTTTGCACCTAGAAGTGATTGATTTGTACAGGCAGCTGTACACAACACCTATGACCTGCCTACAGCTGTATACTGTTGACCACACACTTCAAGCATTTATATACTTTCAAGGATAGCTGAATGCCAGACCTCTCACACTTTGTTGCATAAACCAGCATCTTCACACTGTTTGAATCTCTGTACCTGTGTGAATGAGACCTTAGTCACCTGACCCCCAACTTGCTAAAGTGGCTGCCTGTCAAAAAAATAAATAAAAAAAATTCCCGGACAGGCCTGCATGTACACTGCACACATTTATCCCTATGGACTCCTGGGTATAGACTTGTACTCTGTCCTTTAAAAATTAAAGGACTTGTGGAAAACAGTCACAGGTCTGGCTAGGAATAGCTTATAGATGCAGTTGTATGACCTTTTCAAATTCCACTGGATTTCTTTCATTTTTTTTTTGTTTAGCCAGCAAATTGGACGGAAAAAATAGTTTTTCACCGATTCACCCTATCCACTTATTTCGGGTGGAATGCGGAAATCCTTCCCACTGCATTATTTTATTCTGACAGCGGGACTCTGCTGTTTTAAGAATACACTCATCAGCAATGCAGTCCAAGGCCACTGCCCAAAAGTGCAATGAAAGCGGAAGCTCATCCTGAATGGCTTCTAGTTTTGGATAGAAGAGGCGCAGGTTAAAGTGGTTCTAAACACAAGAGGTTAATTAGGGCTGGGGGAAAAATATCGAGTTGGGAGGTCAAATCGTTTTATTTATTTTTTTCATAGGAAAAATCCTGCTCGACGTGATCCTGGGAAAAGGATCCCGACGGACTAGGCCGAAGCTGCAGCTTTTTCCCAGGATCGCGACGAGCTGCGGGCATGATTTTTTTTAGGCAAGGCCGTGGCTTCGGCCTAGTCCCTGGCCTTTTCCCAGGATCGCGGCGGACTTGGCCGAAGCTGTGGCCTCGCCTAAAAACTCCTGTCTGCAGCTCCTTGGGACTGGCACGGTGCTGCTGTCAGCCCATTCCCGTGAGAAGCGCGAGCACACACAGCAGAGTTTGGGGTGTGTTCCCACGTATCGTGTAGCTTGTAATAGGGTAATCAGGAGGATGGAGGAATGGATCTCACTAGCAGGGGGACTTCAGTAGAGGGGGTTAGGGGCTGCTCTGTGCATAATCATTGTACAGAGCAGGTAAGTCAGAATCTTCAAATACTGCAGCTGATGACTTTTAAAATAAGGACACTTGCCTGTCCAGGGTGCCTGCGATGTCGGCACCTGAAGCTGATCTACCCCTCAGGTGCTGATCTATCCCACAGAAAGTGATGTAGATACCCGCGGGTGGCTCTGGTATCTCTGCCCAGAAGTGGAAACAAATACCTCTGTATTAGACAGGCACCTGCTTCCCCTTGAAAGGTGCCAAATGTGACACCGGAGGGTGGTGGGGGGGGGGGGGGGTGGTTTAATTTCGAAAAGCGACAGTTACATTTTTTTGGTAGAACTTTAATGTGGCTATATAGACCATTTTTTTAAAAATGATGTCATACTTGTCTGCTCTTCTGCAATAGTTTTGCACAGACCACCCCCGATCCTCTTCTCAGGTACCCTGCCAGTGCTCCCAGCTTCTCCCCTTGTTTTTCACAGTTTTAAGGGTTTCCCTCTATATGGCTTACTTGCACAAGCGTGCAGAAAACTTGCATGCTGTGCACCCTTTTAAATTTCTGCTTTCAAAATGCACTGGATGTGCAAATTGTTGCAGGTGTCAATATAGTCCTGTTGACATCGCAAATGCAGTCCCATTGGTCTACACTGGTTCTCATGTTTCCATTTGTGTACCATGCGTTGTGTTTTTTTTTTTTTTTTTGGTGTGGAGCTTCTTTGGATGCACTACTTTTTATGTGACTTCAACCTTTTTAATCAGTGTCTGGTAATAACCCGCCCTTACTGAAAAAATGTTTACTGTGATATCAAAGAATGCAAAGCTTCCTCTAATGGCTTGGATGGAGATCGTAAAGTTATGTCTCCACCTCAGCCAATCAGAGGTAGGCCTTGTATTCATTAACCGCATATGACATTCTCCTGAAACATGCCCCATGCGTGGCCGAGCCGCTGCCAGTACCGCAGCAGATCACATAACCATTTTAAACAATGGATGGCTTTATGCCATTCATGGTGTACAATTGTATGGCTAGCTTAAAAAAAAATCGAATTTTAAAGTTATTTTTTTATTTTTATACACTGTTAGTGCCCGTGATTGCCACCACACCTGCTATGACACTGTACTGCACTTGGTGACCGTATGGTAAATTGTAAAAATAAAATAAAAATTGTGGCAAATTACAACTTCATTAAACTCTTATGCCTCTTCCTAAATACCTTTTGACTGTCTGCCTTCCAAAAATGGGTCATTTGGGGGTATTTGTACTGTTCTAAAATATTTGGGTCTCCAAAAATAAATTTAGATAGATATTATCGCTCTGTATCTGTTTGTGGGCTCTCTAACTTTCCTACAGACTAAACAGATTGTAGCCAAGTATATTTTGGCCTAAATTTATGAAGATTTGCTGAATTTTATAACGAACTAAGATTTTTTATTTTTTTCCCAAAATTTTCGGTTTAGCAAAAAATAAACCCAGTCGTTACATAGATACATAGTTAGTCAGGTTGAAAAAAGACACAAGTCCATCCAGTTCAACCATAAAAAAAATAAACAAATGAAATAAAACACCGTACAATCCCATACACCCAACTCCATACCCACAGTTGATCCAGAGGAAGGCAAAAAAACCAACAGAGCATGATCCAATTTGCTACCGGAGGGGAAAAAATTCCTTCCTCATTAAAGATCACCAAAAGAAATCTCTATTCGTGTGAAAAAAATGATAAAAATGTCTTGTGGGTACAGTGTTGCATGACCGCACTATGCTTAATTTAACCACTTCAGCCCTGGAAGGATTTATCCCTCAATGATCAGGCCATTTGTTTTGCAATGCGACACTGCGTCGCTTTAACAATTGCGTGGTCGTGCAAAATTTTACTACCCAGACAAAATTGATGTAAAAAAAAAAAAAAAGTTTAGGCCAATTATGTATTCTTTTACATATTTATTTTGGGAAAAACACACAATAGGCGTATATTGTAAATGCTATAACTTGTGTGCAAAACTATGATAGATTTGTGGGGGGGGGGAATATATATTTATTTATTTATATATATATGTATATATATATGTGTGTGTGTGTGTGTGTATATATATATATATATATATATATATATATATATATATATATATATATATATATATATATATATATATATATATATATATATATATATATATAATTTTCTCCTTACTAAGACAACTGGCTGTTCCTAGTGATCAGGAATAGCAATCTCAATATTGTTCCCTGTGAGAACGGGCATCTGCCTTGTTTACATAGGCCGATCGCCGCTCTGCATGGCGATCGTGGGTGGTTGTCTGTATATGTGCGAGGCAGGAAGGGGATGATTGACGTGGTTAATAAAAGCACAAGGCTTACTGTAAATGGCTGAGCAGCGCTCGGCTTGACTCGATTTTGTTTTGGCAGCAACTTATACAGCGAACCGCCGCTGCATTTCTTCGTAAAGGAAATGGTTGATTTTAAATCGCATTGCCTTAAATACAATATTGAACACACAACCTAAAATTGGGCTCTTGACCATGGAGGCTCGGCATCAATAGTGGGCGTTGGTGCAGCTTTTTATTTTCAGGATGCTATGTAAAGCACCATGCTGACCCTCCCATCAGGTGTGATCAGCCTGCATTGCGTAGAAGCACATAAAGACCCAGTGATTTGGTGTGTAAAAAAACAATTTGTTTTAAATACCATTAGCATATTGATAAGGGATGATGAGGAACCTGGGGAAGGAAAACATTTTAAAGTGTCACTTAAGGAAAAACTTTAATTTTTTTTAATTTTTGGATAGCATAATGAAGGGTTTGTCACCTGTTTGTCCCACTGGGGAGATTTCCCTTGACTTCCTGTTCATAGCCAAATGGGGAAAAGAGACAAACTTTCAAAGTTAGGGAATCCCGGGGTATCGCCAGAACTAGTGTCACTGTTGCAATGTTAACCCAACATTTTGGGTTTTCTTTGACAAATGGAGAAGGTCCCTAATGGGGCACAGACCGTGCAAAAAAAAGTTTTGCCTTTTAGTGACACTTTTAAGCAGAGTGGAGGTCACCTTTTTATAAGTAACACATTGTATCCTAGATCAATGATAAAAGCATCGACAATTCAGAGAAAGTGGCGCTGTGTGTGTGTGTGTGTATATATATATACATATTTTATAAGGTGAACTAAACAAAGGCTTTTTTTTACCATAGGTAAAAAAGACATTTAAGAGTATTAGAATCTTGGGGGGGGGGGGTGTATGTGTTTTTTTTTTTTTTGTCAATGTCATTTGAGGCGATTCGCTTTTTGTATGTATATATTGATAAAGAGAGGAAATAAAAGGCTTCCAGCTGTGACACACATGATAGAAACATGACAGAAGTTCTGACCCTTTTCCACTTTACCACTTTTTTGGCCACTCATTATCCTCAATTGTTTACTCTTGACCACACAGAATAGAAGAGGAAATATTCCAAGGGCACCACAGACGGCAATAATAAAAAAAAAAAACTGACAATTCAGCCACCATTCTGTCTGAAATGGGGAAAAATAAAAGGTTAAGTTCACTTATTTTTTTTGCTACCTTTTGCTTTTTGTACAGCCGCCTCAAAAATTACAACCATCCAGGAAATCCTTTGGGAAGAAGGAGATGAAGGAAGAGAGTGCAGATGGGAAAGAAAACCAAAGAGTGAGATCAGATGAGTCCAGCGAGGAGAAGAATGGAGATGATGACGGGCAGAGATCAACTCATAAAAAGAGAGGTCAGTTATTGACAATTCCTGTGCTTTTTAAGGGTTAACGTACACTGGGACTTTAATTGTTTTCTGTTGAGAAACACTGACTAGAGTGTTTCCATGGAAAGTGAAGCTGAACCTACATTTGTCCCTGGCTGAGCTCCATGCACTCGGTGTAGATTGTTGCTGATCTCAATCCATAGCATTTAGAACATGGCTGCTTCAAACATCTAGACTTGTATCTAGATGTTATCATGGGCCTATTGTCCTATACACATGTGCAGACCACTCTGGTTAAGGTGCTGGGAGGCAGAATCTGTATCCACGAAATGCCAGGCTTCAGTTAAAGGGTCTACCACATGTTTGCCTTCTCCCTTGGTCAGGGAGATGGGTGTTGCTGGAAAGTCAAGCCTAAAGAGACTTTTTCTTTTTTTTTCAGTGAGCTTTCTTTTCTCCTGTGTCTTTTCTGACCCCTTAGGCCCTCTTCTCCACTGTTGTGGGTTTACCTCATGAGAAGATTGCCTGTTTACCTCTGTGAACCATTTAGACCGAGGCCTGATGAACCAGCCTTTTCAGATATTTGGGCTGGTGTGTAATCTTCACACTTCCAGGTAGATACTGTCTTTGGAGAATTCTCCTCTCCTGGTTTGCAATTTCAGAAAATTCCATAACAGGTGGCCCAACCCAACATTGCAGGATCATTTTCTGAGCAGGTCCCCTGAGAACACTGGTAGGAGAATCTTCTTCTAGTTCTGTCTGCCTGCTCCCAACAAGTACCATCTTCTGGAGGCCAGTTCCTTCTGACTTCTTGACTTAAAGCGGAGTTCCACCCAAAAATGGAACTTCCGCTAATCCCACTCCTCACCCCCTTACATGCCACATTTGGCATGTCATTTTTTTGGGGGGGGGGGGATTCAGGAGGAGTGGGACATTCTGTCCCACTTCCTGCTTCCGCCGAGGGGCTGGTTAGGCGATTAAGCTTAATCGCGCACAGCAGCCCCTCCCTGTAGGCGATCGCATGGGACACATGACAGGTCCCATGCGATCGCCTGTCCGCATGCGCAGTTCCGGACCCCCGGTCGGCGTGTCGCTGGAACGTGGAGAAGGTAAGTGAATGTTTATTAAAAGCCAGCAGCTACACTTTTTTGTAGCTGCTGACTTTTAATAAACATTACATTTGACTGGAACACCCCTTTAAACGTGCAATCCATGCACCAAGTTGCAATGCGTATAATGCACTGTAGGTAGAATATGTTGGAGGGGCCCGTGATACCTGAAACTACCTGTATGCTGTACAAGCTAGCTTTCTTATGCAGATATACTCCGACATAAACGCCAATCTCCATGCTTCCTGTCACTTAATATACCGTATTTATCAGTGTATAACCCGCATCCTAACTTTAAGAGGGAAGTTTCAGGGAAAAAACCTTTCCAAAGCCCCCTGCTTATAACACACAGGCACAGTTTGCCCTCTATTTTCAGGGTAAAAAAAGTGAGTGTTATACGCCAATAAATACAGTGATTTGTTTGAACCAAGTCCAAATGATTTCTTTCACTGAATACTGCACTGGCACTAAGCACTGTATGTTTCTTAAAGCGGTATTTCACCCTAAATATAAGATCTCCCATGCGCTTCAGCATACTGGCGTCAGCGCCAGTATGCTGGTTTTTTTTTTTTTTTATAGCACACTTACTGTTTTATCGTAGAAATCCTTTTCTGTCCCCCGTGGTGGACGGCGCCAGTACAGCGCGTCACATCTTCCTAAGATACCCGATATGGACTCGGGTATTTCCGGCGCTATGCGGCGCCTGCGCACAGACCTAGGAGCTGACTGCGCAGGCGCCGTATTTCTCCGAAATAGGACTCGGAGAAATACGGCGCCTGCGCAGTCAGCTCCTAGGTCTGTGCGCAGGCGCCGCATAGCGCCGGAAATACCCGAGTCCATATCGGGTATCTTAGGAAGATGTGACGCGCTGTACTGGCGCCGTCCAACGCGGGGGACAGAAAAGGATTTCTACGATAAAACAGTAAGTGTGCTATAAAAAAAAAAAAAACCCAGCATACTGGCGCTGACGCCAGTATGCTGAAGCGCATGGGAGATCTTATATTTAGGGTGAAACTCCGCTTTAAGCTACATACAGTACTGTGCTGGGCTTCCGGCTGTGAGATAGACGTCCTTTATCATACCCGGAACAACGGTCAGTTCAAGTGGCAATTAGCCATTCATAGGCAGCGTTGCATTCGATCAATGAATACACAGCTTCCTCTGAATGCCTGAGTCGGAGAGAGTGACCTTAGCGTCACTCTCCCTGCTCACAGGACACAGAAGCAGCAGCGAGAACCATTAGCTTGTGCTGCTGTCCGTCAAATCCTATTTCATTGTGCAGGTAAGTAACTTTTTTTGCTAAGAAAAAAAAACACGATGTGATTTTTGTCTGAGTGTAATAACTATGTAATTGATCCTCATCCCTTTTGGTAATTTTGTTGCCCTTTTGCTGAACTTTCTAATTTCCTGAAGACTGGTGACTAATTGAACTGCATATTTAAGATGAGGTTGAATTGTTTGTAATGGGGTAGAACTATTCATTCCTCTCTTAAATGCCTCTTTTGTTAGCATGTAATGCCAAGCCACAGCTATCAAGTCTGTTATCTACAGTCACCCCCAGGTAATTTTGGCACTCGTGTGCATACCTTAACATTCTCTGTATTGAACCTTATCAGCCAATTTGTTGTACGACCCCCTATTTTAAGGCCTTTTTGTAGTAATGCTAAATTCTGTACCAAAGTTCCCTGCATAATTTGAATTTGCATTAATAAACAAATTGAACATCATTGGCCCCAAAAATGAACCCTGGGCCATACTATTTACAAAATTTTAGACCATCCAGAGAATCCTTTATCAACTCTCAGGACCTGTTCATGTAACCAGTTTATTTGTGTACATTTTCATTAAGTCCTACAGACCTTTATAGATATATAAATGCTTTTAAAATCTAGATAAATGTGGAAAATATTTGTGTTTTTTGGTTTAACACCAGTTAGTACTATTGTTCAAAGATTGTGCCTTATGACAATATCTTTTTACTACTTCAATAAAAATATTGAAATATAAAATCTAGATAAACTACATCTGCTGGATTTCCACCATGCAATATATCGCTTTCTCGTATGCCAGCTTGGTCTGGCAAGAATGGTCTTTATTAAATCCATGCTTGTGGTCACTTAGGACAGTGTTTTTCAACTCCAGTCCTCAAGGCACACCAACAGGTCAAGTTTTCAGGATTTCCCTCAGATTAAATGGCTGTGGTGATTACAAAGGCAGTGAAACTGATCAAATCACCTGTGAAAAATAATGGAAAGCCTGAAAACATGACCTGTTGGTGTGCCTTGAGGACTGGAGTTGAAAAACACTGACTTAGGATACCTTTTTATTGCAGACAAATTTCTGTATAGCGTCCCTTAACATTCCCTCAAATACCTTACATACTTTTGATAATAGGCTGACTGATCTTTGGTTTCCTGGTGTTTGATACTTATGTGATACCGCTTTGCTACAAAAACCAAGGCATGCTAGGAGTACAAAGGGTAAGGGTCCTTTCACACGGAGCGGACCGTTTTCCGTGTGTGTCCGTTGGCTCAGCGGGGAAACCCCGCTCAGCTGTCGGCGGACAGGGCGGTCCCCGCACACTGTGCAGGGACCGCCCTGTCTCTCCTCCGCTCTCCCCTATGGGGAATCGGATGAATACGGACCGTGTGTCCGTATTCATCCGATTCGATCCGCCAGACGGAAGAAAAATTGGATTTTCTTCCGTCCGAGAAAAAACGGATCCAGACGGACGTTAGCGGATGCATCATCCGCTAACGGACGCGATCCCATTGTGATGCATTACAAGTCCGTTTACAGACTTGTAAAAACGGACGAACAGAGGCGGATGTCTGAAAGGGGCCTTTTCCTGAGCTGCATTTTTATTTCTTTTTTGCTAATGCTCTTGCAGTTGACTGTATACCTAACAATATGGCTTCCTGTGTCCTTCAGTGGACTCCAAGAAAATAATTTACAGTACAATAAAATTCACATATAAAAACAGTAACTGCAATGCAGAAGCATTTGGTTAGAAGGTAGGCTTGCATGGCCCTGTGGTTCCTTAACCACTTCCAGACCGCCTTACGACTTTATACGGCGGCACTTTGAAGATGGATATCTCTGTAACGGCAGCAGCTGCTGCCACAACCGAGGTATCCATCTTTAGTGTGAGCGGTCCTATAAAAGATAACGGCGGTCTCCGCGGCGGATTCGCCACGAGATTGCCGTTATCGGCGGCAGGAGAGGGCCGCTCTCCTGCGCCCTCCGCCGCTTACCGGAGCCGTCGGTAGTGGCGGAGGCGATCGGGTCCGCTCGGCTGCTGTGTGGGGATGCGAGTGAGGGAAAAATGGCCCTCACCCATCCCCACAGCTCTGCTGGGCGGAAGTGATGTCAAAACGTCAGTCCCGCCTAGCGTCTTAAAGAAACTTTTTTTTTTTTTTTTTTGCATTTTAGTCCAAATATGAGATCTGAGGTCTTTTTGTCCCCAGATCTCATATTTAAGAGGACTTGTCATGCTTTTTTCTATTACAAGGGATGTTTACATTCCTTGTAATAGGAATAAAAGTGATCAATTTTTGTGCGCGGGA
The DNA here is from genome assembly GCA_029574335.1 of Rana kukunoris. NCBI lineage: Eukaryota > Metazoa > Chordata > Amphibia > Anura > Ranidae > Rana > Rana kukunoris. Next base: position 391,650,178 of record CM056051.1, read on the forward strand.
GACTTATTTCCGGCAAGGTCCGGCGTCTGCTGGGCCTTAAGCCGAGAATCCCCTGTGCGCAATGCGCTGCTGAAGTTAGCAGCTCATTGCAAGGGGAATATCTCCTAAACCTTATTATAGGCTTACCTGTAACTAAAGGTTCCAAAAATGACTATACAACCGCTTTAAGGTTTAAAGCTGTAGTAAATTGAGGCCTTTAAAATTTAAAGGTTTTTAAAAATTCCCGCTAGGCAGAGGCTTAATGCGTTGGTATGCATTGCGTACTAGCACATTATGAAATACTTCTCTTTTAGAGCAAAGTCCTGAAGTGGTGCACAGGTCACTGCTAACAGGCCTTTTATCTGCCCCGCTAAATCCAGGCGGATGCAAACCCTATTTTCCATCCATCCGATGGCTCGGATAAAAACGGACAGAAGTGATGTGATGGGTTCGTTTCTGCAAAGTGTGCAGAGAATGACTAGTCAGTCATCTGCCGGCTCAGCGAGGATTAACGGAGCGATCCCCGCTGAGCAAGTGGATCTCTATAAACAGATCCGCATGTGTGAAAGGGGCCTTGGGCCACTTTCACACGATCGGACCGTTCAGGTCTGCCGTCAAAACTGACAGGCAGACCTCAACAGCCGCGCCATACAGTTCTATGGAGCGTCGGATGTCAGCGGAGACTTGTCCGCTGGTATCCGACCGGATCCACCAAAGTCGGACATATGGCCAAACGTTCCCATCCGTCCATGGCGGAATCGAGTAAGATCTGATAAAAACTGACATGCTGTCCATTTTCTTCAGATTACTCCATAAGAGACGGCCACACTGCACAAGCCCCTCCCCACTCAGTGAGCAGAGAGGGACTTGTTATCTGCCGGCTTAGAAGGAAGGATCTCCCGCTGAGCTGGCTGACTCCGTAGCGATGGAGTCGGCCTAGTGTGAAAGGAGCCTTGGTCCCTTTTTTAATTTAGCCATAATGTTGTATTTTATCTTGCTCCTGCTGTCACCTTAGAGCTGTGCGAGATTTCCCACCAGCTCTGCCAGTTCATACTTCCTGACCATTGCCTGGGAACACTGTATAGATCCAGGGCTCTCTGCATATAGTTACATTTGTGAATGCATCTTGTACATTTTATATATTTTCCTATACTAAAATACTTCTCTGCAATCAAACATGATTCAGCAAAATAAGTTGATTTGACAGGGTTATAGCTTTGGCAAAGTCAACCAAGTCTATCTGTGGAAATATCCTTAGTTGGCTGGCATGATGTGTTTTGTCTGCAGGGACAAACCCTGAGAAGACAAATCCAAAGGCAGACAAGTAAACTTATTTTCCTTTTTTTTCTATTCTATTCATTTTTATTCCAGCAACTTCTTTCTTCCCCATCACAGGAAATAAACACAAATGGGTTCCCCTGCAAATTGAAATGAAACCCGAGGGACCACGAGACAAAACCACTTCAAGGAACAACCGCCAGAATGAACAGCAGCGTCACTCCTTAAACCGGAGCGACCCCAAAGGTATGAGCAGACATCCATTCTAACACGTGGCTCGCATCTCAGATCACGCTAATGTGACATTATGCACGTTGGTGACCCTGTGAAGTGACTTTCACTTGCAAAATAGAAGTCAAATACATCGACACACCATATCATTTCATTTGTTTTGCTGGAAACTATTAGTCAATCGTTAGGTTTAGACTGGACTCAACTCTCCTCCCACATGGTCCCTATACCGAAAAGTACTGAGTTTTGTCCTTACTCCCAGGAATTACAAATGCGTAAAGAATTTAGGTGCCAACAGGTGCCAATAAAAATATAGGGAAGCCTATACATGAGTCAGTTCCCCCTTAACCAATGCACTGCATGAAAAAAACTGACCTGATTTTTATTTATTTTTCCCCCATCCACACATTGGTTGGGGGGGGGTTCCTCCTGCTGAGCTATTGTATTCTGCCGAATGTATAACTGCGCCATTGGATTTTATTGACGGAAGCGGGAGCCAATAGCTGCACGGCTATCAATTTATCAAATCAAGAGCCGAGAACCCCGGGCAGAGGGACAGTGCGTCCCCCGCTGTGGGAAATTCTGGGGTGCGATTTTTATCGGGACTGCAACATTATGGCGGACAACAGATCAGACACTTTTGACACATTTTTGGGACCATTGGCATTTATACAGCAATCGGTGCTATAAAAATGCACTACTTACTTTAAATGTCACTGACAGAGAACGAGTTAACACCAGGGGTTAACTGTTTCCCTGTGTGTGTTGTAGGGGAATGGGAGATGACAGAGCGTTGCTCCTAGCTAGTAGGAACACAATCTGTCTCTGCTCACAGAACACGTCCCTGTTCTGGCTCTCGTGCACGCGATCACGTGTGGTCGGCAGTCATCTGGTCCCCCGCAGTGCAGCGAGAATGTGCCAACCTACCACAGTATAATGGCGGCGGCTGGTCGGCAAGCAGTTAAACAGCCATGTACTTTGTTACATAAATCCTTCTCTTGTCCACACTTTGATTCTTCTACAATGGACCTTTTTAAGACCGTTTCATGCCCTTCCTGGTGTTTCTCACCCCCACACTTCTGCTATTCACATCCATTGACACATCAGAGCACGTAGTAAGTACAGGCAATCCCCAGGTTACAAACAAGGTAGGTTAGATCTTAAGTTGAATTTGTTTTGTACGTTGAAACGGGTACATTTTTTGCATTGTAGCTTCAGCCAAAGAATTTTTGGATAGGGAAGTATCATTTGTTTTGCTGTCTGTGCCCCCTGTTCAGAAGATTTTACCTCTGTTTCTGTCCCAATGACAATTGAATTTTGAACATTTTGGGTTGTTGTGGAAGCAAGGATGGGTGCTACAGCTCCAGTAGACACCTTTTTCCCATAACTTACAGGAGTGGATATCCCTTCCTAAAGCCCCATACACAACTATGAGATTTTAGCAGATTTTTGTCTTCAGATTTACCAAAACCATATGAAGTCAAACCTTAATGCCCAGTACACACAATGAGATTATCGGACACATGATCGTCTGTTTTTTATTTTATTTTTATTTTGCATGCTAATCTCAGATCGAATCTGAAGATTTTTCTAAAGTCGTGAATTCTCGTACGACAGAATAAAAATTCGGAATGAGTCATGTGTTGCAATGCATTTTGGAAAGATGGCTGTACTGATTAAACAAAATTGTACAATCTGGCATCGTCCTAAAAATTCTGTGCATGTCCGATAGAATAATATCGGATGAAATGTTCTGATCCGCTCTCAAAAGCTCTGTACTAATGATCTGATTATGGTATGATCGATTCAAATGCGGCATTTTCTTATCGTGTGTACGGGGCTTTAGAGTTTCAATTTGTATGCAATCAGGCAGGCTCGTGCACAGTGTGGTTTTGGTAAATCTAAAGGCAAAAATCTGCAGAAAATCTAATGGTGTGTATGGGTCTTGGGGTAGATTTCCTCTCGCTTCCTTTTGTCTCCCCCATTTTGTAAATGGGAGTTTGTAAGTTGAATGTTTTGTAACAGACGCCTGTACTTTCAGTTCACAAATACAGCTGGAGGAGTGGTGAAGTGCATGCTCAGGACTAGGGGCGAGTCTGACGTCATGTACTTGACTGCTACCGATTTTAAGAGTAAAGGGAAAAGATAATAGGGGAACCTAATACAGAAGTCTGTAGCTAAGAGATGAGTGCCAAAATCAGTCAATTTTCAGTGAGAGAATGTTATCCTTTTAAAAAATAAAATAAAATACCTGCCACTTGTCTTTTTACTTTGTGGATCGTAGTAGCGAATTTGCACTTTAAAATTGCTGAGGGTAAGGAAAGAGAAATGGACTACATGTTATCTGATGTATGAAAATTTATCACTTTTTTAGATGTGCTTGTTCACCTCTAATTTTAAATGCACATCTAAAGAAGACGCCCCTTTAGTATACAGCAATTTTGTAAGTAAGAGGAAAATCTAATTGCAATACAGCTTTCGGGTGACTGTTGATGCTTCTATAAAGGGTACCTTGGTTTTGAGTGTATTCATAATAATTTTTTTTTTTTTTTTATTCTTGCGTTCAGCTTGGTATTCGGATAACAAACAGGAGCGGGATTGGCCAGATTATGATGACACCTCTAGCGTGAAAAGCGAGGGTGCTGTCCGTGGTGGCTTCAGAGGACGCGGTCGTGGACGAGGCAGAGGGAGAGGACGTGGCCGAGGAGGCATGCGTCGTAAGTCCAAAATCTAAATGGCCTGCTAACGTATATTAATTCTTACAGAGACCCGTTGACTAATTTTTTTTTCTTTTTATATATATATAGCACACTTTGATTACCAGTATGGGTACAGGAAATTTGATGGTTCAGATGGTCCTCGAGGTCAGAAATGTCCCAGTAATATCACTTACTATTATGACAACATGAGCAGCTCAGATCTGTACAGTGTGGATCAGGAGCTGCTGAAAGATTACATCAAAAGGCAGATGTAAGTCATGTTCTAGTCCTGCATAATTCTACAAAAATCTATGGGCACTGCAGTTATTTTGTACTTTATTCCTAAGGGGATGAGTCGGCATAATAAGTCATCCACGTGTGTAAATTGTATCTTGAGATCTCTATACTGGTTTCTTTCATCAGTTAAGCAAATGGGCCCACTTACTGCCTAAAGCAGAAAGCAAAATATGTATTTTACTTAAAAGCCCTGAACCTAATATTGCATACAAAACCACAATAACATTTTATTTTAGGTTACTAAGAGCCAATACAGATGCATGTGATGCCAGGTAGGAAATGAGCCTAACTATTTCCCGCTGTTACCTATACATATTTTTTTTTACTTAATTTTTAAAAGTACATCCTCTCAAACTTTAAAATAATGCCCCTTTGTGTTCTAGCCTCCCAAAATGCCTATAGTTGTTGAAATTGGGTATGACTTGGTCCACCTCCCTTAATACAGTGCTTTAGGCCGGGTTCACACTTGTCCGACAAACGCTCCGACATTACATTAGGAGCTCATGTCGCATGACGTGTGAAAATCAATGTTTCCCTATGAGAGCCGTCTTAACTGGTCCGACACAAGTCTGTCCGACTGAAAACGCTCCCTGTACTACTTTGGTCCAACATTGATCCTACTTCAGCCCATTGAATATCATTAAAGTCGGACCAAAGTAGGAGCCTTGTCATTATCAGACATCCGACATGTGATTGCAGCAGTAAAAGAAATGTATCTCGCTCTGGGATTGTTTTGATTGGTCAAAGAACAAGTCAGACTATCCACAAAGTCGGTTCAAAGTAGTATCCTGTTCATGAAAGTCGGCTGGATGTAGGACCAATGTAGGACATATGTAGCAGAGCAAAGTAGGATGAAAGTTGTACTGCTGTCGTGTAGTATAGTGTGAACCCAGCCTAAGTGATAAAGCTACAGACCTGGGCCATGCCATGTAAAAGGTGTTTTGGGTTTGCTTAATCTTCTGAAAGTAAAAAGTTCATGCACACTCAGGGGCTTTCTGTGGGACAAATGGTGGAGTAAAATGAATAGTCTAGCAGTTTATGGTGGCTGATTTTACTTTATTTGTATATAAAAAAAAAAGGTTCATTGTAACAAAAAAAGATGTACAGTACAACGATGTGTACAATCTAGTAGTCCAATTAACGGTTCCATATTACAAAGTAAGGAGTGTGTAGCATCACTGAGACTACAGTCTAACAATGAACAACCACGTTAATACTTCAATTACTTGCACATAGGATGTTTCAGTAACATAGTATAAAACAGAATTGGCAGAAACCGAGAAATTAAAAAGGGGGGCAGGCTGATTTACTTTGGTTAATATTAGCCAATTTATTTTTTTAGGGCTGGTACTGATTAAAACATTTTTTGTTAATCGACTAATTTTGATTAATTATAACGCACATACATTTTTCGGATTACCATCATATATAGTTCCCACTGTAATATCCACAGACAGGTCCCCCACTGTAATATCCACAGGCATTTCCCCCACTGTAATATCCACAGGCATTTCCCCCACTGTAATATCCACAGGCATTTCCCCCACTGTAATATCCACAGGCGTTTCCCCCACTGTAATATCCACAGGCGTTTCCCCCACTGTAATATCCACAGGCGTTTCCCCCACTGTAATATCCACAGGCGTTTCCCCCACTGTAATATCCACAGGCGTTTCCCCCACTGTAATATCCACAGGCGTTTCCCCCACTGTAATATCCACAGGCAGTTTCCCCCACTGTAATATCCACAGGCAGTTCCCCCACTGTAATATCCACAGGCATCTCCCCCACTGTAATATCCACAGGCATCTCCCCCACTGTAATATCCACAGGCATCATCTCCCCCACTGTAATATCCACAGGCATCATCTCCCCCACTGTAATATCCACAGGCATCATCTCCCCCACTGTAATATCCACAGGCATCATCTCCCCCACTGTAATATCCACAGGCATCATCTCCCCCACTGTAATGGAAGATTAGTGCTTGCTTAGTCTTACCAGAGAAGCCGCCCGAACACAAGCAGTTGAGGCTGGGTGATGACGTCAGCGCGCCGCTCTAGGCTCACCTAGGCCGCCGCCCGGTGGACCAAGATGGCCGGGAGCTAGACCGAAGCCGTGGCCTTTCCTATTGCAGAGGGCAGCAGTGGAGCTCCACAGATCACGTGATGTCCCGATCCACATATGATGACCGTTTGGATCACGGTTCATTTACGATCCATTGCCCCATTAGTACTGATCAAAATTTTGATCGTTTAAAAAAATTAACGATTAATCAAGGAATTCATTTTTAATTTCCACAGCCCTCAGTCTGCATTTTCTTGACCGCCCCAGGTTAACATTCTGATCAGATGTGGGTTTTACTCACCAGTGTCCTGTTCTTGCATGGTTGGCACAAATTTCTCCTCATATCTGTTCCTAGGATAGTAATCTGTAATCGGTGGCATATCCTTGCACGATCATGCAGAAATGAAGGATGGAAGAGTTTAACCACTTAAGACCCGGACCAATACGCTGGCAAATGACCCAAGGGGTTTTTGCGATTCGGCACTGCGTCGCTTTAACAGACAATTGCGCGGTCGTGCGACGTGGCTCCCAAACAAAATTTGCGTCCTTTTTTTCCCACAAATAGAGCTTTCTTTTGGTGGTATTTGATCACCTCTGCGGTTTTTATTTTTTGCGCTATAAACAAAAATAGAGCGACAATTTAAAAAAAAATGCAATATTTTTTACTTTTTGCTATAATAAATATCCCCCAAAAATATATAAAAAAACATTTTTTTTCCTCAGTTTAGGCCGATACGTATTCTTCTACATATTTTTGGTAAAAAAAATCGCAATAAGCGTTTATCGGTTGGTTTTCGCAAAATTTATAGCGTTTACAAAATAAGGGATAGTTTTATTGCATTTTTATTAATTATTTTTTTTTTTACTACTAATAGCGGCGATCAGCGATTTTTTTCGCGACTGCGACATTATGGCGGACACTTCGGACAATTTTTACACATTCTTGGGACAATTGTCATTTTCACAGCAAAAAATGCATTTAAATTGCATTGTTTACTGTGGAAATGACAGTTGCAGTTTGGGAGTTAACCACAGGTGGCGCTGTAGGGAATGTGTGCCCTAATGTGTGTGTTTACTACTGTAGGGGGGTGTGGCTGTAGGTGTGACGTCATCGATCGCGTCCCCCTATTACAGGGATGACGCGATCGATACTCCGGCCACAGAGAAGCACGGGGAAGCCGTGTGTACACACGGCTCTCCCCGTTCTTCCGCTCCAGGGACGGATCGCCGCACTGCAGCGGCGATCGGGTCCGCGAATCCCGCGGTCCCGGTCCTGGAGCTTCGGACCGGGTCGAGGGCGCGCGCCCGCGACCCACGGCTGGGTACTAAAACCAACGTATATATACGTTGATGTGCCCAGCCGTGCCATTCTGCCGACGTAAATCTGCAGGAGGCGGTCCTTAAGTGGTTAATCATATTATATGCATCTTGTTTACACTACATGTTTGTCTTGTGCAGTTTAGCAAAATTCATCATAAGACTGGAAAAGGAACCTGTATTGTAACTTTCATTATTTAACCAGTTCTGTGTACCTTTGTTCAGGACTAAAATTGTCCAGGCACTTGTCAGGTAACATGCAATATTTGTAGTAAGAGTGAGATTTAGCCCCACCCACACACTCCCTCACATTACCGCATGGTGTGTACTGCAAACAAAGTTGCGGTATGTTTGCCACGTTAGCCAATATAACCTTTCTGACTGTCCTGTATGTTACATTCTCTGAGCCAATCGGCTACTGTTCTGTATGTGACATCCGGCCCTGCTCATTCTGCACGGTATGCATTATATTACATATGTTACTCAATTCTACATTGGTTGCTGTGCTTTAGGTTTATGCTTTACTTTATACCACCAAGTATCGTGGACATTGACCAGTGAACAACTTCCACAATCAAACCTATTTAGGTTGGTCATCGATAAAACTGTGTATTCAGTCTGTCACCAGCCCTTGGGATGAACAGCTCAATGAATACTTTTTTTATAGAGGAGATAAAAAGCCACTTAACAATTTATGCATACATTTACCCAGAGTTCAAACTTGGTAGAAACCAAGTCTAACCTTTCCAGATAGAAAAGCGATATAAGAGGGCTTTTTTCACCACTGAAACCAAGTCTAATGGCTTGCAAGCCTTGGAGCGGTCGGCTTAATGGTTTGTAATCCCTGTGCTTTAGATGTAACAGTTAATTCTTTTAAATATCTTCTTGTGATGTTTTAAATGTATTTCAATATTGCCTTGCAGAGAATATTACTTCAGTGTGGACAATTTGGAGAGAGACTTTTACCTGCGTAGAAGAATGGATTCTGATGGTTTCCTTCCTTTAGATCTAATAGCCACCTTTCATAGGGTGCAGGCTCTCACCACTGACGTTGGGTTGATAATTAAGGTGGGTTGTACTTGAAGCTTTAATGGTGACAAAATGTTTTTTCACAGCGTTTCTTAGCAAATGTAATAAGGAAGACTTTGAATACCCCTTTACAAGCGCTACCATATTTCTGGGATATCAAAGTATTCTGCTGAATGGGTCACCCCCTTCCCATTCAAAAACTGTTAATTAAACCTTAAAGTAATATTAAATTTTTTTTTTTTTAAATTAAAATAAACCTGTTATACTTGCCTGCTCCATGCAGTGTGTTTGCACAAAGCAGCGCCGATCCTCCTCTTCTCAAGTCGTCCCCCCCCCCCCCCCCCACTGGCGCTCTTGGCAACCACCCCCCCCCCCCCCAGTTCCCCCATACCAAATCGTTAGCTATGGGGGCACTCGTGCATGCTCGCTTCGAAGTCCCCCTCCGTCCGTCCCCCCCCGTATGTCAATGGGAACCCAGAATGCTGCTTGCCGCTGCGACCTGCTCCTTCCTCACTGGGTGTTGACAGCAGCAGGAGATAATGCCTCCTGCTGCTGAGTCTCCTCCAATGAGGAAGAAAACAGCCTCTGCTCTTGTGCACAGATTAGGTGCTCCTTCCCTTTCCCCCCAATAGCTCCCGCTGCTGCGCCTGAGCCAATGAGAAAAGAGCAGGGTGTGCCTCTGCTCTACTGCACAGCACTAGCTAGAGATTGGGCTCAGGTAAGTGTTAGGGGAGCTGTATGCAGAAAGTCTTATCTTAATTTAAGGTAAAAAAAACACGCTTGCATATACTACTGCAGCTTGAAGATGGCAGTATGTCTGTTGGGGATGGACACACACTTTTAATTTATGTTCATTTGTCGGCCTCTAATAAAACAAAGCATTTAAAGGCTTTATTTGTGATATTTTTTTTTTTTATGAATTGTGAATATTTTTTTTATGGTAAAGTTAATAGATGCACATTGGCATATTTATAAGGTGTGCTCGGGCATCTAGGTTTCAGTAAGCTTTTGGTAACAAATCACAGTGCTGAAATAAACTCAGGCTGCAGGCTCCAATCCTGTGGTGAACATTCTCCTATGGACCTTCTGCAGCCTACGTCCAGGGTTGGCTGAAGCCTACCACCAGGTCTGTGCTCATAAGTTTACATACCCCGGCAGAATTTGATTTCTTGGCCATTTTTCAGAGACTATGAATGATATCTCAAAAAAAAAACATTTCTCAGGATTCAGAAACATCAGTGCAGCACTGGATGAAAGATGCAAGGGTCTGTCAGGAGTCCAGAAACATATGGACCTTTTTATATACACACACCAATTACAAGCAAACAGGTCACCGGTGAGGATGGTTACCTTTTTAATAGCCATTCAAACCCCTTTGTGTCAGGGTATGTAAACTTTTGATCAGGCTCATTTGGGTAGTTTCTGTTGCCATTATGATTTAAAGATTAAACACAGGGTCTTCCGGGGCACATGCTATTTAGATTTTATCAGCTGAGGCACGCAGCTAGGGCACAGTTCCCGCAGACTATCACGCTTGAGGCTGAGCCCATTGAGGAGCTATTGGCTCAGGAATCTCTTACGAAAACGATGTCCGCGCTTTATATGCCCCTGTTGGATGTGGATTCCCCTAAGATGAGTGCCCTTTGGGACAGATGGCTCACTGATATCCCTGGTCTTGATAGAGAGGATTGGGAGGGGTGCTTTGAGGATGGAGCTAAGATACTGATTTCGTCTAGGGATAGGTTGGTACACACCAAGTTTATGCATCGTGTCTACTATACGCCCCAGAGGCTGCATCAAATTTATCCTGATAGGTCCCCGGGTTGTCCTCGCTGTCGATCCCCAGAGGGAACGTTTCTACATATGTTCTGGACCTGCCCACGGATAGGGACATTCTGGGGGCAGGTGTTTTGAGAGTGTCAATATCCGCCTCTCGCTGTCCATTCCAGTATCCCCTGAGCTGGCCCTACTAGGGATTCATGAAGATGACCAGCGTCCCCGCTACACAAAGATACTTGTCTCCATGCTCATGTTCTATGCTAAAAAGGAGATTCTTAAGAAGTGGTCCTCCCCCCGGCCTCCAACTGTAGATGCCTGGGACTCTTCTGTGAATGCGCAGTTACCAATGTATAAACTTGCTTACATCAATAGGGGCTGCCCCCAAAAATTTGACAGAGTCTGGCTCCCATGGACACAACAGTTCTGATGTGAACTTTATCTGATATGTGTTAGTTGATGGAGGGTGGGTTGTTGTTTTTGGCCTATTACTGGACTGTGGTGAACGCTGAATCTCTGTTTGTTTTAGTGACGATTCAAGTGCTATTCTGTATGAGCTATGTACACATGTTATTTGTATATTGGATGTCTTCTCAATAAAGACCAACCTGTTTGTTAAAAAAAAAAAAGATTAAACACAGTTGGTTGATGATAAATGGCTACAGCTAATCACTAACCATGAGTGAAAAAAGTTTCATTCATATTCTCCAAAAAAATCGCCAAAAAAATCATAACTTCTGCCAGGGTATGTAAACTTCTGTACTTTCATTTAGCTGTTGTGTGTGTAAAGCTTTTCATTAAAAAAAATAATTGTTTTGCAAAAATGAAGGCTTCGTTGTCATCATTTTTTTTTTTTTTTTTTATGTATTTTTTCAATGTGGGTTTAACAAATGTTTTTTTTTCCCCCCCTTAACCCCTAGGCATTAAAAGACAGTAAAGTGGTAGAAGTCATTGATGACAAAATTCGTAGAAAAGAGCAGCCTGCTCTCTGGCCTCTCTTAGGTACTTCAGGGGATGCTTCTCAAACTGACTTTTCCCAACTCGTCAACTGTCCGGAGTTTGTACCCAGACAAGGATTTCAGAAGGAGACAGGTAGACCTTTATTTTTTTATACCCGGTTATCAGTACAGTGGATGGCATGCAAAGGGCTAGTCACCAGTAAAATTAACTGTTTTTTTTTTGTTTTTTTTTAAGTCGATTTAAGTGGATACGTCACTAAAGAAATGGTCTGTAAAGTAAACTTGGTGCATAGCTGTTCACTTTTAGGTCATTGCAAAATGAACTGGCGAAAGTTTTTACCTCTGAATATGGGAATGTTTCTTTACATCTCGAGCTGTTTACACTTCTAATAGACTTCCACTGGAGCTAGATCAAAACCAATAAATTGCATAAAAAAGGCTGGAAGTGTTTTTAAATGCACAAAATATAACGGCTATTAGTATTTGTAAGAGATAATACTGGATTGTTAATTCATGGAATGTCCGACTGCCTTAGGGGGGTAAGCAGAATTTTTTTCTTGGTATAGACAATTGCAGCATTCTTTAACCACTTAAGACCCGGACCAATACGCTGGCAAATGACCCAAGGGGTTTTTGCGATTCGGCACTGCGTCGCTTTAACAGACAATTGCGCGGTCGTGCGACGTGGCTCCCAAACAAAATTCGCGTCCTTTTTTTCCCACAAATAGAGCTTTCTTTTGGTGGTATTTGATCGCGTCTGCGATTTTTATTTTTTGCGCTATATACAAAAATAGAGCGACATTTTTGAAAAAAAAATCAATATTTTTTACTTTTTGTTATAATAAAAAACCAATAAACAAAATTTTAGTCAAACATTTAGGCCAAAATTTATTTAGCCACATGTCTTTAGTAAAAAAAAAATCGCATTAAAAAAAAATTAGCTACCTAGCGGGAACAGCGACACTAATACAGCGATCAGAAAAATGATCGCTTAGTGATGCTGGCAATAGGGAATGAAAGGGTTAACTAGGGCAGTGATCAAGGGGTTAAAACTTTATTGGGGGGGTGGGGGGGGCTACCCTGACACTAACACTGACTGACTGTCACACTGTCTGTCACACTGACACTAAATACAGTAATCATACATGTATGATTACTGCATTCAGTGACACTGTGACAGGGGGGAGGGGGGGGGGGCGATCGCGGGGGTTAAATGTGTTTGTGTCTGTGTGTAAGTGTGCTGTTGGTGCAGACTTACTTGTTGTGTTGTGATCTCTCCTCAGCGGCGCTTGAAACAAACGCCGAGGGAGAGATCACGTCGCTTCCTCCTTCCTGTGTTTACACAGGAGGCGGAAGTGACAGGGCGGGCGGGCGCGCGCATTGGCTGGGAGCGTGCCGGAGGGGGCGGGTGAAAACGGATAGCCGCCCCCACTTGTCGGATCGCTCCTGCAGCCGTGCGGACCGCCGCATGTACGGGGGGGGGGTCCGATCGGACCCCCGATCCCCCCCAAGGCACCAACGTATATATACGTTGATGTGCCTGTCGGTGCCATTCTGCCGACGTAAATGTACATGCCGCGGTCCTTAAGTGGGTAAAAAGGTTCTTTTGCTTCCCTTTAGATCAGCTATAGGCTTTGGGTTCTGCAAGGTGGCAAGACTTTGTATTTAGTTTAGTCTTTTGCACCAAAAGTCGATGAATGTGTAGTTTTCAACCTATGTAACAGTAGGGAAGCATACGGTGCAGGCTAAGCTTTTAACAAAAGTCAAGGCTTGCATTAACCTTTCATCTTCCCATATCTCTGGATCTAGTGATGGTTTTGATCTGTGGTTTTTACATTGGCAAATAGTTTTTCATCAGATGCTCAGTTTGAATTGCCAAGCTTTTCTCCTCAATATTCCACCCTTTGTGAGTGTGTCAAGGTTATGAATAAGCGTATTCTATGGGAGGACAATACTTTATACCTAATAGAACCTTAATCATTTCTATACCTATTTGCAGAATCAGCCCCCGGATCACCGAGATCCTCCAGCCCCAATGTGCCCTCAAAGTCTGAGGAGGTTAGCAACCTGAAGACTATGCCAAAGGGGCTGTCGGCAAGTTTACCGGATTTAGACTCTGAGAGCTGGATAGAAGTCAAGAAGCGGCCACGACCTTCCCCAGCCAGGACAAAGGTTAGACCAGAAATAGTCAACACATTGTGGACCAGTACGGCCAAATTACCAGGCAATGTGCAATATTTGCTATTGGACTGGATCCAGCTTAACCACCTCGTGCCCATGGTACCTCATATGACATCCTGGGCTTTCATTGGGGATATTTGAATGATGCCTGCAGCTACAGGCATCATTCAGCTATCGTTCTCTTCAGCCGGCGATTCTATGCACCATAAGAACAAATATAGTGGCAGTTCAGCTGTTTGATCGTTCTTACAAGCGGTGGAAGGTGACTCCTGCTGCACTCCCTTGCGATTAGTGACCCACAGAAGGAATCCGCCGGCTTGAGAAAATCTCCTGCACTTCTATATAAACTGCAACAAATTTTTTATGTGTGTGTGTGTGTTTGGGGGTGTTTTTTTTTTTTCTCTCAAATTATTTCTTGGCTTCGGTTTTTTTGGTGTGTGGTTTTTATTTTTTGGTCATTTTTTATATGTACCTCAGCTTACATGATTGTCAACTCCTGGTATGGATGAATGACTGTTCTTCCGGTGGCCCCCTCCACCCTCTTTCTTGCTCTAGGATGGTTGGCTTTGTGTGTGTGTGTGTGTGTGTGTGTGTGTGTGTGCGTGTGTGTGTGTGTGCGCGCGTGTGTGTTTGTGCGTGTTTGTGCGTGTTTGTGTGTGTGTGTGTGTGTGTGTTAATGCCTTTTTTGAATTATCTAGAAGCCAGAAGATGTGAAGTCCCCACAGCAGACAGTGACCCCTGCAGTGACGCCTCAGAAACCCTCCAAGGACCAGGACGAGCCAGAGGAGCTGGACTTCATGTTTGACGAGGAGATGGAACAGATGGATGGCCGCAAGAACACCTTCACAGACTGGTCAGATGAGGACTCTGACTTTGAGATCGACGACCATGATGTGAACAAAATCCTTATAGTCACGCAAACCCCACCTTCCCTGCGCAAGCACCCTGGAGGAGATCGCACAGGAAACCACACGTCCCGGGCCAAGATGAGCTCTGAGTTCGCCAAAGTGATCAATGATGGCCTGTTCTACTATGAGAAGGACTTGTGGACTGAGACGTTTGAGCCAGAGTATTCCCAGATTAAGGTGAGCAGGGTAACAGTGGTTCATTTATAGTAATGTCGCCTTCACGGTTGAAATAACCAGAGGCCAGTGCACCAAAATAAATGTATCGCCTTTTTAACCATTTGCTGACCAGCCGCCGATATACAGTGTTCTGTCAATATCTCCAACCCATTAGAAACGCCAAAACCAAGTCACTTCCGGTTTATTTAAAAACCTAGTAATCTGAGATTTTGATAAAATTGGGTGGACACACCGACAACCGAATAGAGTCCGGTACAGGAAGAGCTGTGTTGACAGCACAGCGGCTAACGAGGACAAAGTTGTCGCTGCCTTGGAGGCAGACATTTTGTTGGCATATTATCAGAGCGGAGTAAGAATCTCCACTCATAATATCCTGCACCGTAATCTATTCGGTTGCCAGCATTGTGTCCAACCACCAATTTGTCAAAAACTCCAATTACTGCTGGTTTAAAATAAACCGGAAGTTACGTGGTTGGAGTTTGACGGGTTGGAGAACTTGACAGAACGGCGGCAGGTCGGCTCTATTGCACGAATCGACGTGCGGGTGAGGGCTTCCCGTGTAATAGATCCAGCTTGCGTCGCTGATGCGCATAGACACTATGTTCAGCCAGTCGCCCACAATCGCTCCAGACAGGCAGAACGGGGATCTGTCAATGTAAACAAACAGATCCCTGTTCTGTCAGGGGAGTAGAGAGATTGTCTGTTCCTAGTGATCAGGAACAGCCATCTCTTTTCCAGTCAGTCCACCCCCCCCCCCCCCCACAGTTAAACACCCCCAGAGAACACTTAACCCCTTGAGCGCCCCCTAGTGTTGGCTCCTTTCCTGCCAGTGTCATTTATACAGGAATCGGTGCATTTTTTTATAGCACCAATTGCTGTATAAATGTCACTGGTCCCAAAAAAGTGTCCGATTTGTCCACCGCAATGTCGAAGTCCCGTTTTAAAAATTGCTGATCACCGCGATTACTAGTAAATATGCCAATACATTTTATTTTTTTCCCCCATTTTGTAGACGCTATAACTTTTTTTTTTTTTGTAGCGCAAAACTGCAGAGGTGATCAAATACAATCAAAAGAAAGCTATTTGTGGGGGGGGGGGGACTTGTATTTAGGTACAATGTCGCACGACTGCGCAATTGTCGGTTAAAGCGACACAGGAGTGTATTGCAAAAAAGGGCCTGACATTAAAGCAGAGTTCCACCCTCTTTTGAGGGTTGGTCCTGAACGAAAGACTACCTCTCCACCCTCGTTTTTTCGGATAGTTCCTTTTTTTTTTTTTTTTTCTTCTCGCACCTTTTTATGAAGTACAATCTGTCTGCGATGCAGGATGTCGTATCCTTTTCCGCGATACTACCCCCCCCCACCCCTCCCCTTGCTGTTTTCTGGGATCTGTGTCCCAGAAGAAACCTGGCCATTCACAAAGTGCCGCGCGTCTCGTGCATGGGCAGTGAAGCTCCAAAGGCGCAACTGCCGGTTTCCCTTAATTAGAATGGCGGCACCTGAGCACGGTCCGATGGACAGGTTGGCCTCAGGGGGCTGACATTGCGGGCTCCCTGGACAAGTGTCCTTATTAAGTCAGTAAATGTTGACTTTTTTTTATTCTATTTTTTTATTATTATTTGTGGGTGGAACACCGCTTTTAAGGGGGTAAATCCTTCCAGACTGAAGTGGTTAAAGTGTGTTACCTAGCTTTTTGAAACCAAGGGATCTTTATCCCCCTGTTGAATCAAGCAGGACCATAAAAATGCAGTTGTTTCTTTGCAATATCAAATTCCTCCAGCAGGTGGTGCCCTGAGTTAATTCTCTAAATCATGGTAGGCAACCTTGTGCGATGTGGAGATTAACATGAAAGATCAAAGAGCACTGTGGTGCCCTTTTACTTTTTTGTTTTTCGAAATTCACTAGCCACACCTAACTAAATGGTAATGAAAGCTTAGAAAAATATAATGCAACAAATAAAAATATAAACTTGCCTTTTTTTTTTTAACAGCCACAATGCCTTTTGAGACAGTGATTGAGGACATGGTCCACTATCTCTGTAGTCTCAAATGCACATAATGAAGACATTTCTGTGCAATTGTCTCCCTGTTCATAAATAAACTGAAGTATAGTGACCGGTTTATACTGTGTTCACTCAGAAAAGGAAGGGGCGGGTAAAGGACAAATTTACCAGCTCCTTAATTCAACGATCCACCGCAGCAGCTGCCAGGAGATAAAGGGGAAGCCAGCAGTACTGCAAGGGGGGGCCTGGGCAAAAGAAGGAAGGGGGGCAGGAGGGGTGGTGTGCGTGGCAATTACTGGAACCTATTCCCCCCTTTATCATCTTCCTGCTGAGGGTAGAGTGACGACGAGAAGACATATTTTAGCTCCTGCAGAAGAAAAATACAGTGGATCCGTTCCACTGAGTGCCACTCGCGCCTATCCAGGTTGTAATAAAAGGGACTGGTTACTGATCCCTGCTGTAAATGCTGCTCCAAGATTTGGTGTATCCTGGGAGCTATTTGTGGAGGGAACTAGAGGTCGGCCGATATTTGGCCGTTTTGGAGAAATCGGCAGCAGCCGATTTTTACCAAATCGGGCCGATATTTTACAATTTCCGCTAGCGATTCCGTGGCTCCGGAGCCGCGGCCTTTCCTGATGCTGTGATCGCGGCGGCAATTCGCGGATTGACGCCACGGTCACAACATCAGGAAAGACCGCGGCTTTGGCCTAGCTCCGGAGCCGCGGCCATCTTGGTGCGTCCCTCCTCTGTTTACTCCCACAGAGGAGGAGGGGCCCGCGCTCGTGGGACACACACCGCTCAGGTGTCTGTACTACGGGGGGCAGAGGGGGGGGTGTCTATACTGGAGGGGGAGGGGGGTCTGTACTGAGGGGGGATGACACCATTTTTTTTGCGCCAGTGCCAATTAGTCCCAGTACCATCTGCCAGTAACAATACCAGTGCCAAATAGTGCCACCTTCTATCCAGTGCCATCCGCCAATGTCACCTGCCAGTGCCAATTCCGGTGCCAGTAAGTGCCACCTTCCATCCAGTGCCACCTGCCAATGCCAACCAGTGCTAAATATTGCCAACCAGTGCCACCTGCCAATTAGTGCCACCTGCTAGTACCATCTTTCAGTACCATCCAGTGCAACCTGCCAGTGCCAATAAGTGCCTTCTGCTAGTGCCATCTTCCTTCCAGTGCCAATTAGTGCCACGAGCCAGTGCCACCAATAAAGAAAATCGGCCTAAAATATCGGCCGAAAAAATCGGCATTATATATCGGCCATCGGCCGCCCAGATTTCTAAATATCGGAATCGGCCAGAGAAAAACCCATATCGGTCGACCTCTAGAGGGAACCCTGTATGCTGTAAGGACATAATCAAAGTTGGCCATTCCTTGTGGCTGCAAGGAATACCAGGATTTGCAGTAAATCTGCGGGTTATTTTTGTCCCATGATTTTAGTTCTAGACCAAATTTATTTAAATTTGTTTTATTGTAAGGAAGGTTAACAAGGCTCACCTGTCTTCTGGTTCTCCCAAAGAGCTGTACTTGGCATGTGACTGGATTGTGTTCTTTTAGGGTCAGTGTGTGCTTGTTGGTCAGCTGCCCTCTCATGTCACAGCAGGTTCCAGGCCCCACTCTGCACACTGAGCCCTCCAGCTGTGACTCCTCTATGGGCACATTCTAGGCCTGAACACTGGGGGTGGGACTAATACTGGACATGAGGTGCTATCCAACTGTGGAGAGGCTCATTGTGCAACCTAGCCTTTATATACCACAGATGAATTGCTGCACATGGTACCCTTCTACAGATAAGCCTCATCATTGAACAATCAGCACTTTAAGTTTCATAGGCTATTGGTCATGGCAACAGAACTCTTGTCGCTTTTGTCCTGAGCAGGTCGGTGGTAGTTGATAATGTTTAGATTATGTATTTAAATAGATTTTTTTTTTATTGTTCTCCTGGGATGTAAAAGATGATTACGAATTTTGGCCCATTTGCCTTTTTAATGCCTAAGTGGAGAACTGTGCTGCATAGGCATCGATGAAAGCAACTTGGGTTAGTTTAAAAAGTACTTGAGGGTTAATGTGTACCCCCTCACACTACTAATCTCAGGGGATGGGCAATTCTTTTTTTTTTTTTTTTTTGCACAGCTGCCCTCTCCAACATTTGTAAGCACTTTGTGGATAAGTTTATCATTCAGGCCCTTTCAGCAGATCTGCCATGCAGATGTCTGCACCTTTCAGCTTTGTGTCAAAGCCAGAAAACACTTCAAAGTCCCAAAGCTGAAACCGGGCACACAAATGGTTGGACGGAGGCTTTAGTAAAGTAGCGTTGGGGCCGCTTAAATGAATGCTACGGATGCCAAGATGATCAGACTCCTTTTCACACATGGCAGGAAGCATGAGTTTGCTGATCAGACTGTAACCATTACGTGCATTTTGGCTGACTTGGTGCCTACCACAGGAAGAGTGAGGTCAATTTTTGACAAGTCCTGTTTAGCCTGCTTGAACTCTGACCCCTCAAAGACCCACATACCATTCTCCCTGTTTTGTTCAGTGAGTTGAGTTTCTATACTAATGATTTCTCAGACACACCTTAACCACTTAAGACCCGGACCTTTAGGCAGCTAAAGGATCCGGCCAGGTTTTGCGATTCGGCACTGCGTCGATTTAAGACAATTGCGCGGTCGTGCGACGTGGCTCCCAAACAAAATCGGCGTCCTTTTTTACCACAAATAGAGCTTACTTTTGGTGGTATTTGATCACCCCTGCGTTTTTTTATTTTTTGCGCTATAAACAGAAATAGAGCGACAATTTTGAAAAAAAATTTAATATTTTTTTTACTTTTTGCTATAATAAATATCCCCCAAAAATATATATAAAAATTTTTTTTCCCTCAGTTTAGGCCGATACGTATTCTACCTGTTTTTGGTAAAAAAAAAATCGCAATAAGCGTTTATCGGTTGATTTGCGCAAAATTGATAGTGTTTACAAAATAGGGGATAGTTTTATTGCATTTTTAATAATTTTTTTTTTTTTACTACTAATGGCGGCGATCAGCGGTTTTTTTGTTTTTTTGTTTTTTCTTTTTAATATTTCGTGACTGCGACATTATGGGGGACAATTTTGACACATTTTTGGGACCATTGTCATTTTCACAGCAAAAAATGCGTTTAAAATGCATTGTTTGTTGTGAAAATGACAATTGCAGTTTGGTAGTTAACCCTAAGGGGGCGCTGAAGGGGTTATGTGTGACCTAATGTGTGTTTACAACTGTAGGGGGGTGTGGCTGTAGGTGTGATGTCATCGATGGTGTATCCCTATAACAGGGATCACACGATCTATGACACCGCCACAGTGAAGAACGGGGAAGCCGTGTTTACACACAGCTCCGGGGACCGATCGCGGGACTCCATCGGCGATTGCGTCCTGGAGCTTCGGACCGGGTCGCGGGAACGCGCCCACGGCATGGCCCTAGCACAGGACGTACCTGTACGTGCATGTGCCCAGCCGTGCCATTCTGCCGAAATGTGCAGGAGGTGGTCCTTAAGTGGTTAAGACATAACCTTATTTATAAATGTTGTTTATATACACAGCCTGACTGCCATTTTCACAATCATTCTTTTTTTTTTTTTTTTTTATTATTTCAGCAAGAGGTGGAGAACTTTAAAAAGGTCAACATGATCAGCCGAGAGCAGTTTGACACCTTAACGCCAGAACCTCCAGTTGATCCCAACCAAGAAGTTCCACCAGGACCCCCAAAATTTCAGCAAGGTAATGGTAATTGCCTTGCAATGCTTTTTGAAAATACTCAAAATGGCCTTAGTAATGTTTCTGTACTTTTTAAATAATGTGTTACCATCTGATGAATGAAAAACCTTCTAATATCTCTTGATTTATAGTTCCCACAGATGCCTTGGCGAACAAGCTGTTTGGTGTCCCTGAACCTTCCATTGCCCGCTCCTTACCGACCACAGTCCCAGAATCACCAAATTACCGCAATGCCCGAACACCACGTACCCCACGCACCCCCCGGTTGAAGGATCCTACACTCACGCCTCGGTTTTACCCTGTAGTGAAGGAGGGACGAGCAATCGATGCAAAGGTAATGGCGCATTACTAATCGCATAACCATACAACATATAAAGTTGCTGGAAGGTATGGGCTGCAATCTCAACCTCCAAAAAAAAAAACAGTTTGAGGTTATAATGCCTTTGTTCATAGGCCCCTAAAGGATAAGTTAACGTTAAAAAAAAAATATATATATTTTTGCAGGTAAAAAAATGTGGATTTATTTTTTAAAATCTGTGAAAAGCATTGCACCGAAATCAGTAGATTGTGGGTGCGATTTTAGGATCCTGCAGACTAGACTGTCACTGAAGTGCTGCTGCAGACAATGGTAATTGTCGTTCAATAATTTGCAGGAAGCTGTAAATGAATAACGTGGCTGTGTGGGCGGAGCCCCGCGCTGCCACTCTGTTTTCAAATTGGAACATCGGCTGTGGGGAGAAATAAATATTGAATGTAAGATGCTCCTAAAGGTGAACTGGACCTTTTTAAATGTTTTCAAGCCTTTCTTTATAAAAAAAAGAAAAACCTGCCCTGATTAGCAGAAAGCCATGAAATATAAAATGGGACTGTGTACTGTTACCTTTTGGTGCTTTTTTTAGGCATAGTGAAGTTCACTTGAATGCATTTCTTCTATGAATACATTTCAATAACTTATTTTTTTATTTATTTTTTAATCTTTGGCAGACACCAAGAAAAAGGAAAACGCGCCACAGTTCTAATCCACCAATGGAGTGCCACGTGGGGTGGGTGATGGACTCCAGGGAACATCGACCTCGAACTGCCTCTGTGAGGTAAGCTAGCAATAGATAAAACACTGATGACACAAAGCTTAAGCCTGGTACACACAGGCCGAATATCGGGCGGCATTGGCTTGTTTAACAGACTGGTTGACATTTGACCCGTGTGTACAGCAGCCTGTCTGGCTTCTGTCGAACAGGCATGCCAGAAAAACATTTACCGTACGGCATCCTATCTGCGCTTGCAGCCAATGTCTCCCTGTAAGAACACAATAGCTCAGTGGGGAGATTGCGGTACTAACATTGCATAGTTAGTACAACGGCTCCTCCCAAACTCGCTGTGTTAACTACCAGGCTTTAGTAATGGTGTTCCTGCTTTTATAAACTAGTGTTTCACAAATATGCTTGATAGGCCTGCAAATGGAGAATGGTTTAGTAAAGAAGCAGTTTCCATGGTGAATATATATTTTCAAAGGGGTGCCATATATACAACAAACACACCAAAATAACTTGTGTACCTTTCTGGGCGCTGCTTTTGCATGTTTTAATTTTTGTTTTTTTTACCCGTGTGTTTTCGTGCACATCTTCTTGTCGCATTTGGGGTGCTGTGTTGACCATAAATGGCACCACAAGCGTGGCACACATTTTCTGCACGTTTTGTGGAATGCTTTTAGACACCAAATGCGCAGGTGTAAATGCAGACTTCCCCTTTTCATCTGGCCGTGACCTGTCTCTTTAACCAGATATCCCTTTCCCCACACTCACCACCTCCTCTCATTGGAAAAATAAAGCACTAATCCTTTCTGTGGAGCACCCACGTCTTCCACATCTGTCACCCAGAAGACAACTGGCAGGGGTACTTATATTGGGTATGGCCAATTTTTGTTTCCATAAAGAAGTAACACTGGACCAGAACTGACGTATTTTGGAGCATTCCCAGATCATATGGAAAAAAGTACCCATACCAGTGTGGCACTTATAACATTCAGGGGACTCCAACTTCCCCATCTTGGATATACAAACCAGTGTAAAATAAATTCAATGTAAGTAGTTCAGTTGGATTACCTTATCTCCTGCCTCTATAACCCCCATTGAGTGCCTAATATTTCTTTCCAATTCTCATCTTGCACTGTAGGCAAGATTGCCATTTAGTTTTAACCTTGATCATACGGATATTAGACAAGGATATCAAAAGAGAACAATACCTAATGACCAATTTAGAATAATTGGTATCGTACAGCAATTTTTCAAATGCAGAGGACTGAAGTTGGACACCCTGCAGGCGTGCCAAACTGCGCTGCCACTGCATTCCTTAATTGTAGATAGGAGAAGAGTGCACCCCTCAGGGTTAAAAAAGATTTAAAGATCCCAGAGGAAAATAACTGGTGGGCATATTTAGGTCCAGCGCAAGACCAACGGTGCGCGTCAGCTTGGCAAGCTCCTGCAACCCACCATTCAACAACAAGGGGGTGTTCGGAAAGGAGGGAAGAGCCTTTATATTTTCTATTGCATAATTGAAAAATGTTATAGCGCATCTTCAGAACCTCTGCCCCTATGGCAGGAAAGAGTCCTTTACTGTACAGGAAGTTGATCATGTCTTCATAAGACTGCATAATGGCAGCCTGTGCCATTACTAAGGGAATTATCTATGTCTGGGGGAAAAAAACAGCAATATATATATCAGTTGGGCGGCTTAATTTTATTCAACCTTGATAGAGATGTTTCTATCACTTCTGAGGACAAGGTCCTTCAGTTTTTAGGATGCCTGGGGTTCAGATATGTGATGAGACACATCCATATATATATATATTTTTCTTCTTTATTTTCCCTTCCTGGTCTCTTTTGTTCAATGTCATATTTTATGTAGGTATGTTTTATGGATCTCTATTCCACTTCACTTTCCTATGTCTGTATATTATAGTCTTGCTATTGTTCCCGCTATGTATTGTAACTTTCTCTGAAATGACAGTAAATTATTTATGGAACATTAAATATGTTAAGTGTACCTGACATCCTTTTGCCGAGGTGAGCCAAAGTGCTCACAGTTGGCTTGGAAGAATTTATGAAAGTCACTAAATCACAAGGCATAATGGCCTCATGATATAGGGACTGTTGGAAGTACAACTGTGAAAATGATCATCTGTTTCTATTACAGCTCCAATGCTAGCCCTTCTGAGGGGGCTCCAGCCTTGAGCAGTTTTGGATGTACACCTCAGTCTCTGCCAAAGTTCCAGCATCCTTCCCATGAACTGCTAAAGGAGAATGGATTCACACAACATGTTTACCACAAGTACCGCCGACGTTGCCTTAATGGTGAGAATTTGCCACTGCGAAATGTTTAGGTTTGATTTGCAAGGCCCTCACTTGCACACATCTCACTGCTTTGTTCTTTCCTTAGAGAGGAAACGGCTAGGCATTGGCCAGTCCCAGGAAATGAACACGCTATTTCGCTTCTGGTCCTTCTTCCTACGAGATCATTTCAATAAGAAGATGTATGAGGAGTTTCGTCAACTCGCCGTAGAGGATGGAAAGGAAGGATACAGGTAGGTGACCAACTGCATGACTGCTAAAGCATGTGTATGTTTAGTTCATTGCCCAGAATTGTTTTCTTAAAAGATGACACTGCAGCACTCTTGGTTACTATTGCTGGTACATTGATTTTCTGTTGCGTGACATCTCACTGGACAAAATTCTAAAGTCGATTTTTTATTTTTTAAACACTGCCCATTTCTCATCAGGTATGGTTTGGAGTGCCTTTTCCGATACTACAGCTATGGTCTGGAAAAAAAATTCAGAGTGGACATTTTCCAGGACTTCCAGGAAGAAACCAGGAGGGATTATGAAACTGGTGAGGTTTATAATTTAAGTGTTTTTCTACCTATAGTTTTACACATCTAATAAGTAGGCTTTTTTTTTCCTGGGTAATGTTTCTTGAGGATAGATTTATCTGTGTGTCCATCACATAGGACAAGGCTGTAGAAGAGAAGACCTCATAGAGTTCATAACCCTGGGTGGGGGCCTACATTTGTAAAAACAGAATGCTGTACAGTATCGCATAATAAAGTACAATACAAATAAGAGTCCGACAATACAAATATAATGTTGGCCAGATGGAGTCAAATATACGCATTAGGTTCCAAAAGAAATGTTTTGTGAGTTAAAGACATCCCATTTGCTTCAGATATCCAACCCTCTACAGAGGTAGGTGTTGGCTAATATCCATAAGGGACGCATTGGCTGAGTGGGTCCATCACTAGATACGATTAAGAGTTTTAATCGCTCCATCCTGGTATCACTTTTGGGTCATCCCCCCAAAAAAGTGTATGCCATTCCCTTGATGATGCACTGCACAGAAGTGCATCACCTACTGCGCTGGAGGTCGTCTCACACACCAATCCTTGTGGGTATAACATACTCTGAAGGAAAGAAGCATTAATTGGTGTCAGGATTATAGATGCAATCTGTGCATATTGCAAAATATCATACCATATGTCATGAGACCTTTAGTATTGACCGCTTGGCTCATCAAACAGAGCAGAAGGTGCAAGCACTGGTAGAAACCATTTCTGGGCTAGTTTAATTCGCTGAAAGAATGATACAACTGTTGACATAGGATTTACACCATGTCCCAGTTCTATCCCCCTCTGAAAGTCCTGTAGTTTACAGACCTCAGGGAGAAGCTTGTTAGATCATAGGGGTGTGACTTGGGTAAATCCATTGATTACTAAAAGGTGGGGGATTTCCTGATCGTTCCAATTAATAGTGCAGGTAATTAGAGTGTATTTTCAGATAGGCAGGACAAGGGTCTCTCCCTCTCCCTCTCGCAGTTTTGCTAATTTTCAACTTTTGTTCATTCAAGGTCAACTATACGGACTTGAGAAATTCTGGGCATTTCTGAAATACTCCAAAGCCAAAACCATGGATATTGATCCAAAGTTGCAGGATTACCTGGGCAAGTTCCGTCGGCTAGAGGATTTCAGAGTGGATGTAAGTATGAGAACAGTTTTTCATGACTTGTAGTAGTTCAGTTGTACTATTGTTACACTATTTGCAGGCTCAGTTGTACCCTGTTCTCTCTAATATACATAACATTAGCACCCCAGTTTTTCATGACTTGTAGTAGTTCAGTTGGACTATTGTCACAGTTGTACCCTGTTTTCTCTAATGTACATAACAGCACCCCAGTTTTTCTTATGACAAAATAACTGTCCAAAAAGCAGTGCAAACCACCCCAAATGTATAGCTTAAAACACTTGAGGTTTTTATTTCTGTCTCCTAACGGATATTCACTTTGTCATGTTTACCATTATCATGAAGTGAAAATCCCCAGAGGGATAGAGAGAAAACCTTCCAAAGAGGCACACTTCTTCTGGTGTCAATCGGGGATTCTTTCACTTTGGATGGATTTCCTCACAATTGTTTTGGCAGTGGGACAATACATGAAGAGAGAAAATCTCCCAAATAAGACACACATGGCAAAAAAAAAAAAAACAGAAGTTATAACCCCCCTTCATGCTATCCAAAAAAAAATAAAAAATCTGCCTCCCAGTTTCTTTACGACTGCAAGTCAATTTAACCATTTAAGGACCGCCTAACGCCGATATGCATCAGCAGAATGGCACGGCTGGGTACAGGGTACAGGTAAGTTGCCTTTAAGAGCCCAGCCGTGGGTCGCGCACAAACGCGACACGCCCCGAAGCTCCGCACATCCGATCACCGCCGGTGTCCCACGATCGGTCACAGGAGCTGAAGAACGGGGAGAAGTGAGTGTAAACACACCTTCCCCGTTGTTCTCTGTGTCAGTGATCGTCTGTTCCCTAAAATAGGAAATGATGATCACTGACGTCACATGTCCAGCCCTGCCCCCTACAGTTAGAAACACAAATGAGGTCACATGTAACCCCTTTACTGCTCCCTAGTGGTTAATTCCTGAATGGCAATTGTCATTTTCACAGTAATCCGTGCATTTTTATAGCACTTTTCACTGTGAAAATTACAATGGTGTCAAAATTGTCCGATGTGTTCGCCATAATGTCGCAGCCATGAAAAAAATCGCTGATCACCGCCATTAGTAGTAAAAAAAAAAAATTAATAAAAATGCCATAAAACTATCCTCTATTTTTGTGCAAACGCTATGAATTTTGCGCAAAATTTAATCGATAAACGCTTATTGCGTTTTTTTTTTTACCAAAAATGGGTAGAATACGTATCGACGTAAACTTTTTGTTAGCGCAAAAAATAAAAACCGCAGACGTGATCAAATACCACCAAAATAAAGCTCTATTTGTGGGGGGGGGGGAAGGACGCCAATTTTATATGGGAGCCACGTCGCACGACCGCGCAATTGTCAGTTAAAGTGACGCAGTGCCAAATGGCAAAAACTAGCCAGGTCCTTTTCTTGCATAGAGGTCTGGGTCTTGGGTGTACCTAATAATCCCAGGTTTTCCTACTCGGCCCTTGACTTGATAAAATGCCAGAACTGGCTGTTGTATTTTCCCCCTAAATACCTTGTGGTTTTGGGCAGAGTTAGAATTTGGTCAGGAGCTGGGGCTTGAAAAATCGGCACTTTGCCTTGAATGGTCTCAACACAAGATTGTGTTTTTGATGGAGGAAACCAAAAGGGAATCCCCACATAAAACAGGTCAACCATTCAGAAATCACCCTGATAAAAAGGTAGTTTAGCATTCCAGCATTACAAGAAAGCACCGCTTACCATTTAACTTTTTACACTTCATGTACAGCTGGTATTTTTTTGATAAGTATAGTCTCCTTTTTTCCAGCCCCCGATTGGAGAGGATGGAGGATCCCGAAGGCGCCCCTCCTTGTCGGGAGAAGGCAGAAGAAGGTATCCTTCACAGTCTTCCAGCAAAGGATCTAGTCATCAGTCCCAATCGGCGTCCCACAACCCAGCAAAGGAGGATATCAAAGGCCAAAGCCAACCCTCGACTGCCATCCCGAATTCCCAAACACTGGGTGGGGAGAAGTAGCATGGATCTATTTGGCGCTATGGAGGGTTTTGGGGAGGGAACATTAGGGAAATTTCCTCAGTGTGGAGGGATGTGATGGTTCAAACTTGATATGGATTCCCCTCTACTGCTGAAGGAAAATGATTCTGCTTTAAACAGACTCCTTATTCTGGAGACATTGGATTGTTCCCACGGCTTACCTGCCAGGGTGGCGGATGCTCATCCCACAATGGAAGAGGATCTTAGTTTGCTTTAGGGGTATGAAATTTTTAGTTTTTTTTTTTTTTCTCCCTTCTAGCAGGAACCTGGAGGAAAGGGCTGGAGGAGTTGGGAGGAAGATGTTTTCCTTCTCCTTTTTTTTTCTTTTTTTAAATTATTGAATTGCTGCCCTTCCTCTAAACTGGGTTGGCCGAAAAAGTGCAGGATTCATCTCTGCTCTAACTGCTGAACGGACAAAGCAGAGGTTTGCTGTTACAGGCTCCAGAGGATGAAACATCACCACTCCTATCTGTCGGAGCTGCTTGTACTTCATTCTAGACTCCGCCCTCTTCGCCTGTGGCCTTTAGATGAATTCCTCCCCTGGATACAACTGACAATCTAAAAATTGGCCACTTGGAGGTGCTGCTGCTTTTTTGTGGCTTCTGTACTACAGCAAAACCCTTTAAACCCCCCTGTGGCACACAGCCCACTGCTTTTACCACAGCCTGCATATTTTTTTTTTCTTTTCTTTTTAAAGATATATATATATATTTTTATTTGTTTTTGTTTTATTGTTACTTCAGACTGTGAAAGAGAAAACTACAGAAAAAAACTTTAATAGCAGACGGCTACATACGGAAACGAAAAAAAAAAAAAAAAAAAAAACGTTGAGAAAAAAACTTTGAAAAAAAAAAACTGCCTTTCTCTCTCTCTCTCAAATTATACTAGGCGATTATAAAGCAGAGTACAAAATGTTGCCTTATTGTAACCTTGATACTCGGAGCTGCTGTTTTTGCGGGAGAATTTGTGGTCGGTTGAAAGCAGAGATTGCAGAAAAGGGGACGTTGCATGGCAACAAGTGGGCAGTTTAACTTTTTGTTTTCCATCACTGCCGCTTAATTTAACAGAGTGACCTTTCAAGCTTGGCTAAACCCCAGGGTGTAATTACTGGGTGCATACAGTAGAATTTGCCACTGATTGCAGAGTCAGAGACTGTTTTCCCTTCCTCATAGGGATGTATAGAATTAAGTTGATTGGGTATATACTGTGCCGAGGGTTGG
Organism: Rana kukunoris; assembly: GCA_029574335.1. Lineage (NCBI taxonomy): Eukaryota > Metazoa > Chordata > Amphibia > Anura > Ranidae > Rana > Rana kukunoris. Next base: position 391,679,096 of record CM056051.1, read on the forward strand.
TTTTGTTCATCTGCTGTGTCACTTTTGGGCGTGATAACAGGGCTTCATTTTATCAAACGTTGGCAAGTAAAAGCTGGTCAATGCGATGCTGGGCTGCATTGGATATTTTTACCGCCGGAGGGCATTCGAAACAATACACCATTTTAAATGTTTAACCATATCACTGCTACAGTGTTGTCTGCAGGGCTCTGGAACCATTGGCAAAATGAAAAAGTGGTGGCTTAAATTGTATGGGGTTCTTTCTATCTTAAACTCTGTCATAATTGTGGCAAAAATGTGCATCTGATTTGTATGCTGTGAACTTGCACTGCAGCACAGGCGAGACGATGGGGTCTGGGTACCCTAAAGTCAGGGTAACTGGGATGCAACCCTCTTTAGTTTTTGGAAATCGGGTAATTGCATTTCCATAAAAAAAGGGGCTCCTCGGCCCTACATGCTAATTTACAATATTCTCTATTAGAATTTGGTCTATGATGGGGGGCCATTTTGCCAGTGAACACAGCCACAGTACCCTGTGTTTAAATGCAAGGCAACAGGTACACCTTGAATATGCAGAATTACTGTATTCACTTTGCCCTTGGTAGTAATACTGGTTTATTGCTTTTATTCCTGCGGTAGATGAGTACTAGTCCTGCACATCAGTTCATTTAGTATGCAGCATGGCTGCATTGTGTAAACTTTATTTAGGGCTGGATCCTTAAGGACGAATTTTTTTTGCTGTTCAAACACAGAAGCTAGTGATTCCCTTTATCTGTCCTGCATTTGTGTTCACCATTGCTGGTGTCTAGGAGCCAGCAGCTGTTTTGTCCTACTTTTTCATAATTCTGTCTCACTGGAGGATAGAGGAGAGATGGGGGATGAGTTTCAGAATCCTCTACATGTCTTTGTAATGGTGCTTTAAGATAGGCTCTCAATGCTCCTCCTTTTTTGAACATTTATGCAGTGGAAAGGGTAAAATCATAGCCCAAAATATGTTTTTTTTTTTTAATGTATATTTGTGCTACGGAACATATATTACATAATATATAAAGATATATTATATGGTTAGCTGCTGACGAGCCTTACTTGGCCTACTTTTTGTTTTTATATTGGGATTTGACAGTGTAGATTTTTTTTGTTTACATCACATTTCTGCAGAGTTAAATCTGGCTTTAGATAATTCAAAGAAACATTGCATGGTCCCAGTTTGTTTCACCTTGCCTAAATAGGTTTTGCCAGATCCAAGCTACCTAAACGCCAGCAAATAGACTCTCTAGATACTTTATCGAACCCCCCTTCAGAATGCCGGTGTGTACTTATAAACTCTTATAGCATTTTTGCCCCAGTTCAGGTTCCAGCCTCCAGGGTGTTCACTAGGTTCTTCATCTTTACAACTTTCAGAATTTAGACGACGTTCCATTAGCTTCAGGAACCAAGAATCTGGTTTGACCTTTTTTCTTGGAAAAAAAAATCCTTTCCCCGCGATCCCTTGCCAACTTTGAAGTACCAACACCGCCACCACAAGGTTAACCTTGTTCATGCAAGCTGCTGCCCCGTGTCATGGAATGCTAAGTACATAATCTTGCCCGTTTTTATAATCCAACAAATCATAAGAGAACAGAGAAAATCAAAACAGAAAAAAAAAAGAAAGAAAATGTAAAATACTTGAATGAGCGCTTGTATTATAACATTAATATTATTCAGAGTATCCATTCTTATTGCGTTTTATGATTTGCTTATAGCTGTGCTTTAGTCATGGTAATTTGTGGTAATTCTACTTTTCTCCTTTTTAATACAAAAAAATGTATAAAAATAAAAACTTTAAAAGACCATTGTTTTGTGTATTTTTTTCTTGTGATCTGTTTCCAGTTTTAATAGTAAGTGTATGTTAAGATGTTCCATTTACTTTGAAATATTATTTGACAAGGCCTTTGCATTCTTGTATATTTTTCCTTTTAATCTGATCTTTATAATTTTTCTTTATGTTAAATTGATAGCGTTTGTTTATTCCACAGGTATTGTGCCACATTAAAGCTGAAATCTTGGCAAAATAAAGGTTGCATGTTTAATGCAGCAGTAACTGTTATTTGTTTTTGTCAATTGAGGAATATAGTAATTTACCTGCTGTGTACGCAAGGATTGAACTGGAAGCCAGCCCACGATAACCCCTCTTATGACACTAGTAAAATGGAGGCATGCTGGTTGCAGTAGAATGGATGTTTTCTCTTTTAGTTCTGTTGGGAAAAGTTTAACCATTTTCTGCCATCACTACTCGTATAAGCCAATCTTTGCCCGTTTGTTATTGATGGTGGTTTGGAGGTCTAACCATCTCCGAGTAATCGCTTTTCTAGCTTAAAAAAACGCTATTCTCGTGGGCCTGTTCCCGCCTTATATATCCCAGTATACATGTTACTAGTTCCAGGCATATGCTTGTGCTGAAGATTGTATTTATTTTTTTCACCGCATCCTTCCAATATCTATATAGTTTGGGACACCACCAGAGCATATGGATTAAATCACCCGTCGCCCCTCCATAACTGGGACAAAATGCATCTGGACGCCCCCAAACAAAAACAATTTTTCTCTATCGTTAATGGACGGACACAGCTCCAAATATTCTTGACCGTAGGGTTATGTTCCGTCTATCAGGAGAGGACTAGGCAGACATGTTAAACGCGTAACACAGCAAAGCCGAACAGCACTGCCCAGGGGGTGGGCCCTCTGGTCATAACCCCTCACCCTGCAGTCAGCAGCTCAGTTTTTTTTTCCTGCCTAGCAAAGGAGAAGGACCTGGCTCCTTATGGGCCCATTGGACCTGGAGAACTTTTTTATTAGTAGATCTCAGGATCAAAAATACAATCAACTGGTGGCTGAGTGACAGGCTGGATAATATAGATCCTTGTTGCTTCCCCAGTCCGGCCATCGAACATGAGCAGACCTTTAGCTACGCGCGGGGACGGCCACAACATACCCCATTGCTCCAGGGGTGGCCGGTGAGCTATAAGCTCTGGGTCTCGCTTATGACCGGGCTACTGCTGTCCGTGTCACAGTGGGCCATGGCCAACAGCCACTCCATACTGCTAGGTGGTGGGTGTCAGGAACACATCCAGCGGAATAAGTAAGTACAGTTCCTCCTGTCCTGGCAGGATGGAGCAGCTGGACATTCCTGGGGTTGTTGTTTAGGGGATCTCTCGCCCTCCCTTCCCTCCTCCCCATGCATTGCTGGGCCTGCTGTTTACTGGGGTTCCTGGAGGGGGCTCCAGGTCCTGAACTGGGGGCTGTGTGGGGGTCCGCTAATGGTGAGCATTTTGGGGGCTTTATTTTACCTCAGGATCACGCAGGCGCTATATTCCTGTAGCCACACTGCATCTATTACAATTAGGGTTGTCCCAATACCACTTTTTTTTAGGACTGAGTGCAAGTACCGATACCACTTTTTCAAGTAGTCGCCGATACCGAATACCAATTTTTTTTTTAAATGTGTTCCCCCACAGATGCAGCCGTGTCCCCCCACAGATGCAGCCATGTCCCCCCACATATATTGCAGCCATGCATGTCCCCCACAGATGCAGCCATGCATGTCCCCCACATATTGCAGCCATGCATGTCCCCCACATATTGCAGCCATGTCCCCCATACCTGTAGTAGTAGATATGATGCCGCCGCGTTAATCCCTCTGCATTACAGCGCGCATTACAAGCTTTCGTTTGAATACTTGTAATGACGGCGCGCCATGTATAGACACTCCCATTCTTGGGATTGGACGGATCCGTCCAATCCCGAGCAAGGGGGAGTGTCTATACACGGATCCGTGCATAGACACTCCCCCTTGCTCGGGATTGGACAGATCTGTGTCTGAATACTTGTAATGCCCGCCGCGCCATGTATAGACGACAGCTTGTAATGCGCGCTGTAATGCAGGGGGATTAACGCGGCGGCTTTGCGGTATGCGGGGGGGTATTCTATTTAGGTATCGGGGGTATTTGCGGGAGTACAAGTACTCTCACAAATACTCGGTATCGGTCCCGATACTGTTATCGGTATCGGGACAACCCTAATTACAATACAACTGGCGGCCATATTCTTGTAGCTTGGGCTCTTTTCATGAGGCGAGCGGCAGCCATCTTGTGGGTTTAGCACTGGTTTTGGCCTCTAGCGCTGAAAATGCTGATTCTAAATGACAGATCGCCTCTGGCACACACTGTGCAGGCCACAGCGCTGAGCAGTGCCCGGGTCAGGGCGGTGAGTCCTCTGTGATGATATACCCCTCAGTCTATAGCAGCAAGGTGGGTGGGCTTTTTTTTTGTATACCTTGACTAAGTCCCTGAGTGGCTGTCAGGTGCTCAAGGTCAGTATGGCGTCAGAGGCTGGCGCTTCTGCCCCAGATATTCCTGTCATAGCAACTGGTGCCCTAGCACCTGCAGTACCTCTGGACGCTTTGTCGGCGGTCCTGGAGTCCTTTGTTGCCAGGGTGGAAGCAGTGTGTGGGCCTAAGGGGGGGTAAAAAAAGGACCCCCCCCAACGACCGACAAGACACCTTTATACGCGATACCCTGGACCTACTAACGGAATTTCAGGAGGGACAATTGATAGTGGGAGGGGATTTCAACATCCCTCTGTCCCCATCAGTAGACACTTCATCGGGACACTCCTCCGTACGCCCAGGGACGCACAAACGCGTTTCCAGGGACCTACACAACGCCCAACTGGTCGACGTGTGGAGGTTACACCACTCCGGGGCGAGAGACTACACCTTCTACTCCTCTCCGCATAAGGTATACTCGCGGATTGATTACTTTTTCGTCCCTCATGGTCAGTTGGAGGCAGTACGCGCACCAACGATTGGGAACATCACGTGGTCGGACCACGCACCTATCACCATGCACTACGACCTTAATGAGACCTCGAGATCCAGAACACGGTTCTGGCGCCTGAATGAAAGCCTGCTTCAAACACCGGAAGTCTTAGCAGAGGTCACAAATGACATGCAACATTACTTCAGAACCAATAACACTGACGACTGCGACCCAGGTATTTTGTGGGAAGCACATAAATCAGTGATCAGAGGTATTCTGATCCATTGCGGCGCGCGTATTAAACGGGAGCGAGAGCAGCAATTGATGGGTCTCTTGGACAAAATCCGCATAGTGGAATCCACTCACAAGCGGACACCTACGCCCTCTTTGGAGGCAGAATTGCTCGCACTCAGGAGACGGACGGTTGACTTACTCCAATACAGGGCTAAGGCGGCACTACAATTCTGCCGGAAACTTACATATGAATCTGGGAACAAGTGCGGAAAGATGCTTGCCAGAGCAGTTCAGAACCGCAGACTTAAAGCGTTCAAGCGTCCTTAAAGCGACCCTGCCCACCCATATAGCACAGGAGTTTGGGACTTACTACTCCTCCTTGTACAATCTCCCGGCCGGGACACCCAGCGAAACGACAATCAAGGACTATATAGAGACCTCGGGGCTACCTCAGCTTTCAATGATGCTGAGAGCGGACTTGGAGGACCCTATTACTATAGAGGAACTGCAGCGAGCGGTGAGTGGCATGAAACCCGGTAAGGCGCCGGGACCAGACGGATTCACCTTACAGTACTACCAGACTTTCCTCCCGTGTCTGGGTCCCCATATGGTGAAGATGTTTAATGGCCTCGGGGAGGGAGGTGCCCTCCCTAGGGATACTCTACGGGCACATATAACACTGATCCATAAGGAGGGTAAGGACCCGTCGGCGTGCGGAAGTTACAGGCCTATCTCCCTGCTGAACATTGACCTCAAGCTATTTACCAAAATCCTAGCTAACAGGCTGACTCAATTCATGCCGGACGTGGTACACTGGGACCAGGTGGGCTTCGTCCCCTCCCGAGAGGCGAGAGACAACACCACAAAGGTGATTAACCTGATTCACGTGGCAACCAAAACCAAAGTGCCCTGCGTCTTCCTCAGCACAGATGCCGAAAAGGCATTTGACAGGGTTAACTGGGCATTTATGTTTGCCGTTCTCAGACGTATAGGCGTAGGACCCAAGATGCTCCACTGGATTTCTAGCATTTATTCTGTACCTACGGCCCAGGTCAAGGCTAACGGAATTCTCTCAGAATCTTTCCCTATTACAAACGGGACTAGACAGGGGTGCCCGCTCTCACCCCTGCTCTTTGCCTTGGCTCTGGAGCCGTTCCTACGTACGATACGCGCACAGCCAGATGTTACAGGGATTACAGTAAGGGGCGAGCAGTACAAAATCTCGGCGTACGCGGATGATCTCCTGTTCTCCTTGACCAATCCAGTGATATCCCTGCCGAACTTGCTTCGGGAGTTTGATAGATATGGGAATTTGTCCAACCTGAAAATAAATTTTGATAAATCGGCAGCGATGGGGGTCAATGTTCCTCCCGCTAGGCTGAGCTCGCTGAAGGCCCAGTTTAAATTTAAGTGGTCTGACTGTTCCCTCGGGTACTTGGGAACTCAGATCCCAGGAGACTTGGGGCGCACTTTTGATCTTAATTTTCCGCCGTTGTTGGCCAGGGCTCGGGAGTTGTTGAAAGGCTGGACCAAGGGATTGCACTCCTGGTTCGGGAGGTGCAATCTAATCAAGATGTCGATCCTACCTAAGTTCCTGTACTTATTCCAGGCATTGCCGATTAAGATTGCACCCTCATTCTTTAAACAGGTGAACTCCATCTTCACCAATTTTATATGGGCTGGCTCCAAACCCCGTCTACGTAGGAGTCTCCTGACGTTACCAAAACACCTTGGAGGGCTGGCCCTCCCGGATGTGCGGAATTACTACAGAGCAGTCCATATGGGCAGGATTATAGATTGGAACCGGCACGGTAAATCCAAGCTCTGGGTCCATTTGGAACAGGCACAAGCAGAGATTCCGTTAGGAAGGGCACCCTGGTGTGCTGACCGATTACCCTTAGACATGTCTTCCCACCCGGTCATTGGCACCACCCTGGGACACGGGACACTGGCATCAACAGGGAGGGTCCAAGCCTCCCACTTCCTGGAGGGGGATCATTGGCCTTCTATTCAGGCCCTGACTAACGACACCGGTCAGTTCCGACTCCCGTTCTGGAAGGCAATACGCCTACACCACTTCCTACACTCTATTGAGAATCCAGCGCACTATCAGCGGGAACTGACCCCCTTCGAAGAGTATTGTAGGGATGAGGGGCCGATGCCACAGGTGCTATCCAAAATGTATGAATTGCTTAACTCTCCCCCGACACAGCCCGAGCTGCCCTTTCTACAGAAGTGGGAAGCCGAACTGCAGCGCTCCTTCACTGATACCCAAAGACAGAAGATAATTCGCCTTTCCCTCAAAACATCGATCTGTACAAAAATTCAAGAGCTCAATTATAAGATCCTGACTAGATGGTATTATACCCCCCAGGTCTTACACAGATTTTTTCCCGCGTCCCCCAATCTGTGCTGGAGATGTCTAACGGAGATAGGAACGCTCCTCCACATCTTTTGGTCCTGTCCCAAATTGCAGCACTTCTGGTCAATGGTCGGTACGATCACCCAGAAATTTACAGACCATGTAATGGTGAACGACCCGGCCTTTTTCCTACTCCATGACACTCCACTCCCGGAACGGACCTACAAGAAGTCAATTGTATGGCATCTACTGAATGCGGCTAAGTCCTGCATCCCTCTCAGGTGGAAGAAGAGATCGCCCCCGACGATAGGCATGTGGATGCGGAGGGTGGAAGATATTAAACGATTGGAGGACCTGGTCCTCACCTCCCAACACAAGCAGGAGAAGCATTCTCAGGCGTGGAGGCTCTGGAATATGTATATTTTATCGGATGAAGGGTTGGAAATGCTTGCTTCCTAATTCGAGCGACACTGGGGCCTACCCCCGACCCCGGGTCGCCCCTCCCCCCCCCCGGTCCTTCACTCCCCCCTCGTTTTACATTTTTCATCTTTCTTTTTCATTCTTATCTATCTTACTCTACCGCCCTCCCCCTGGACCATACTCACTTTATACCCGCTGCTCCCCTGCTAGCGCCCTCTTTCTCGTTGTAGCAAAGGACAGGGGAGACCTGGACAGGGCAATTGAATTTTAGACAGTTACAGGATGGTGGCGCAATCTGCCCGAGGAGCCTTTATTATAGAATACAGGCCAGCCTAGGAGGAGGAGGTTATTTGGGTGGCCTTGGGATATAGGATGTTTACTTGTACACTTGAGAATACCTGGTCTGCCCTCGGATGAGAACGCACATGTTTCTCCCATCGCCCCTTCGAGTGGACAGTACTGTGCTGTATTGTATTGTAATTTTCTTATTGTATGCATGTATGTATGTCGTATTTGTCTTGTACGAAATAAATAAAAAAGTTATATTTGAAAAAAAAAAAAGGACCCCCCTCCCCCACCATCATCTGGGGAAAGCTCTGATTCACACGGGTGTATGTACATACGCTGTTTGTCAGGTTTCACACTATGCAAGTTTTTTTTGTGTTCTTTTCTTTTGGTGCTGTGAATCTACACTCAAATCTGCAAAAGACCAAGTGGTACTGACAACGTAGAGACTGTTGCATTTATCATCACCCGGAGGACTTGCTTCTTTGGTTTATCTACCACCATATTTGGGAGAAATCACCCATCCTCTATCCAAGGTTTTTTTTCCTTCTGGGATCTCTCCCTGGTTTATCAATAACTTTGAACAGTTCACTTGTGACGACTAGGTGGTCTTTTCAATACCACCTTTCCACCTCCTCTGGTTCTTGCAACTTGGTTGAGGCTATAGTAAAACAACATTTTCATTTTTTCAATATATACTCATATCAATTATGTTGTTGTTTATAAGACCATAGTCACAATATTTAAACAGAGTTGACCTCTAGAGGGTTTACTCTATGTGTCTTGTGTTGTAGTGAAGTGTGTCTCTGTGGATATGCAGGATATACCCCACATTGACTATATTTACCACATTGTGCCCCTTTATTAGGCACAATTTTTTATTTTAGCGCGATCTCACTCCTTTCTTTATGCTTGTTTATGTTGTATAACATTTTTGTATCGCAGCTTTGTTTGACATATTTTTGGTATGCGCAATTTTTTTTTTCCTCTAGTTTGATATCAGCTGTGGTACTACGTCGCCTGATTCGGCTAAAATGCTGGTCCGCAGACCAGATTTCCAAGAAGAGTCTGGGGGGTTTACCCTTCCAGTGAGAGAGGCTATTTGGAGCCTCGCTGGATGACATTATTAAGAATGCCCCTGGGGGTAAGGGCACGTTGCTTCCACAATCCAGAAAAGGTAAGGAGCCACGCCGTAGGCCAGGGCCCTCCTTTTCTGCTTAGAAGTGGTATTTTCGTCAGTCTGGGCCCGCAGGTAAATGTTCCCAGGCTGACAAAAGGGGCCAGCTGAGGGACAAAAGCATCCCTGGATTCGCAAGCAAAACAAGCGTGCAAACAAATCTGTGACAGCATGAAGATTTGCCAATACTCCCTGGTTTATGCTTTCCTTCCGGTCTCTCTACTTCCACATTTGTTGTGCGGGATTCGCAGAGAAGGGAGTTCTAGTCATTCTGGTGGCACAAGCCTGGCCCAGAAGACTCTGGTTCCCACAGATTGTGAGACTAAAAACAGACAGGCCATAGACTCTTCCATGGCGCCCCGATCTACTGTCTCAAGGTCCTATATTCCACCCCAATTTACTGCCTCTAAATTTGACGGCATGGCTATTGAAGCCAGGGTGTTAATGAACCGTGGTATTGTGGGACCGATGGTGTCTACCCTAGTGAAATGCTAGTAAAGCTGTCACTAGGAAGATCTAGCATAAGGTCCGGAGGACTTTTATATTGCTTGGTGAGAAGCCAAAAAAATGGCATCCACGGAAATATGTGAGAATTCTCTTCTTTTTTTTTTTTCTCTACAGTTGAGTGAGTGAAAAACGTATAGAGCGCAACACATGCGAACTGAATCGCCTCTGGGCGCTGTTTCCATTCCTTGGATAAAGGAAGGCTTTGCCTCAGAAGAGATGAGTTTTAATCATTCTCCTGAAGGCCAGGTAGTCCGACTCCAGTCGGATGGTGGTTGGTAGTGCATTCCAGTCGCGGTCCTTGGACAGCAAATCTCTGATCTCCTTTGGATTTGTATCTTGCCTTTGGGATGTGCAGTAGGTTTTGATTTGTGGATCGCAGAGTGCGATTGGGGTTGTGGGCTTTTATTTTTTTGCATAGATATTGGGGAGCGTTTCCTTGCTTACACTTGTGTGTAAGCCAGAGTGCCTTAAAAGTGATTGTCTTTCACTGGTAGCCAGTGAAGAGATCTTAGCGAAAGGGAGATTGACTCCCATGTTTTTTTTACCAGTCACTAATCGAGCAGCCGTATTTTGAACGACTTGCAGACGAGTGATTTGGGAAGTCCTAAATAGAGGGCATTTGCATAGTCGAGTCTGGAATTGACGATTGTTCCCACCACGACTGCAATGTCCTCTTTAGGAATAAAAGGGGGCGAGTCGGCGTAACTGGCGCAACAGATGATGGGATCCACTGACTACCGCCCCTATTTGTGCATCCATTGTCATGTGGGAGTCAAAAATGACCCAGACTTTTGACTTTGGTGCTAGGGGCGATAATTTTTCCCAGGATGGGTGGTGGGATCCAAGTTGAGGTGGGGAGACTTTTCCTGTTTGCGTAGTTGGCTGTAGAAATCAAATTAGCTTTGAGTACAATCGGAGGTCAGGTTTCGGCCCTATTGGTATTCTTAAGGCCTTTAGCCTCCCATTCACTGAACCTTTATGCAGGGGGCAACTTGTTTTCTTTCCCCCATTAGGTCACCTATGTGTCCTTAGGACTTTTAGTGCTGTCTGTGTTACAGAAACAACCATAGGGTGAGAGCTCATTCTACCAGGGGTGTAGGAACCTCCTGGGCTTTTCGCCATCTGTCTGTGGCTCTGATTTGTAAGGCTACTACCTGGTATTCAGGGCATACATTTACAAAATTTGAAAGTGAATGTTCGAGCAGCCGAGGATTCAACCTTCGGCTGCAATGTTCTCCGGCCTGCTGTATAAAAACTGATGGCTATTGTTTGGCAGGGTGTCTCCCTCCCCTCAAGGCTATTGCTCTGGGACATCCCAGCAGGTAATGAATATTGGCCTGACTCTGTGTCCCATGATGTATTAAAAAAAAAAGAATTTTACTGGCAAGTATGAAGAAAAAAATCCTATTATCAAAAAATTTATTTTATTTCAGTGATTCATGTTTATATATAGATGCATTACAAACAGATTGATAAATTTCAATCATTTATTTTGTTTTATTTTGATGATTATAAAAAAGAAAAAAAAGTGCAGCGCTAAATAATATCTGGAGTGAAACCAAATATGTGATCAAGGTATTCAAATCAGGAGCCCCAATTATGGAGCAAGTATGTGAATCTATAAAATTGCACTAGACCAATACATGTAAATATCAAATAATATGCACAAACATTTTTATAAATGCTAAAAAATAAGTGAGATACCAAATGGTACCACCAGGGTATTTCACACTAAAGTGAAAATGAATTGTATCACAAATAAATGTCCCGGAAAGATACGTCAAAATAAAAGATCAAATGCTAATATATGTTGTAAATAGCGATGTAAAAAAGCAAGGAATGGAAACTCTGGTGATGAAAAAGTCCCAATATAAAATGAACAGAATCACATTATTGCAAACGGAATTGCAAAAACGTGTAGAATAAGTCCATCAACACAGGAATTGGATATTTCAGTGATTTAAACGGGTAGTAAAAAAACCCCATCAGCGGTCAATCTCATAGGATCAACAACATCCAATCGATACAGATAAAAGTTGGATACTCTTACCGGATGGCGTGGACACACACGTCAGCGACGGTGTGTCAATCAAGCGTGTACGAACTCCTGGAAAGCGATGATGTCAATGGGAGCCCGTTGAGCCAATAGACAATCGATCATCAGAAGCCGAGTGGATCCAAATGTGAGAGAAAATCCTTCAGAGGAAACTTATGGATAATGGCATTGTGGCAGGTAGACCCATCATAGAATCATGTAGGGAAGAAAACACACACAACTACGCATAGTGTGGTTATTTCCAGTAAAAAAGCCTTTATTAGGCATAAAATGGTGTACAGAAAAATAGGCAAAAAATAAGCTAAAAAGTACAAGACTGCGGGAAGACCAGTACAGGTGATCACATGGGTAAGTAGCGTGGTAGGCAAATAGCGTATGAGCTTATGTACCCGACCTGTTTCGAGCCATGAGCTCTTCAACTGGTTCATGCCCCAGTTGAAGAGCTCATGGCTCGAAACATGTCGGGTACATAAGCCCATACGCTATTTGCCTACCACTCTACTTACCCATGTGATCACCTGTACTGGTCTTCCCGCAGTCTTGTACTTTTAAGCTTATTTTTCATTTATTTTTTTCTGTACACCATTTTATGCCTAATAAAGGCCCTTTTTACTGGAAATAACCACACTATGCGTAGTTGCGTGTGTTTTCTTCCCTACATGATTCTATGATGGGTCTACCTGCCACAATGCCATAATCCATAAGTTTCCTCTGAGGGATTTTCTCTAATAAATCATAAATAAAGCAAAAACGATAAAAGATAGAAAAGAAAATTTAAACAGCAGAAACATAGCACCAAAGAAACACACTAGAGTTTTTATTTGTGCTGATTTTAAGGTGGGCAAAGTGAGTGGGGTTTGAAAATAAATAAATAAACTGTTATAACTTTACAACCATAACAGCACAAATTAATTTTTTAGCAGCACAAACTTAGCACCAACCAATGAGACCAGTTTTGTGTCATTTGGGCATTGTAGGGGGGCTGTATGACCTTTGGTGACCTTTAATAAATCATAAATAACGCAAAAACTATAAAAGATAGAACGGAAATATTAGCAGCACAAACGTAGCACTAACCAACGAGACCAGTTTCCTGTCATTTGGGCGTTGTAGGCGGGCTGTGTGACCATTGGTGACCTTTAATAAATCATAAATAACGCAAAAACTATAAAAGATAGAACGGAAATATTAGCAGCACAAGACAGCACAAACGTAGCACTAACCAATGAGACCAGTTTTGTGTCATTTGGGTGTTGTAGGGGGGCTGTGTGACCTTTGGTGACCTTTAATAAATCATTAATATCGCAAAAACGATAAAAGATAGAAAGGAAATTTAAACAGCACAAACAAAGCACTAAAGTAACACACTTGAACTTTTATTTGTGCTGATTGTAGGGTGAGCAAAGTGAGTGAGGTTTGGAAAAAATAAACTGTTATAACTTTAAAACCATAACAGCACAAATAAAAATATTACCAGCACAAACATAGCACTAACCAACGAGACCAGTTTCGTGTCATTTGGGCATTGTAGGGGGGCTGATTGACCTTTGGTGACCTTTAATAAATCATTAATAACGCAAAAACGATAAAAGATAGAACGGAAATATTAGCAGCACAAAACGGCACAAACGTAGCACTAAACAACGAGACCAGTTTCGTGTCATTTGGGCGTTGTAGGGGGGCTGTGTGACCTTTGGTGACCTTTAATAAATCGTAAATAAGGCAAAAACAATAAAAGATAGAACGGAAATATTAGCAGCACAAACGTAGCACTAACCAATGAGACCAGTTTTGTGCCATTTGGCTGTTGTAGGGGGGCTGTGTGATGTCATAGTCTGAAAAAAACTATTGCTAATATCTTTAAAACAAAAGCAGCACAAACGTAATTTTTTGCGGCACAAAACAGCACAAACTGTGGTGGAGAGATTGGTCTTCATACTTATATCCTGAATTCAACTATCATGCCCCTGATTGAGGTGTATGTATATATATGTATGTATATATCTATATATATGTGTATATATATGTATGTATATATCTATATATATATGTGTATATATATATATATATATATATATATATATATATATATATATGTATGTATACATGTAGATATATATCTCTGCATCTTTGTACCCCTAAATTGGTAAATATACGTGGTCAGACGATAGCGGCATACCATTTCATAGTAACCATTTCTTTCCTGAGAGTAGATGTCCCCTCATTGTATTAACAGAATTTCCTGTCTTTTGATGTCTGATTGAAATAAACACATTAGGTTAATTAGACAATAGTATGTGTTTACAGAATTTCCTGCCATCCTACTCATGTCTGATTGAACAAAAACACATTACTGTGTTAATTAGACAATAGGCTGGCCAGGTGTCATATGCAAGTATGGGAATACACAGGTATATGAGTGATCACAAGGAAAGTTGGTAGGGGTCAATTAATGCATGGATATGCAAACTCCTAAACATCCCTTGGCATAGATATGTGACAGCAGGAAATTACCGGTTGGGGGTCCTTATGATCAAATCCTAGGGAACTTGAGTTTTTTGGAGGGAAAGATTATAGGCTCAGGGGTATAAAAGACAGGCAAGTCAGTCCTGATGGAGAGATCAGCAGTGTAGGATGTCCTGATTTAGACCACAGCCTGGTAAAGTACCCTCTCTCCCTGTCTCCCCGTCTCTCTCCCCCTCTGTCTGTCTCTGTCTCCCTGTCTCTCTGCCTCTCTATTTCCCTGTCTCTCTCTCTCTCTCTCTCTCTCTCTCTCTCTTTCTCTCTCTCTCTCTCTCTCTCTCATACTTTCCTTCTATCTTATGATTTTGCCTAAAAGTATATTAGGAGTCCATGACTGTCCGTAGTAACCATATCTGAGTTAGGCCTTAGTTATCCTTGTAATCTGGCAACACTATTCCTGTAACCTCACCTAGGGACATTGGGTAATTTCTAATCATTACTTTTCTTCATCTCTGTGATTTTTTCCTTTCCTATAAATACTGATGTGTCCATTGAAGCATTATTTTATCATTTGTATAATTGTGTAACATTGAAACCATCTTGTTTTTAGAGGTGATATCTGTTATGTTAATAGTTACGAATATCAGATTGAGATAAGCTTCTTCTATGTATCAATAAATGTAATCCTTTTTCTCTTTTTCACACCCCTATCGTTTGCTTTAATTTCTATATAGACAAAGAAGGTTTTTATAGCTAATATTAATTATGTACGTGCGAAATTAATATTTCTAAGACAAATGGTGCCCCGTGTGAGGAGAGAGTTTGAAGTTTGGATAAATATGATTTTTTTGTATGGTATACAGAGCTGGTTTTTAAGTATTTTGTTTTAACCGTTTTTTTTACCTAACAAACTAACTTTTTAGAACTTAACCTTTTACTTTTTGTCTATGTAACCCTTTATGTTGATGAGACTGATTTTGAATAATGTAGATATATAAAATGAAATTGCAGCAGGGTGTCAGTGCAAATAATAAGGATGCTGTTTGGAATATTGAAGACAGGGGGCCAGATTCTCAGCGAGGTACGACGGTGTATCTCCAGATACACTGTTGTGTCTATGTTTCTGGCTCTGGGTATCTATGCGACTGATTCTTAGAATCAGTTACGCATGGATTTTGCCTAGATCCGACTGGTGTAAGTCACTTGCACCGTCGGATCTAAGTTGTAATGTTACGCTGGCCACTAGGTGGCGTTCCCATCGATTTCTGCGTCGAATATACAAATGAGCGTTGTACGCCGATTCCTGAGCGTAATTGCGTGCCATCGTCGAAGTTAGCGTGAGCGTACGGTTACCCCTGCTAGAAGGAGGGGTGACCTTGCGTAGGTCTGGCGTACACCATGTTAGGTATGGACAACGTCTGGTTTTTCCGTTGTGTACGTTGTTTACGTAGCTCGTTGCGAATATGGCTGTACGTTAATTACATTCACGTTGAAACCAATTTGCAGCGTACTATGGAGCATGCGCAGTGGGCTATGTTTATGGCCGACGCATGCGCAGTTCGTTTGGCGCGGGGGCGCACTTAATTTAGACACAGCACGCCCCCCCTCCTTCCTACTTTAAATTACGCACAGTTGCGCCGGCCTATTTGCGCTGCGCCGCCGCAAATTGCGGAGCAGGTGCTTTGAGAATACAGCACTTGCCCGTAAAAGGTGCGGAGGCGTAGCGTAAATGGGATACGCCACGCTACGCCGGAAAACCGCAAATCTACGGGAATCTGGCCCAGTGTGTCTCTGCCAAAAATAAATTTCAGTGAACCCTTTGAATATTAGGCCAATCTTGTGAGTGAAACACACCTATGCTTTTGGGCTGCGTTTCCACTAGTGCAACTCCAATGTCGCCTGATACAGGATGCGATTGTGAGATGCAGCTGTAGTGCGACTATGGTGTGGCCTTGAATGGGTTTTTGACCCAGAAGTCGCATCAGAATGCTGCAGGTACCTTAACAGTCGCTGCAGCTGTGAGCCACATAGATTGGAATGGGGGCTATTGAAAACAGTAGGCTGCGATTTGTAATGCGACTTTGGGTCCAAGGTCACATGGCAAATCGGAGACTAAATCACACTGAATTATCTGGATGTATGTGAATCTATCTTTCTGTGTAAACTAACGGTGTAATTAGATCTGCAAACACTGGCTGTATTGTGACTGCTAAAAGATCATTGAGCGTCAGTTAGAATTGCCTCCTACCCTACAAACAATCATAGGGTCTAATCAAGCTTAACGCTTAGGAAGCCCAGTGGTACACTGAGCATTTCTTTTAAAATACAATGGAAAGTCCACGGGGAGATTAAACTTATTTAGTTTGGAAAATCTCCGGGCTAACTTTTTCGAAGGGCTATAGTCGCTTGATGACAAGTAGTGAAGAAGAGGGGGCAGGGGCGGTACCTGTCGACCCAATTATTGATCAAAGTCTAGCTAAGCTTTGGGGAATGCGACTGGTAAAAAAGGTCTGCGGGAGCAACTCAAGGTCCTTCGTCCATAAAAGGATGGGAAATCAAATCGCTTCCAGGGTCTAACCGTGGGGAACCTTACCACTTGACCCGGAAGGAAGAAATGATAGATAAATGTGGACCTTGGGTTGTGAAATATGCAATATTGGGAATCGCTGGACTGGAAACGGTATTTTAAAGGATGCTTGAAGTACAGGGATGAACAGAACTGATGAGGTGAGTATTTTCTAATACGGACAAGCAGGGTCAGCCACTAAAATGTAGTAGTGAGGAACAGAGGTTATGGATTCAAGTATGATAAAAAACAGGATGATCTGTGTATGGTCTTGAAGTCATATTTGACCTAGCTAAGTGTGTTATGCGGAAGTGTGTGAGATCCATGGATTGTGATGTTTTGTGTTTGTTAAAGTATAAAATTATGAATGGTGTTCTGTAGTCCCCCCTGAGGCCCCCCCACCTCTTTTTCTTTGACACATTGAATGGTGTGTGTGTGACGTGTGTTCTCAGCTGCTGACAGCCCAAATGACCCCCCCTTCTTTCCAGGTCTGTGAGAATGTGTGAACAGCTGTATTGTCATGCAAACTAAGTGGGCTATTTGAACTGTAAAACAAAAGAAAGCCTCCTAATATTAACTGTAATTTTGCTTCCATAGAAGAAACAGTGTGTTGTTTTGAAGTTTTTCAGTGTGCCCAGTATGGTAAAGTATAACTGTCTCGCAAGACAAAGGGGACACTTTGGGGCTGATTTACCAAGCCTGTGCGCCAAGACTCATGGTGCACAAGCAGGAGTAAACCTGTTTTTGAGATTTACAAAAGAAACACGCTGCCAGTGCAGCGTGTTTCCTCATTTACTAAAGTGCCTAATGCGCCCAGGAGAGGGCGCACAGCACGCCAGTACAGAGCTGGCGTGCGGCATTTAGTAATGTAAACATCGGGGATTCGGGCGGGAGTTTATGAGGGGAGGGAGGGGGGTGATGCAGGGGAAGTGTAGTGACATGTGTTTGAACGTGTGTGGCGGGCCGATTTGAAAGGGAAAGTGACTTTTGGTACCCGATCCCCGTGCGCTTGCAAAGTACGCTAGAACCTCGGAAGGTTCATTTGCATACTGGGCATGCGCAGAGGGATAAATCGGGGCTTTGCGTGCGCCTCTTCAGTACGCCGGGAAAATCTTGGTAAATACCAAGCGGCGTAGCAGTGTTTGCACTGCCTGGAGCGGCGCACGGCAAGCTCCGAGCTGTTCTCGGGCTGCGCTGACACTGAAGGGGAACTCCGTGCCAAATTTCAAATTTGAAACCGGCGCGGCTTCCCCCCCAGGGGCACAATAGGCTCTTCGGCTTGGTCCGGAACGTGAGGGGTTAACCCACGCCAAAATCGGCGTGGGGTTCCCCCCCAGATCCGTACCAAGCCCTCATCCCAGGCATGCAGTCTGGCCGGACAGGAATGGGGGTGGGGACGAGCGAGCGCCCCCCCCCCCCTCCTGAGCCGTACCAGACCACATGCCCTCGACATGGGGGAGTGTGTGCTTTGGGGCAGGGGGGCGCTGCCCCCCCACCCAAAGCACTCTTGTCCCCATGTCGATCGGGACAAGAGCCTCTTCCCGACAACCCTAGCCATTGGTTGTCGGGGTATGCGGGCGGGAGCCAATCAGAATCTGGGAGCCCCCTTTAATAAGGTGGCCCCCAGATTTCGGGCCCCCACCCTATGTGAATGAGTATGGGGTACATCGTACCCCTACCCATTCACCTGGTGAACGTGGTTTTAACTTTGAGGGTCTTCTGCCGCCGCCCCCTTCGAATTTTTCGGCCTGGACGGGGGTCGCACATCCCATCCAGGACTTGGACGTGGCGGGCTTCTCGTCGCTTTTTCCACGAAGCTCCGTGCTTGTTTGATGAGGGCAGCGGGCTTCCGACGTCTTCTACCGGAGCGAGGGTCGTACATCCCACTCCGGATTTCGTCGCCGGCTTCTGCCTGGCTCCAGGAGGAGCCAGGTCTTCTCGTCGCTGTCTTCCGCCGCGGGGTGACACTCGCGGGCTTCTTCTTCCATTCGATGTTGACACGGCGAGGTCCGGCGCTGAAATGCCTTGTGAGCGGCGGGCAAGGACTTATATTGGCATAGGGCGTGGGCGTGGTTATGCCAACATGTGACCTTAACCCATGTGACAGTGATGTCACATCACATCACTGTCACATGGGTTAAGGTCACATGGTGGCATAACCACGCCCACGCCCTATGCCAATATAAGTCCTTGCCCGCCGCTCACAAGGCATTTCAGCGCCGGACCTCGCCGTGTCAACATCGAATGGAAGAAGAAGCCCGCGAGTGTCACCCCGCGGCGGAAGACAGCGACGAGAAGACCTGGCTCCTCCTGGAGCCAGGCAGATGCCGGCGACGAAATCCGGAGTGGGATGTACGACCCTCGCTCCGGTAGAAGACGTCGGAAGCCCGCTGCCCTCATCAAACAAGCACGGAGCTTCGTGGTGAAGGGGGCAGCGGCAGAAGAGAGCGACGAGAAGCCCGCCACGTCCAAGTCCTGGATGGGATGTGCGACCCCCGTCCAGGCCGAAAAATTCGAAGGGGGCGGCAAAGAAGGCCTGGCCCCCACGGCGGAAGACAACGACGAGAAGCCCGGAGAGTGGCGCCCTCCGGCGGAAGACGGCAAAAGAAGCCCTGGCCCCGGGAGGAGCCAGGGCAGAAGCCGGCGAAGAAATCCGGGGTGGGATGTACGACCCTCGCCCCGGTAGAAGACGACGGAAGCCCGCTGCCCTCATCAAACAAGCACGGAGCTTCGTGGTGAAGGGGGCAGCGGCAGAAAACAGCGACGAGAAGCCCGCCACGTCCAAGTCCTGGATGGGATGTGCGACCCCCGTCCAGGCCGAAAAATTCGAAGGGGGCGGCAAAGAAGAAGGCCTGGCCCCCGCGGCGGAAGACAGCCACGAGAAGTCCGGAGAGTGGCGCCCTCCGGCGGAAGACGGCGAAAGAAGCCTTGGCCTCGGGAGGAGCCAGGCAGAAGCGGAGGAGCCCGAGGTGGGGCGACACCCCCGTTGTTCTCCGCCGTTTTTCGGCTGGCCCCCCCCGGATGTGAAAGAGCTTACTTTTGGGGTGGGAGCCCAGTCGAGCATGGCGGAGAGCATGGGTGGGTGTTTCCCCCCCCGGCAGAAAACGGCTAGAAGACCGAGGAGTGGCGACGCCCCCTTTGTTCTCCGCCATTTCCGCCGCCCCCCCCCCGGATGTAAAAGAGCTTGATTTGGGGTAGGGGGCCTGGCCGAACATGGCGGAGAGCATCGGTGGGTGTCTCTCTCCCCGGCGGAAGGCGGCGGCGAAGACCGGGGGGGGGGGGTAGGTGTACCCCCCCCGGCGGAAGGCGGCGGCGAAGACCGGGGGGGGGGTAGGTGTACCCCCCCGGCGGAAGGCGAAGACCGAGGAGGGGTTTCGCCCCCGTTCTCTGCTTTTTTCTGCCGGCCCCCCCCCGGATCTGAAAGAGCTTATTTTGGGGTGGGGGCCTGGCTGGACATGGCCGAGAGCATCGGTGGGTGTCCCCCCCGGCGGAAGGCGGCGGCGAAGACCGGTGCGGGGCTGGAGCCCCCCCCGGCAGAAAACGTCTGGAAGACCGAGGGGCTCCGCCCCCGTTGTTCTCTGCTTTTTTCGGCCGCCCCCCCCCGGATCTGAAAGAGCTTATTTTGGGGTGGGGGCCTGGCTGGACATGGCGGAGAGCATCGGTGGGTGTCCCCCCCCGGCAGAAAACGGCGAAGCCCGGGGCCCAATGGGCTGGTGGTGGGGGGTCCCGGCAGAAGACCCCCGGAGCTGACTAATAAATTATTTTTTTCGGTGTGATTTTTTTGTGTTTACACTTTTCCACCCGGTGAATGGGTAGGGGTACGATGTACCCCATACTCATTCACATAGGGTGGGGGGCCAGAATCTGGGGGCCCCCTTAATATAGGGGGCTCTCAGATTCTGATAAGCCTCCCGCCCGCATACCCCGACAACCAACGGCCAGGGTTGTCGGGAAGAGGCTCTTGTCCCTATCGACATGGGGACAAGAGTGCTTTGGGGTGGGGGGGCAGTGCCCCCCTCCCCCACAGCACACACTCCCCCATGTCGAGGGCATGTGGTCTGGTACGGCTCAGGAGGGGGGGGGGCGCTCGCTCGTCCCCACCCCCATTCCTGTCCGGCCAGACTGCGTGCCTGGGAGAAGGGTTTGGTCTGGATCTGAGGGGGAACCCCACGCCGTTTTTGGCGTGGGTTTAACCCCTTATGTTCCAGATCAAATCTAAGAGCCTGTTGTGCACCTGAAGGGGGACCCCCACGCCGTTTTTTTTTTATAATTTGGGGTGGAGTTCCCCTTTATCCCGGTCCTGTCAGGGGGGGGGGGGAATGCCTGCTCGTCTGTCCCTACAATGTATGAACAGCGATCTGTCATTTCCCCTACACAGTCCCACCCCCTTTACAGTTTGAACACACCCAGGTAACATATTCAACCCCTTCCGCGCCCCTAGTGTTAACCCCTTCCCTGCCAGTGTCATTTTTATAGTAAGCAATGCTTTTCTATACCATTGCTCGCTACAAAAATGCCAAATCGCACAAAAATGTGTCCGCCACAATGTCGCAGTAGCCAGAAAAAACAATGATAGCCACCATTACTAGTAAAACAAAAAATTATTCCAAAAAAAACCATAAGACCAACCCCTACTTAGAACTTTTGCCCAAACCAATCAAACGATTATTGTGATTTTTTGCAAACAAAAATATGTCGAAAAATACTTATCGGCCTAAACTGAGGGCAAACATTTTTTGAATATATTTTGGGGGAGATTTATTATAGCAAACAGTAAAAAATATGTTTTTTTATTTACCAAATTGTCGCTATATTTTTGGGTCAAGCAAAAATAAGAAAAAATGCAGAGGTGATCAAATACCACCAAAAAAAACAAAAAAACATTTTTTTGGGGGGGGGGGGAATGAGGACGCCAAATTTGTTTGGGGGCCACGTCGCACAACCACGCAATTGTCAGTCAAAATGACGCAGTGTTGAAATGCAAAAACTGGCCCCGTCAGGGACCAGTAATATGCTCTGGGGCTCAAGTGGTTACAAATTAAGAATACACTAAAGTTAGCCCAATTTATGGCCATAATGTGAAAGATGATGTTACACCGAGTAAATAGATACCCAACATGTTACACTTTAATATTGCACACACTCATGGAATGGGGCCCAACTTCAGTACTTGAAAATACCCATAGGCAACACTTTTTTATGTGTTTCAGGTTACCAGTTTAGATTTACAGAGGAGGTCTAGTGCTAAAAGTATTGCTCTCGCTCTAACGTACGCTATGATACCTCACATGTGGGGTTTGAACGGGGGTTCAATATGTGGGCGGGGCTTACACATTTAAGGCCCGCCCACATATGGAAACATTCTTCAAACCACACATGTGAGGTATCATAGCGTGCGTAACAGCAAGAGGAATATTTTTAGCACTAGACCTCATCTGTAAATCTAAACTGGTAACCGGAAACAATAAAAATGCTGCTTGTTCGCTTCTGACTGCGAGCTACTAGGGACAGGGGCGTTTAAATTATTATTATTTAGGTTTGTTACGTAAAAATTCTATAAGACCTCCCGTTCAGCTTGTAAAGCATCACTTCAGGGGGACCAAAAAATAATTCAACACCTCTAATGCTTTCATCCGCCATTGCAGATTTGATTCTGGTACTGCATTTCGAGTGAACTGGGCATGCTCGAACACTTTGGAAAAAAAGCTGGTTGTCTGACCCTGAAAATGACATGCATCTTTCTGAGCATGCTCAGAAAGCTGTTTTTTTGGCTTAGTAATTTAAGGACATCCTTAACAGGTGTAAGCAGTTACAAGTGCACACAAACTAGAGGCTGACATTTCTTCATGTGTTTCCAATTGGTTCATTAGCACACATGTTATAAAAAGCGTGGATACTGCACTTGTCAGCTGCCCCTCAGAGGGGGCAGATTTGCTGGCTGGAAGTAATGGCGGAGTGAAACAGAGATGTTTTGGAGCAAGTTTTGTATTTTTTGATGTTTTCTCTGCTACATAATTTTGCTAAATGTTTCTCAAGATGTTAATGACTAATGTTTTAATCCTGTGGGTCTATCCTGTTATTTCAAAAGCATGATTTATTTTCCAATGACTGTGAAATAAACGTTGGTCTTTTTTGTTTTTAGGTGTTTTTATATATTTTTGGTGTGTTTATTTGTAATTTTTTGTTTTGCTTTCCTTGTTTTGTGGACCAATAAAATTACTTTCAAATTTTGAAGTTTGTTTTGTGATATTTTTTTCATGCTATGGATTTCAACCGCTGCAGCTGAACTAGTTTGGGCCTAAACCATCAAGTGTGATTTGTCTCTAAGCTCTTTCCTGGTGTGTATGCATGAAATGTTTAGTCACCAGAAAAGGAAGGACAAAGCGGTAAGTAATGTTTCCTAGAACTGATGTCCAGACTGACTTTTTAAAGCACATGTGCAAGATGTAGGAAAAGCTGCAAACATGGCCTGTTGGAGGGGGGGGGGGTGGTGTATTGGTGGACAGGCTTGAAGTGCTGATTTACAGCGCTGTGCTTGAAACTAGCACAAGACAATCCTATTCTAATTGTGGGTTGTTTGAGGGAAGCCAATTGAGTGTTAGAACCCCTGCTAGTGTTTTTAGGTTGGGCTTTGTGTCCCTTTTCCTAAAATTGGCTTCACTTCCTGTCACACAGCTGAACAGGAAGTGAGGTTAAAACCCTACCAATGGTCTTTTCTTCGGGACACAGGTCAATCTAACTAGTGTCACCATTAAGCAAATTGCACTGCAGTGTACACCCCAAATGATTAGTTATTTTGGGGTTTAGTAAAGGCAAAGCCGCTCTGCAGTAGAAGCGTAGGCAATGAAAATCAGAAGGGAAGCACTGATGGTTTTTACTTCCAATCCCGCCAAGTTTTGAGTTTTCTTCCTTGCTTGTCCACTTGTAGTGCAAAGTGGATTTGCCTTTAGTAAATGGACCCCAAAGTCCAAGATTCCTACTAATTTGGGGTGTACACAGCAAAATGCAATTTCCAAAATGGGAAACTATTTATATTGATCTGTGTCCCCAACAAAACATTACTCAGGTGTTTCCCTCACTTCCTGTTTGGCTGTGTGGCAGGAAGTGAATGAATTAAGTAGAAAGTGACAACATTTGTGAGGTGTCTTTACCCTATCAGGGGTGCAGGCATCCCCAAAACAAACAAGAAAATAGTTGATTTAACATTGGGTGGTGTTTGTGGGGGTCCCTAACACACATTCATACATATTAGCAACGCTGGATCCTGGCCTATTGGCATGGTTATATTTTCTTAAGCCTCTCAATAAAATGATCTGAAATTTGGGGTTAAACTGGAACTATAATCATCACTTTTATTTTTTGGATTTCTTTCATTTTGGATAGAGTTGGGGGGGGGGTTAGAAGCTCTGTCAGTTTATTTTGTATTATCCCTGTCCGTTTGGGGAGATTGGCCTTCACTTCCTGCCCCCGCCAAACAGGAAGTGATCGAAAAACTAGGCAAATTAAGGTCCCCCCCAGGTCCCCCCCCACAGAACTTGTGTGTGTCCCCTGAAAATTCCTGGGTGGGTCATAAAAATACAGGGTGTGGCCTTGACAGGAAGGGTGGGTCATTTTTCTATTAGGGGGTGCCAAAATTTGGTCAGGCCTAGGGAAGCACAAAACCTAAATATCCTACTGCATATTAGGGCTTATTTAGACCGGATCCAATTTACAGCATGTTTTTAGATTGTGGGAGGAAACCCGCACAGGGAGAACATGCAAACTCCAGGCAGATAGTGTCACGGGCAGGATTCGAACCAGCAACCGTTTTGCTGCTAGGTGAACATGCTACACACTACACTACTGTGCTGAACGAACATGATCGCAGCTGAAAGCATGAGATGTTTATTTTTTTACCGATTCCATGCTTTCCAGCCTGGAGGACAGATGTGGGGTCTAATTGACCCCGCCTTTCTCTATAAAGAGGACCTGTCACACACTAGTCCTATTACAAGGGATGTTTACATTCCTTGTAATATGAAGAAAAGTGAAAAATAATACAAAAAAAGGGACAAACAAGTGCAAAAATTAAAAAATAAAATAAAAAAGGAATTTAAATGCTCCTGTCCCTAGTAGCTCGCACTCAGAAGCGAACACGCATGCAAGTCCCACCCACATATGTAAACATCCTTCAAACCCCACATGTGAGGTATCATAGCGTGCGTTAGAGTGAGAGCAATAATTTTAGCACTAGACCTCCTCTGTAACTCAAAAGTGGTAACCTGAGAAAAAAAGTCAAGCGTTGCCTATGGAGATTTTTAATAACGAAGTTTAGCGCCATTCCATGATATGAAAGCGTGACAAGTTAGGTATCTATTTACTCGGTGTAACATCATCTTTTACCTTATCCCTAAAAATTGGGCTAGCTTTACTGCTTTCTTATTTTGTCATTCATGAAACAGGTTTTTTTTTTTGAAAGCCAAAAAAAAAAAAAAACGTTAGAAAATTTTTGGCGCAAATACTGTTGGAAATGTGTCCGAAAAAATGGCCCCCACTTTATTCCCTAGGGTGTTTGTTAATAAAATATATATAATGTTTGGGGGTCCTGAGTAATTTTCAAGGAAGAAAATATAATTGTTACATGAAGGAGAGAAGTGCCAGAATAGGCGCGGTATGGAAGTGGTTAAAGTGCACCAATAAAAGTGAAAAATTCCTTGAAATTTCGTACCATGGGGGGGGGGCAATTAGGGCCGCCATCAGGAATTATGGGGCCCCTTACACAGCTTCAGGCATGGGCCCCCTGGAGCAGAGAATAGGGGGGGGGGGGGTGCCGCCTGATATTAAGAAGGGGGGGGGGCTGCCGCAATTTGATAAGCGGGGGGTTCCTTTACTAAAAAATACATATAGAAAAATATATATTAAAAAGGGTGGTAGCCATCCGGGGGCCCTGGGGACCTCTGGGCCCTTTAATAAAAATAAACCTCTGGGCCCTTTAATGAAAAATAAATTACAATATCTATATATATATATATATATAAAATAATAAAAAAGGGGGTTGCCTTGGGAGCTCTGGGCCCTTTATAAAAAAATAACTACCAAAAATCTAAAAAAAAATTACATGGGGTGGGAGCTGCGGTGGCTCAACGTGAATGGCACTGCGCTGACAAGCCGTTCACCTCTGCAGCCAAGGGTTCGGATCCCGGTCTCGGCTACATGTGAATTGAGTTTGGTGGTGTCAGCCCGGCTCCCGATGGGTGTGCTATGCAAGGTACGCCTGTGCTTAGTACGCCCACCCCCCCCCCCAAAAAAAAACACCACACTTGTACGCACTTTGGCCATGAGGTCTCCTAAAATAAAGGGAGGCAAAGGACCTACAGGGCTGGCTGGGTGGGCTACACTCCCTCATAGGGGGAGTCCCTCTGTCCCATCGGGCTCCCAAGTGTAGCAGGTGGGGTGAGTGGGAGGCCCCCCTCACACCCACCATTGCCACCGGGGGCATGGAGAAGGATGGCGATTGCAAGTCCAGCTCCTCTCTCTCGACTTCACACACAAAATACACTTTAAAAAAGAAATTAAAGTAAAAAATAACAAACCTGGGGAAAATGTTTATAACATTTTTATAAGCAAAAAGGTTGTCATCTGGGGCCCTCTGGGAGCTTTCATAATTATATTATATATATATATATATGTTAAAAAAATAACCTAAAAATATATATATTTTTTTTTTTAAAGGTGGGGGGTTGTCATCTGGAGCCCTGGGGATCTCCGGGCCACTGGGGACCTCCAGACCCCTAAAACAAAACATTGGCCCTTTAATAACAAAAAATATGGGGGGTTGCCACCCGGGGCCCTGGGGACCTCCGGACTGCTAAAAAATATTAAATTCCAAAAATTGGCCCTTTAATAAAAAATCCTACAAAAACCAACTAAAAAATATATATACCAAAAAAAAAAAGGGGGGTTACCATCTGGGGCGCTGGGGGGCCTCCAGGCATCTGGGCACCTCCGGACCCCCGGGCCCCTTACAGGTGTACAGGGCCGCCATCAGGAATTTTGGGTCCCCTTACACAGCTTCAGGCATGGGCCCCCTGGAGCAGAGAACCGGGGGGGCCCTTTACAAAAATTTAGACAGAAATAAGAAATAAAGAAAAATATATATAAAAAAGGGGGGTAGCCATCCGGGGCCCTGGGGACCTCTGTGCTCTTTATAAAAGAAAAAGAAAAAAGAGAGAAAATATATATATATATTTTTTTAAAATATAACATTTCTCGAAAAAAATTAAAAAACAAGGGGGTTGCCTTCCAGGGCCCTGGGGACCTCTGGGCCCTTTCATAAAAAAAAAAAAGACAAATATATAAAAAAAATATATTTATTTTTTTAAATATATATATTTTTTGATAAAAAAAAGGGCTTGCCACCTGGGGCCCTTAGTGGCCTCCGGGCCCCTGGGGACCTTCGGAGCCCTTAAAAAAATAAAAATAAAAATGTTTTTTTTGTTTTAGGGTGGTTCCCATCCGGGCCCCTGGGGACCCCTGGGCGGTGTAATGCCTGTACCCCCCTAATGGCGGCCCTGCAGGTGTACTGCCTGTACCCCCCTGATGGCGGCCCTGGGTGTAATGTCAGCATGTGAAAAATGACATTCTGAAGGAAAAAAGCCATTTAAAACTGACTCGCGCCTATAATGAATTGTCAGCTCCTGGAAATTGCAGGAGAATTCATTCATTAAAAACACCAAAAAAAAAGCGTGGGGGTCCCCCCAAATTCAATAACCAGACCCTTTAGGTCTGGTATGGATATTAAGGGGAACCCCACCGTCAATTTAAAAAAAAAATGACGTGGGGTTCCCCCCAAATATCCATAACCAGACCCTTCAGGTCTGGTGTGGAATTTAAGGGGAACTCCACCCCAAATTAAAAAAAAAATGGCGTGGAGTCCCCCCTAAAATCCACACCAGACCCCTTATCCGAGCACGTTGACCTGGCCGGCCGCAGAAAAGAGGGGGGGACAGAGCGCGGCCGCCCCCCTCTCCTGAACCGCACCAGGCCACATGCCCTCAACATTGGGAGGGTGTTTTGGGGTGCCCCCCAAAACACCTTGTCCCCATGTTGATGAGGACAAGGGTCTCTTCCCCACAACCCTTGCCCGGTGGTTGTGGGGGTCTGCGGGCAGGAGGCTTATCGAAATCTGGAAGACCCCTTTAACAAAGGGGCCCCCCAGATCCCGGCCCCCCCCCTGTGTGAAATGGTAATGGGGTACCTTGTACCTCTACCATTTCACGAGTAAAAAAAATGTAAAGGGTTAAAAACGACAAGAGCCGGTTTTTGACAAGTCCTTTATTATCTTCTTTCTTCTTTCCTTCGGGTTTCTTCTTCCTCCTCCTTCTTCTTCCTCTGCTTCTGTCTTGGGTCTTCTATTCCCGCATCTTGCCCGGCGTGTTCTTCCATCTTCTTCCGCTGTCCTTCTCGTCCGCATCTTCTTCTCCTTCTTCTTCTTCGCCGGAGGCGCCGCTTCCAATTGAAATCCCCGCTGTCTGCCGGACCACTGACGCCACGGGCAAGCTCTTAGGAGTGTGCTGCCAGTGCGTCAGAGGGGGGCGTGGTCAGAGGGCGGGCAATTCAATTTGAAGCTTGTGCGCGGCTTTTTCTTTGCCAGAGTCGCCGCTTCCAACTGAATTGCCCGCTTTCTGGAACATGTGACCACGCCCCCCTCTGACGCACAGGCACCACACGGGGACTTTCCTAAGAGCTTGCCCGTGGCGTCAGAGGGGGGGCGTGGTCCGGCAGACAGCAGGGATTTCAATTGGAAGCGGCCGCTCCGGCGAAGAAGAAGAAGGAGAAGAAGATGCGGACGAGAAGGACAGCGGAAGAAGATGGAAGAACACGCCGGGCAAGATGCGGGAATAGAAGACCCAAGACAGAAGCAGAGGAAGAAGAAGATGGAGGAAGAAACCCGAAGGAAAGAAGAAAGAAGATAATAAAGGACTTGTCAAAAACCGGCTCTTGTCGTTTTTAACCCTTTACATTTTTTTTACTCGTGAAATGGTAGAGGTACAAGGTACCCCATTACCATTTCACACAGGGGGGGGGCCGGGATCTGGGGGGCCCCTTTGTTAAAGGGGTCTTCCAGATTTCGATAAGCCTCCTGCCCGCAGACCCCCACAACCACCGGGCAAGGGTTGTGGGGAAGAGACCCTTGTCCTCATCAACATGGGGACAAGGTGTTTTGGGGGGCACCCCAAAACACCCTCCCAATGTTGAGGGCATGTGGCCTGGTGCGGTTCAGGAGAGGGGGGGGGCCGCGCTCTGTCCCCCCCTCTTTTCTGCGGCCGGCCAGGTCAACGTGCTCGGATAAGGGGTCTGGTGTGGATTTTAGGGGGGACTCCACGCCATTTTTTTTTTTAGTTTGGGGTGGAGTTCCCCTTAAATTCCACACCAGACCCGAAGGGTCTGGTTATGGATATTTGGGGGGAACCCCACGTCATTTTTTTTTTTTAATTGACGGCGGGGTTCCCCTTAATATCCATACCAGACCTAAAGGGTCTGGTTATTGAATTTGGGGGGACCCCCACGCTTTTTTCTTCCTTTTTTTAATGAATGAATTCTCCTGCAATTGCCGGGAGCCGACAATTCATTATAGGCGCGAGTCAGTTTTAAATGGCTTTTTTACTTTGAAAAATGACATTTTGTGCAGAGACAGTTCTAACCACGGGAAACATGCGCTTTTTCACATGCTGACATTAGAGACCCCCATAGTACGAAATTTAAAGGAAAATTACACTTTTATTATTGCACTTTTAGCATTATTAAAATCACTGCTCCCGAAAAAACGGCCGTTTTAAAAAATAAAATAAGCATTGGTACATGTCCCCTGGGGCAGGACTGAGGTCCCCAAACACTTTTTAGGACAAAACTTGCAGATTAGCCTTTAAAATTCACAATTAAGATTTCCCCCATAGACTTATACAGGGAGTTCGGCGGCGGCTTTACTTATCAATCACATCGCGCTGCTGCTGCCGCCGGTTCATGCGCCTAATTAAGGCTTCATCCAGCGCACCTATTAAGGCATGTACCGGCGCAGCGCAGCTTCATTAGTAAATCAGCCCATTTGTGTTTGTGTTTTGTGTTTGTTTTGAGCTGCTCATTTTTATCCATGGTGAATACATTTTTCTTTTTTTGGGGGGAACTATTAGTATACTATAAAAAAGGAAAAAAGAAAAACATTTTTTTTTCTTCCTTTTATATATATATATATATATAAACGAAGTCCACGTGGCAGTCTATATGTATTACATAATACATATAAATGAAAAGTTGAGCTCAACAATTTTTGGTATTTTAAAAAGTGCACAGGGAATGTAATGTAATGTTAAGGTGTGTTTCATATGCTAATGTATTGTTACCGGTATATAACCATTGTTTTGTTTCCAGGTTAAGAATGTTTTTTTTTAATGTTTATTACTAACTTTTATTTTGTGTTTTACAGATTTGATAACTGGGTTTTCAGCCTTTCAGAATAAGACAACTTTAAGTTGGTCGGTCAGTCAGGTTTCACAATGTTTTTAGGTTTTCATGACCAGTTGGAACATCTAGTTGTCAGTCCATCTGACTATGTTTTTGGACCACCTAGCGTGGGTTGCATGTTCTGATCCACTGAATAGCAGAACCTACTAACTGAAGTCTGCGTATTAATTTTATTTATTGATTTATGGTTATAATTTTTGACTTTTAATTTTTAAATTTTTTTTCTCTTTCTCATTTCATTCAGGTGAGAAAAGTTCCAAAAGGTTTGAACTTTGTCCACCTGAAGGAGGGGGAATAGTGCATAGACCTGAAAATACTAATAATGCAGTGTTTGGTTTGGGGAAAAGCCTCTACAATTTTTTTAGTAATAAGTACAGTCAGGTTTGACTAAATTCTAAGAGTTTTTTGGCAACCATTGTTTAGCCTCTCCTTTTAAATTTTGTTATTTTTATGTTTTTAACCTGACTTGTAAATTGTTGAGTGACCATGATCATGTTCACCTGTTGATCACTAATAAGGGAAAGGAGTCTATTTTTTATTTTTTTTATTTTTATTTTATTTTTTATTTTTTATTTTTTTTTGTTCCTTTTTAAGAGAGGACTCTAGAACTATATTTTTTTTTTCTTGTTGTTCTAGGGATAAGCCTCTTCAATTTGTAATAATAAAGTGCGTCAGGTTTACCTAAATTCTACAAATTTTAATCATCTCTCTCTCGTTATTATCTGTGTACCTGACCGGCAAAAATACCACCAATTACTAGTATGAGAGAGGAGTCGTTTTTAACGAAAATATTTTTTTCTCACTATCAGCTAAAGTTGGCAGGGCATCTAAGTATTTTAATTTTTTTGGATACCGATTCAATGCTCTTTAATGATCTAAAGTGGAATGTAAACTGAAGATCTTGGTTGGAGCAGCATTAAATCGGTAGTTTTTTACTTTTAGATGTATTATTTTTTTTCTTCTCCTCTATTTTCCTTATTCTTTGTCATTACTCACCTCTCGTCCTTTCTTTCTGTAATAGTATACTGTCTAAGTTGTTATTTTGGTTTCTTTCATCCATCTTCTCAGGATAATGTAACTAGGATATCAGTCATATAATTTATAAGAGGCGTGAGGTGAGCATTCCCGCCCGCCAGTGCCATATTGTACACCCAGAGAAACCAAACTATCCCTGGGCATTTCTGTTTTTTTTACCTCCCAAATGTAATTCTACCTCCCCTAGTCTACCTACAGCTTTATAGCCACCCCACTGCTCCTATCTGACATTCCTCCAGAAACTGTACACTGACGTTCTCCTTTTGTATTCATACATGACTGTCCGGAGGCCCACCCAACCACCACCTGGAGAAGCAACGAAAACCAAGTAATTATTTTTGGAGACAAACGTGCCATGGAGAAGATGCTCCTGAACTTTCTTTCATCATGCTGAAAAAGTGCTGTCTCGCGGTCCGATCCAATTGTGACAATTATAACACCATATTTCCAGGATACAGGACTAAATATGTAAGGATCCCGCCATCAATGTTGGAGTTCCACTCCTCCAATGCAGAGGGGTGATGAAACATTGCAGTACAGACACTCATGGTTTGGATCTGAAGCCTCAAAGGCACCAGGACTGTCTCAAGTCTACATTGATGAGTTACGGCGAGTTCAAGAAAGGAAGAGGCCGCAGTGGTGGTGGGGGGAAGGGTGGGGTTCTGGGCCGTTGTGAGTGGATACTGGATCATTGAAGGAGGACATAAGTTCCAGAAGGAACTTCAGGGGGGACTGTGGTGGAGAGATTGGTCTTCATACTTATATCCTGAATTCAACTATCATGCCCCTGATTGAGGTGTATGTATATATATGTATGTATATATATATATATATATATATATATGTATGTATACGTGTAGATATATATCTGTATATATCTCTGCATCTTTGTACCCCTAAATTGGTAAATATACGTGGTCAGACGATAGCGGCATACCATTTCATAGTAACCATTTCTTTCCTGAGAGTAGATGTCCCCTCATTGTATTAACAGAATTTCCTGTCTTTTGATGTCTGATTGAAATAAACACATTAGGTTAATTAGACAATAGTATGTGTTTACAGAATTTCCTGCCATCCTACTCATGTCTGATTGAACAAAAACACATTACTGTGTTAATTAGACAATAGGCTGGCCAGGTGTCATATGCAAGTATGGGAATACACAGGTATATGAGTGATCACAAGGAAAGTTGGTAGGGGTCAATTAATGCATGGATATGCAAACTCCTAAACATCCCTTGGCATAGATATGTGACAGCAGGAAATTACCGGTTGGGGGTCCTTATGATCAAATCCTAGGGAACTTGAGTTTTTTGGAGGGAAAGATTATAGGCTCAGGGGTATAAAAGACAGGCAAGTCAGTCCTGATGGAGAGATCAGCAGTGTAGGATGTCCTGATTTAGACCACAGCCTGGTAAAGTACCCTCTCTCCCTGTCTCCCCGTCTCTCTCCCCCTCTGTCTGTCTCTCCCTCCCTCTGTCTCCCTGTCTCTCTGCCTCTCTATTTCCCTGTGTGTCTCTCTCTCTCTCTCTCTCTCTCTCTCATACTTTCCTTCTATCTTATGATTTTGCCTAAAAGTATATTAGGAGTCCATGACTGTCCGTAGTAACCATATCTGAGTTAGGCCTTAGTTATCCTTGTAATCTGGCAACACTATTCCTGTAACCTCACCTAGGGACATTGGGTAATTTCTAATCATTACTTTTCTTCATCTCTGTGATTTTTTCCTTTCCTATAAATACTGATGTGTCCATTGAAGCAATATTTTATCATTTGTATAATTGTGTAACATTGAAACCATCTTGTTTTTAGAGGTGATATCTGTTATGTTAATAGTTACGAATATCAGATTGAGATAAGCTTCTTCTATGTATCAATAAATGTAATCCTTTTTCTCTTTTTCACACCCCTATCGTTTGCTTTAATTTCTATATAGACAAGAAGGTTTTTATAGCTAATATTAATTATGTACGTGCGAAATTAATATTTCTAAGACAAAACGTAGCACTAAAGAAACACACTTGAGTTTTTATTTGTGCTGATTGTAGGGGGGCCAGCTTCGCTGAGCTCATATATTAGCATTTGATCTTTTATCTTTTGACATATCTTTCCGGGACATTTATTTGTGATACAATTCATTTCTTTATCGTACATCACGGGACACAGAGCGCATAGCCATTACATATGGGTTATATGGGTACCTTCAGGTGTGGACACTGGTGTAATCAACTTCACAGGAAGTTCCTCCCTATATAACCCCCTCCCACTGAGAGTGCTTCAGTTTTTTCGCCAGTGTCTTAGGTGTTGGTCACGTCTAGCTGTCCCTCGGAGGTCTCGGGACCCAGGATAGCTAGCCGGATCCGTCCGAAGTGCTTCAAAGCCAAGGTGTACGGTACCCGGGCCCTGCTGGAGTGGGGTTTTGCCTATAATGCCTCTCCTTGGAGGGCTGGATTCTGGGCTCCAGTGCCTTGGTCTCTTCCAGGACTAAACGCTACTGATGCCAGGATGCTATATAGGTCCAGGGGTGTGGGTTCCTTAAACACAGGACCCCGGTCCCTGAAGGTCCGAGACAATACCCACGGAGATGGGGGAAGATTGGGCCTCTTGCAGTTTGCAATACCCTGCGGCGTGGAGCAGGTAAGAGGGAACCTGCGGGACTTGGTTCGACAGTAGGTATCCCCCTGGGGGTTCTGGGTTGGCTAACAGTATGCTTGTGCATCAGCCACTATCTCCACTATGTCTGTGTGGGCAGGATGGGATACTAATGTTTACCCAGATAACATGTAGATATATGTATACTTGTGTAAGATATATATTTGCTACTCACCCCAGGTCTGCCTGTTAGCATTGATACTGCAACCCCACATGTTTTAAAGAGGAAAGTGCTGGTGAAAACTCCTGTTTCTTAGGAAGCCCATGGGGACAGCTTCCTCTCTGTGTGTGCACTACAATAAGATTAGTGCTTACCTGGTGTCTGTTGGTGCTGCCTGGCGCTGGTCCATGTTGTTTCCTCTGCTCTGCTTCCTCCATGTGGTTTTCAGCGTGGGGGGGTGGACGCGCGCGTGCGCGCGCGTGCACGCCGCCTTTTATAGCGTCGGCGTGCGTCGGGGGGGCGGGCCAGCAGCGTCAGGGTCTGTTTAAAGGAAAACTTTTTCTCTGGCTGGTCTTTCCCTCCTGGAGGCAGAGGAAGAAAGGATACAGAGCGTGCAGCTGGGTCTTTTGGCCACACAGGGACACCTAGTGGCGGTTTTGTGGATCTTCAGGTCTAGGACTTAGGTCCACTATTGACCAGAAAAAAAAAAAAAAAAAAAAAGAGGAAGTTTTTTGCTTAAAGGGACTCAGCCTTAGATCCAGCAGTATCTGAGTCTACCTTGGACTCCGGCTAACGGGCATTGGTGTGTCAATACTCACAGGTTTCCTCAGTATTGCCACCTCCCAGGCGGGTAAAAAAAAAAAAAAAAAAAGAAATTTAGTTTTTTTCATTTTCCTCATACCTGTCCTCACATTGGTTACTCCTAGCTGCAACAGTCAGGTGTTGGCTATAGGGGTGACTCAAGGTTGTACAATGGCTCCAAAGGGATCTGGACCAGCCAAGGCTGCTAAAGGTGCCAAGAAGCAAAAGGGGTCTCCATCGGGGTCAGAGGATTTGGGCCAGGCTTCAACGGCCCCACCCTCACCAGTTAGAACACCGAGTGGCATAGTGCAAGAGCCATTGGGGGTGCTGGGGGCAGAGGCGGCCCCCGATCCACCCATTCCCGTTTACGTGACAGAAGAAATGCTAGCAGCCACCATGAGTGGGCTAGAGAAAAGGTTAACTGCGTTGTTTGCCCGTCCTTGGCCAAGTAGCAAGCGGGCTAGATCCCCCTCACCCAGTGTGGGGTTTTCAGATGCGGAGGTCTCCTCTTCAGAGGAACGGGACCCACAAGGGGATCAGGCAGACCCAAGTCCCGACGGTTCAGACAGGGAAGATTCCACTATAGATGAATATTTCTCGGCCTCTCAAGCGGAGAGCCTGTGGATCCAGTCTTTGACAGATATGGTTCGCACTGCCTTTAAACTTCCAGTGCCAGAACTAGTAGCCCCGGAGGTTTCCTCATTGGGTTCTTTAAAGGCTCCATTAACTTGTGCGTCTTTTCCAATGCACCCCCTTCTGCGGAACGTGATTTACCAGGATTGGGCTCGACCTGATAGAATCTTTGTCCCTCCTAAAAGATTCTCCATTCTCTATCCTATGGAAGAGGAATATTTAAAGAAATGGGCACTCCCCACAGTGGACGCGGCCATTTCCTGCGTGAATAAATCCCTGACCTGTCCGGTTGAAAATGTCCAGATGTTCAAGGATCCGGTCGACAAGAAATTCGAGACCCTACTGAAAGCCGCTTTCACCTCAGTAGGTGCCATGGTTCAGCCAGCAGTAGCAGCCATTGGTGTTTGTCAGGCCTTGAAGGATCAGGCAAAACATATATTAAAGGACATGCCGGCTCAGCATACTCATGAATTAGCAGAATTCCCTAGGGCTCTCTGCTTTGCAGTAGATGCTATTAAGGACTCCATCCAACAGGCATCCCGTTCATCTCTACTGATGGTTCACATGCGTCGTCTTTTGTGGCTAAAGAACTGGTCAGCAGAGGCACCCTGCAAAAAGCTTTTAGCAGGATTTCCCTTTCATGGGGGAAGACTATTCGGGGAAGACCTAGATAAATATATCCACACCATATCAAGTGGAAAAAGTACTTCCTTACCGGTCAAGAAAAGACCGCGTGGGCCCACGTTTAAACGACAGGCCATTGTAGGCTCGGCCCCTTCGACTTCTCGTCAGTATCGACGGCCTCCCGGGCGTCCAGCGGTTAATAGCCGCCCACAGGGTCAAGCCGCGGCAAACAAGAGACCCTGGTCTCGCAAACCGGCTAAACCAGTCATCAAATCAGATTCATGAAGGGGCGCCCCCACTCTCTCGGGTGGGGGGAAGACTCCGGTTTTTCTCCGAAGTCTGGAAGGCCAGAATTCCCGACTCTTGGGTTCGGTCCGTGGTAGCCACGGGATACAAACTAGAGTTTCGAGAAATCCCCCCTCCTCATTTTCAGGGGTCAAGTCTTCCAAGCGACCCATTAAAAAGGGCCTCTCTCGTAAAGGCGTTGGATCGCCTATTGCTCCAAGGAGTAATTGTAGAAGTACCAACCCAAGAATGGGGTCGGGGATTCTACTCCAACCTTTTTGTTATACCAAAACCCAATGGCGACGTCAGGCCTATATTAGACCTCAAACGCCTAAATCGCTTTCTAAAGATTCAGACCTTTCGTATGGACTCCATACGTTCAGTGACAGCCAGCCTGCATCAGGGCGACTTTCTAGCATCTATAGACATAAAGGATGCATATCTGCATGTGCCGATTTACCCAGCACATCACAGGTTTCTTCGTTTTACGATAAATCAAAGTCATTACCAGTTCGTAGCCCTCCCGTTCGGGTTGGCAACAGCTCCGCGGGTATTCACAAAGGTGTTAGCCCCGGTGCTAGCCGTCCTAAGGACAGAAGGCATCTTGGTCCTGGCATACCTGGACGATCTCCTGGTTATCGACAGATCAGCTTCCAACCTCAATCATGCAGTAGTCCGCACAGTGCGGCATCTAGAAGAATTCGGGTGGATTGTGAACCAAGAAAAATCAAGGTTACAACCCACAAGACAGTTGGAATATCTAGGCTTTCAGTTAGATACAGAATGCCAGAGGGTATTTTTACCTCAAGAGAAGATCAGGTCGTTGATTCAAACGATTCAAATAGTCTTAGGCAAAAAGAAGCCGACTATTCGCCTATGCATGCGACTGCTGGGAAAGATGGTGGCCGCCTTCGAAGCAGCGCCCTATGCCCAGATCCATACCAGAGTTCTTCAGGCAGCTATTCTCTCTGCTTGGAACAAGTCCATACAGGCATTAGACCGTCCATTAGTTCTTTCCCCAGGGGTCAAGCGCAGCCTGTACTGGTGGCTGATCCCTCAAAAATTGTCAAAAGGGAAAACCTTTTGCCCCATCACGTGGAAAATAGTAACCACAGATGCCAGCCTAACAGGTTGGGGGGCAATCTTAGGAAAACGGACCCAGCAGGGACAGTGGTCAGAGGCAGAAAGTCTGCTTCCCATCAATGTCCTAGAGATCAGAGCTGCCCGGTTGGCCCTGGTCGCCTGGACTCTCCCCCTGCAGGGTCTGCCAGTAAGGATACAGTCCGACAATGCCACGGCGGTGGCATACATAAACCACCAGGGGGGCACAAGGAGCCTAGCGGCTCAAAAGGAAGTAAACCTGATTTTCTCATGGGCCGAAGCCCATGTACCCTGCATCTCAGCAGTGTTCATCCCAGGGATAGACAATTCTCAAGCAGATTTTTTGAGTCGTCAACAGTTACTCCCGGGAGAGTGGTCTCTTCACCCCCAGGTATTCCAAGAGATTTGCCAAAGATTCGGAATTCCCGATGTGGACATCATGGCAACAAGATTCAACAAGAAATTGGACAAATTCGTATCCCGAGCCAGGGACCCCTCGGCCTACGGGACCGATGCGTTGGTTTGCCCCTGGCACCAGTTTTCTCTCCTGTATGCGTTCCCTCCACTACAGATGATTCCCCGCCTTCTACGAAGGATCAGGGTGGAGCGCAGGCCGGTGATCCTGGTGGCCCCAGCCTGGCCCAGAAGGGCTTGGTACGCACTCATCGTGAGGATGTCAGTAGGGGCACCGTGGCCGCTCCCCCTGCGCCCAGATCTGCTGTCTCAGGGCCCGATCTACCACCCTGCTTCACAGCAGCTAAATTTGATGGCTTGGCGGCTGAATCCCTAATTCTTAAGGGCAGAGGCCTCTCAGCCCAAGTCATATCTACGTTAATTCAGGCTAGAAAGCCAGTCTCTAGAAATATCTATTACAGAGTCTGGAGGACCTATGTGGAGTGGTGCGAGTCTCAAGGAGGGCATCCTCGCAAGTTTTTTATTGACAGGATCTTGCGATTCCTCCAGGTTGGCGTTGACAAGGGGTTGGCTCTTAGTACTCTAAAGGGGCAGGTGTCTGCCTTATCGATATGGTTTCAAAGGCCTTTGGCCACGCATTCGCTTGTGAAAACCTTTTTGCAGGGGGTCTTGCATGTGAATCCCCCTATTAGAGCTCCCCTCTGCCCCTGGAATTTAAATCTGGTCTTGTCAGCTTTACAAAAGCAGCCGTTTGAACCTCTGACAGAAATCCCTCTTGTGCTGCTAACCCGAAAGTTGGTTTTCTTGGTGGCTATGGCTTCGGCCAGAAGGGTCTCCGAGCTGGCAGCCTTGTCTTGCAGGGAACCGTACCTGATTCTGCATAAGGACAGAGTGGTTCTGCGGCCTCAGCCTTCTTTCCTGCCTAAGGTCATATCCAGTTTTCACTTGAATCAGGACCTAGTCCTACCATCCTTCTTTCCTACTCCCCAGTCCAGAGAGGAAAGATTGCTTCATACTTTGGACGTGGTCCGAGCCATGAGGGTTTATCTCAAGGCTACAGAAAAGATTCGAAAAACAGATGTGCTTTTCGTTCTCCCGGATGGCCCCAAGAAGGGTCAGCCGGCTGCCAAGTCTTCCTTGGCTAGGTGGATTAAACAGCTGATCTTTCAGGCCTATGGTCTGAAGCGCGTTCCACCTCCCTTATCAGTTAAAGCCCATTCTACGAGGGCCATGAGTGCCTCTTGGGCGGCACACCATCAGATCTCCATGACACAGGTTTGCAAAGCGGCAACCTGGTCTTCCGTACATACGTTTACTAAATTTTATAAGTTGGACGTCACAAAAGCTACGGACGCAGCATTTGGGCAGGCGGTCCTACGGGCAGCAGTATAGAATCCTCTGGCCCGGATTACGCCCCTTTTTTCTGTTGGTGGAGCTAGTTTTTACCTCCTGATACAGTGCAGAAAATAAGTATTTGAACACCCTGCTATTTTGCAAGTTCTCCCACTTGGAAATCATGGAGGGGTCTGAAATTGTTATCGTAGGTGCATGTCCACTGTGAGAGACATAATCAAAAAAAAAATTCCAGAAATCACAATGTATGATTTTTTTAACTATTTATTTGTATGATACAGCTGCAAAGAAGTATTTGAACACCTGAGAAAATCAATGTTAATATTTGGTACAGTAGCCTTTGTTTGCAATTACAGAGGTCAAACGTTTCTTGTAGTTTTTCACCAGGTTTGCACACACTGGAGGAGGGATTTTGGCCCACTCCTCCACACAGATCTTCTCTAGATCAGTCAGGTTTCTGGGCTATCGCTGAGAAACACGGAGTTTGAGCTCCCTCCAAAGATTCTCTATTGGGTTTAGGTCTGGAGACTGGCTAGGCCACGCCAGAACCTTGATATGCTTCTTACAGAGCCACTCCTTGGTTATCCTGGCTGTGTGCTTCGGGTCATTGTCATGTTGGAAGACCCAGCCTCGACCCATCTTCAAAGCTCTAACTGAGGGAAGGAGGTTGTTGCCCAAAATCTCGCAATACATGGCCCCGGTCATCCTCTCCTTAATACAGTCGCCCTGTCCCATGTGCAGAAAAACACCCCCAAAGCATAATGCTACCACCCCCATGCTTCACAGTAGGGATGGTGTTCTTGGGATGGTACTCCTCATTCTTCTTCCTCCAAACACGGTTAGTGGAATTATGACCAAAAAGTTCTATTTTGGTCTCATCTGACCACATGACTTTCTCCCATGACTCCTCTGGATCATCCAAATGGTCATTGGCAAACTTAAGACGGGCCTTGACATGTGCTGGTTTAAGCAGGGGAACCTTCCGTGCCATGCATGATTTCAAATCATGACGTCTTAGTGTATTACCAACAGTAACCTTGGAAACGGTGGTCTCAGCTCTTTTCAGGTCATTGACCAGCTCCTCCCGTGTAGTCCTGGGCTGATTTCTCACCTTTCTTAGGATCATTGAGACCCCACAAGGTGAGATTTTGCATGGAGCCCCAGTCCGAGGGAGATTGACAGTCATGTTTAGCTTCTTCCATTTTCTAATGATTGCTCCAACAGTGGACCTTTTTTCACCAAGCTGCTTGGCAATTTCCCCGTAGCCCTTTCCAGCCTTGTGGAGGTGTACAATTTTGTCTCTAGTGTCTTTGGACAGCTCTTTGGTCTTGGCCATGTTAGTAGTTGGATTCTTACTGATTGTATGGGGTGGACAGGTGTCTTTATGCAGCTAATGACCTCAAACAGGTGCATCTAATTTAGGATAATAAATGGAGTGGAGGTGGACATTTTAAAGGCAGACTAACAGGTCTTTGAGGGTCAGAATTCTAGCTGATAGACAGGTGTTCAAATACTTCTTTGCAGCTGTATCATACAAATAAATAGTTAAAAAATCATAAATTGTGATTTCTGGAATTTTTTTTTTGGATTATGTCTCTCACAGTGGACATGCACCTACGATGACAATTTCAGACCCCTCCATGATTTCCAAGTGGGAGAACTTGCAAAATAGCAGGGTGTTCAAATACTTATTTTCTGCACTGTATATTTTCTGTTTGGCTAATTTTGGCCTTACGGTCTCCCTCCCCTCATGGAGCATTGCTTTGGGACATCCCATATGTAATGGCTATGCGCTCTGTGTCCCGTGATGTACGATAAAGAAAAAAGGATTTTTAATAAACAGCTTACCTGTAAAATCCTTTTCTTGAAGTACATCACGGGACACAGAGCTCCCACCCCTCTTTTGGGGAACATTGTGTAACCTCAGAGAAATTGCTTGCTACAAAACTGAAGCACTCTCAGTGGGAGGGGGTTATATAGGGAGGAACTTCCTGTGAAGTTGATTACACCAGTGTCCACACCTGAAGGTACCCATATAACCCATATGTAATGGCTATGCGCTCTGTGTCCCGTGATGTACTTCAAGAAAAGGATTTTACAGGTAAGCTGTTTATTAAAAATCCTTTTTTTCACTTTAGTGTGAAGTACCCTGGTGGTACCATTTGGTATCTCACTTATTTTGATTTCTATTTTTTAGCATTTATAAAAATGTTTGTGCATATTATTTGATATTTACATGTAGTGGTCTAGTGCAGTTTTATAGATTCACATACTTGCTCCATAATTGGGGCTCCTGATTTGAATACCTTGATCACATATTTCGTTTCACTCCAGATATTATTTAGCGCTGCACTTTTTTTCTCTTTTTTGTTTCTGTACATAACATGGTCCATTGTTGGTGCTGGCTGCTATATTCCTACATTTGTTTTTAAGTCTAGCGCAACTTTTTCATTATTTTCTAATTTTGATGATTATGGCTTACAGCTAGTAAAAACCCCAAATTCAGAAAGTTTTAGGAAATTTGAATATTACCGTATTTATCGGCGTATACCGCGCACTTTTTTGTCTTGAAAATCAGGGCAAAATCGTGGGTGTGCAGTATACGCCGATACCCGCTTTCCCGCGCCGCTTTCAAATACTGCACCGGCATATACCGAGCGCAGTACACTCGGGTATAGTCGGGCAGACTCTGCTCCTCTCGCGCCGACGTCCTGGACGTAAGCGCGAAAGGAGCCGAGCCTGCCCGACTATACGTGAGTGTACTGCGCTTGGTATATGCAGGCGCAGTACACTCGTGAATAGTCGGGCAGACTCTGCTCCTCTCGCGCTGACGTCCTGTACGTCCAGGACGTCAGCGCGAGAGGAGCCGAGTCTGCCCGACTATACCCGAGTGTACTGCGCTCAGTATTCGAAATTGGTGCGGGAAAGCGAAGATCGAGCGGGGAGAACGCCGCAGAAGGACACCGGACCCGACGAAGAGGACACCGCGCAAGACACCAAAACTGTAAGTACAAAAAACTTTGTTTCCACAGGAATGGGGGCCACTTCAGGGGTGCGCGCTATACCCCGATAAATACGGTACATAAGACAAATTTTAAAAAAGGCTTTTTAATACAGAAATGTTAGCTTACCGAAAAGTATGTCCATGTACAGTATAGTATGTACTCAATACTTGGCCGGGGCTCCTTTTTAGCATGAATTACCTCATCAATGTGGTGTGGCATGGAGGTGATCATATTGTGGCAATGCTGATGTGTTATGGAAGCCCAGATTGCTTTGATATTGGCCTTCAGCTTGTTTGCATTGTTGGCGCTGGTGTCTAATCTTCCTCTTGACAATTCCCCCAAAGATTCTCTACAGGGTTTAAGTTGGATGAGTATACTGGCCAATCAAGCACAGTGATACCATTAACAAAAAAACAGGTATTGGTACTTTAGGCAGTGTTGGCAGGTGTCCGGCTGGAAAATGAAATCGGCAATTCCATAAAGCTGGACAGCAGAGGGAAGCATGAAGTGCTCTAGAATTGTTTTGTAGAGCACTGCTCTGACTTTGGACATGATAAAACACAGTGGCCCAACACTAGCAGAAGACATGGCTCCTCAAATCTTCATGGACTGTGGAAAATGTTGTATTCATTTTGGAAATCAAGGTCCCAGAGTCTGGAGGAAGAGTGGAGGGGTACAGAATCTAATTTGCTTGAGGTTGTGTGAAGTCACCACAGTGATGATTTAGGGAGCCATGTCATCTGCTGGTGTTTTTGTTTGACAAATGTTATATATAAAAAAAAAATTGACAATTTGCATTATATAAAGCCTCCTTTCAATAAATGCCCATAACGACCACAAGAATAGTAAAGCATAAATCTAAGTAGTTCACTGGCTTCTGCATATGCTTGCCTTCCAAATGAGTATAATGCCTCAATGCGTTTCAAATCAAATCCCTAATATTATGTATATCCTTTATATTGTGGCAGTGTGGTACGCCACCAGGGTAATGATGTAGGATTCTCAACCCAGCAGGTTAAGGGGCTCGAGGGGAATCTGGCTTTTCAGTTTCTTAACTTTTTTTTTTTTTAGAAAAGTCCACTTTGACCTGGAGCCCAGGGATTTCTTAGAAAGAGAGCCAGAGACCCAAGCCTGAGGGTCAGAGCAGCGAGGTGGTCATGGTATACTCTATATGGACTGACAAGGGAGTGGTCTGTGGGAGACAGACCAGTGCCTAAAGGGAAAGGCCTGAGCAGCAATGCAGTGTGTGTAAGCCAGGAGGCTGTATTTCAATACTAAAGTGAGCCAGGAGGCTGGATATTTAATATTTGTGTTAAGATTGAAAACCCTTGCGTGGGTAATCCTGGATGAACATCTTATTTTATTTATTTTTTTCTTCAATAAAAGTGCACCAACAAGCCCTGAAACTGGTCTATTTTG
This sequence comes from Rana kukunoris, assembly GCA_029574335.1. NCBI lineage: Eukaryota > Metazoa > Chordata > Amphibia > Anura > Ranidae > Rana > Rana kukunoris. Next base: position 391,722,707 of record CM056051.1, read on the forward strand.
TGTGGACTGTTCTCGCTAGCGGCGCTACACTTGAGCTAAACATCCCCCAACTATTTGCCCATTCTTCTTTGCAAAATAGCTCAAGCTCTGTCGGATTGAGTGGAAAGCGTCTGTGAACAGCAATTTTGACTTGCTACAGATTTTCAATTGGATTTACGTTTGGACTTTGACTGAGCCATTCTAACACGTGTATATGCTTTGATCTAAACAAGTGTTTCTCAACTGCAGCCCTCAAGGCGCCCCAACAGGTCATGTTTGCAGGATTTCCCTCAGGTGAAACGGCTGTGGTAATTAATAAGGTAGTGAACTGATCAATACACTTGTTCAAAATAATTTAAAGCCTAAAAACATGACCTGTTGGGCACCTTGTGGACTGGAGTTGAAACACTGATCTAAACCATTCCATTGTAGCGCTGGCTGTATGTTTAGGGTTATTGTCCTGCTGGAAGGTGAACCGCCACCCCAGTCTTAAAGCGGAAGTAAACCCATCGATTTAACAGTTTCAAAAAGCAGTTAAATTTCAGGCATGCCGGGATAGCCAACTGTCACATTGGTTGTGCTCTCAACCAAACTGTCAAACCATCCAATGTCTGGTGTCATAACTGATCACATGTGCAGCACCACGACAGTTGAAGATTAAACGGAGGCCAAGATGGCAGCTTCCTTGGCTGAAAATGATGGAAGGGTTTACTTCCACTTTAAGTCTTTTGCAGACTCTAACATGTTTTTGTCTAAGATTGCTGTGTTTGGCTCCATCCATCCATCTTCCCATGAACTCTGAGCCGCTTTCCTGTCCCTGCTAAAGAAGAGCATCCCCGCAACATGAGACTGCCACCACGTTTCATAGTGGGGCTGGTGTGTTCATGGTGATTTGCAGTGTTCGTTTTTTGCCACAGATGGCGCTTTGCTAAAATTTTGGTGACCTCTGCCAAGAGCACATTCTTCCACATGTTTACTGTGTCCCCCACATGGCTTCTCGCAAACTGCAAATAGGACTTCTTATTGTTTTCTTTCAACAATGGCTTTCTTGCCACTTTTCCATAAAGGCCAGATTGTTGAAGGGCACGACTAATGCCGCGTACACACGGTCGTTTTTTGCGATGAAAAAAAACGACGTTTTTTGTGAAGTAAAAAACGACGTTTTTGAAACGTCACTTTCAAAGACGATGTTGCATACACACCATCGTTTTTTTCACAAAAAACGAGGTTACGTTCACCACACTTTTCCATTGAAGCTCGCTTCATAACTAGCTTCTGGGCATGCGCGGGTTGAAAAACGTCGTTTTAAAAGACGTTTTTGCTACACACGGTGACTTTTTGTGAAACAAAAAACGACGTTTTGAAAAACGACACAAAAAATTCAAGCATGTTGGAATTTTTTTTTGGTCGTTTTTTTTAAGACAAAAAACGACGTTTTGCCCACACACGATCAATTTAAATGACGTTTTAAAAAACGTCGTTTTTTTTCATCGCAAAAAACGACCGTGTGTACGCGGCATAAGGGTCCTTTCACACGTGCGGACCGTTCGTCCATTTTTTCATACGTCTGTTTTACGGACTGAAATGCTTTCCAATGAGATAGTGGACGTTAGCGGATGAGCATTCGCTAACGTCCGTTAACATCTGTCTCCATTAAGCTCCGTTTTTTTTTGAATGGAAGAAAACCCTATTTTTCTTTTGTCAAAAAAACGGAACGGACGAAAAACTGATGTTAGTCCGATCTGCTAACATTCGTTTTTCATCAAAAAGCTGATTAAATAAAGTTCTAAAAAAAAAAAAAAAACGGATGAAAAAACTGATCAACTGATGATAAAAAACTGATCAACTGATGATCAGTTTTTTTATCATCAGTTGATCAGTTTTTTATCAACTGATGATAAAAAACTGATCAACTGATGATAAAAAACTGATCAACTGATGATAAAAAAAACTGATCAACTGATGATAAAAAAAACTGATCTGAGGCGGGGTTTGGGAGGCTTCCAAGATGGCTGCTTAAAGTGGAAGTAAACCTTTCAATTTGATAGTTACAGAAAACAGTTAACATTTCCGGCATGCCGGAAATGCTAGCTGTCACATTTGTTTGTGCTCTCAACCAAACTGCCAAACCATCCAATGGCTGGTTTCATAACAGGTCACATGTACAGCATCATGTCAGTTGCAGATTAAACAGAGGTCAAGATGGCAGCTTCCTTGGCTGAAAACGATAGGAGGGTTTACTTCCACTTTAAGCCAGGAGCTCCGCTCTGCCTCAGCCATTCAGCCGCCCTAGCATCAGACACATGGCAGCTGGCCACCCGCTTTTGAGCTGAATCGATCGGGGAACATCTCTACAACAGCCCCATGTACAATAGCTTGGTCTGACGGGACCTGGGACCGCACTTCTCAGCTGAGAAGCATCAGGCCTATCCCAAGATGACGACCACGCCTCAGACACAGGACACAAACGCTGAGGGAAAAACAGAAAGCAGGCAAGTTATTGCTCCAGCTTCACTGGCCTTTAAAGGGTCACTAAAGGAAAAAAAAAAATTCTTTCCAGGGATACGACATCCAAATATTTGCGTATATCTCCCCCCTGATCATTCAAAGACGCAGAGCCCTTAAGCCCCTGCTGACTGTCTTGGCACAAAAGGAAATCAAATACTGGTGGGCATTCCCATTTGCTTTAAAATTCACCCACAAAGGAAAAACCTACTCATTCACATCACTCTCAGAGGGGGAAAAAATTCTCCTTTCCCTGAAGTTCATATCACAAGACCCAGCAATGGATACTTCTACTCTACAAGCAAGTTCATCCAAACGCCCCACACCCACTAGTCCGATCTCTCCCACATGGAAGACAAATAAAAGCAGACCTATTAAGGATCCAGCAACTACCTGATTTCTAAACAGCTTCTGATTTACCACTTTATTCTTTTAGGATGGTATGTCCTGGCTCACTTCCATTGGGATCTCCTCAGTTTTTGGAGTTCCTCAGATCACTTGGATCCTCTTCCATTCACCTTTTTTATTTGTCAAGAATGACTATACCACACCCTCTTCAAATACATTTAGCAGGGACAGATAACCTGTGCTCCTATTTCCCATGAGTCTGGTGTGAGAGACTACAGTGCAGAAAAGTTTGAACAGACACTGCATCGATCTCTGGGGACTCCCTCAATTTCATCCTCCAGTTACTGTATTATGGACCATGACATATAAGCGGTCATAAGCTCTCCCTTTACAAACTATTATTTTGAGATTTTTTTTTATATATATATATATATATATACTAGAGGGTTTGCAATTTAATTTGGCCCTTATTACATCTTTTTCCAAATTTCGCTTCAATGGTCCCATAGTGTTGATGTTTATTTTTATGTTTTACTTTAATATGGGATAATAATCCCCTCTTACCTTCTTACACGAGTTCCCTTGCCAATGCGGAAATGGTTCCATTTTTTGGTTCTAATGTTCCAGCTGACCGTGTTCTATGTATTACAGAATGTTATACATTTTATTAAAGCGGAGGTTCACCCTAAATATAGTCTTTCCCATGTGATCCAGCATACTGGCGTCAGCGCCAGTATGCTGTTTTTTTTTTTAATCCCCCACTTACTGTGTAATCTTTATTTTGTATTTCTTTCCCCCGCGGTGGATGGCGCCTGTATAGCCCATCACGGCTTCCGAAAATAGCCGATTTTGGACTCGGGTTTTTCCGGTGCAATGCCGTGCCTGCGCACAGACCTAGGAGCTGACTGCGCAGGCGCCGTATTTCTCGGAGTCCTATTTCGGCTTTTTTCGGAGGGCGCGATGCGCCATAGCCATAGGACTCGGAGAAATACGGCGCCTGCGCAGTCAGCTCCTAGGTTTGTGCGCAGGCTCCGCATTGCGCCGGAAATACCCGAGTCCTAATTCGGCTATTTTCGGAAGCCGTGACGCGCTATACAGGTGCCATCCACCACAGGGGAAAGAAATAAAAAATAAAGATTACACAGTAAGTGGGGGATTAAACGCCAGTATGCTGGATCACATGAGAAAGACTATATTTAGGGCGAACCTCCTCTTTAATGTAACACTTTATTGATAGCTAATATATTTTCTCTTCCACAGGGATGGCGGTGGCTGAGGCAGCTGCCTTACGCCTCCGACCACCTCTCGGCTGTAGATTTACCGCTGTCGGGAGTTGGTCAGGTAGCCCCTAGTAAGGGCTACGTAGGTTGTTTGTTTGGCGGCAATGGAGGGGAAGTTTTCCCCTACCGTTGTCGCTGGTCTAGATTAAATTACTTCGCTATGTGTTTTGTTTTTTCTTTAATTTTTCTAATCTTTTCTCTTTGATTGCCAGACTATAGACACAGTATCTTGTTTGCTTCGCTCCAGGTCCCATTCTGACCCGTGGGCAGCATCTACGACTCCTACGCCTCTCATCGCTTGGGGTAAGTCCTACCAACTACACTGGGCTCCTCTTCTCCAATGACCATGCCACATAATTCTATTCTTCCTCCCCCACTCAGAGTTGTCTCCTATAATGTCCAGGGCCTGAACTCCCCTGTTAAAAGAAGGAAGGTGCTCCAATCCTATCACTCTCAAAAAATGGCGGTTGTTCTCCTGCAGGAAACCCATTTTCCAATCAGCTACTCGCCCTCATTTCTCCATGCTCATTATCCCCAATTTTTTTTAGCAAACACTGAAGACAAGACTAGAGGGGTCGCAGTCCTTTTTGCTAAGTCATGCAAATTTAAATCCCTTTTGGTACATAAGGACCCTGACGGTAGATTTATTTTGGTTAAGGGGATATTGGATGAACAATTGTTCTCTTTTGTTTCATACTATACCCCCAATAAAGGCCAATTTAAATTCTTTCAATCCATGTTTAATGTCTTAAAAACTCACTTAGGGGTGCGCATGCGCGCGGCGACGGGAGCAGACATGCTGTGACCGAGCTCCGCACACCGCCGACGAAACCTCAGCTAAAATCAGCGCAGGAGGACCGGGAGACACCCCACGATCGGCAGCGGATCATTGCGGGACTGTCATGCTGCATCGGACCTCGGGTCAAACAAAAAAGAGGCAGTACAAACGCCGGATTCAGCAGGGACAGGCGCGGCCCCCTCCCCCCGGACAGACTCCCTCACCTAAGATGGCGCCGGGTAAGCCGGAGACACGCGGCCAACACAGCAAGCAGACCCGCTCGTCACAAGCTGCAGGAACGGCTGCCAGGGAGGACATACGGGACCCGTTCTCCTCACAGTCTTCAGGGGATCGGGTTGGGGACCCTCGAGGTGAGTGCCTGTCCCTGCCATCATCCCCTAGGTCGCCCCAGGATCCATTAGAGCACGCTGGCTCCCCTGGCTCTTCCTTGGATAGGAACATGGCTGAATTGGCTGACACTATATTCAGCCAGGCTAGCCAAGTTAGCCCTGCTCGGGGCCAGTCCTCGCCTCCATCTGTTCCCTATGCGGGGGATGCAGTGCTGCTGGCCCGTTTCTCCTCACTGCTGCAGCAGGAACTATCTAAAGCTTGTCTGATTATAACCACGGACATTAAGCAGGACATACAAAGTTTTGGGCTCAGACTGGACACCATTGAGAACAAGGTGGAGGGATCTGTAGCCAGAATTAATCAAAATACTAGGATAGTTGCTGAACTCCAAGAGCGACTACAAGAGGCCCATTTAAAGATTGAAGACCTGGAGAACCGCTCTCGCCGCTATAATGTGCGGGTCCGTGGCCTACCGGAGAGCCACACGGATCTAGAGGACGCAATGCAGGCCCTAATGACGGATCTAATTCCGGATATCTCGCCCCATCAGCTGGAGATAGATAGGGTCCATAGGGCCCTGACGGCCCCCAGGGCGGATGGACTTCCACGAGACATAATAATGAAGCCGCATTACTACAAGATAAAGGAAAAAATGATGACGGCTTCCAGGAATCGTCAGGATCTGATATTGTTTGGGTCTCCTATACAGTTGTATGCTGATCTGGCCCCCTCCACGGTGCAAAAGCGCCGTACCTTGAAACCCCTGTTGCAGATGGACCGCCCTTTGTCCCCGATCTGGCATACTCAACGCTCTGGTCGAAGAAAGAAGTCTTCATCGCCACCTACCTGAACGGCCACTGTCCCCCTTCCTTTCTTTTGTTTTTGCTTTTTTTTGGAGGGGATTGTTTCTCCATTCGGGTTTCCCTCCCCCTCCCCCCTTGATTTCTGACAACGGGCCTTCCCCCTGGATGGGATACACAGTGGCCCTCACTGGGGTGGTGGGAGGGACCTGACTGCTCTGGCCAATGTTACTTTGCCAAGGTTCGGCTTAGCCGATATGTCAATTTTTTTTTTTTTTTGTATTATTATATTCGTTTTAGTTAGCGTTCCTGTTTTGTGTCTACTGCCTTATAGTCACTGGGCCGGCTGTGCTCTCACCTGCTATGGTGGGGCGACTGGGTGGCCCGGCCCACCGATGCCCCCCCCGGAAAGCCGGGGGGGCAGCGGTGGTGCGGACTGACCCTTGGTGAGTTTTCTCACTTATTGGGTTATTAATGTGTTTGCCTGGCATCCTCTGGACTCAAGGCTTGCATGGTTTGAGTCAGGGTGGACCCGTAAGCCACTCGAGTGACCTTGCCCCTGTCTTAGGATGGGAGCAACCTCACGACTGTTTCCCCGGGATCGTGACCCGGGAGGGGATTCGTCCCGCTGTTTATTTTGTTTAGCAAACATGCTGTTTTTAAGTTTAGACATTTATCCTTTTAATTGCCTATTACTTCTCATTTCTCTTTTTTCTTTGCTTTTCTTTCCTTTGCTCCTGGCCTCGTGCTCTGTCCCTGCCATGATCCTATGGATTTCTGGTTTGACCTGGTCCTTCCCCTACCGGAGCTGGGGAGCTCTGCATCAATGTCAAGGTGAGTGTGCTCTGCCAAACCGCGATGATGACTGATTATTCCACAAAATACTCCATAATAACACACAATGTACAGGGTTTTAATTCCCCCCCTAAGCGAGCTAAAGCGTTTCACTATTACCATAAACAAAAGGCGGACATACTGCTGTTGCAGGAGACTCATTTCTCCAGGACCTCGACTCCAAGGTTTCTCAGTGCCCGATACCCCCAGTTCTACCTCTCTTCAGCTGCAGAAAAGAAACGGGGAGTTGCTATCTGCTTCTCAAGAAAGGTCCCCTTTACTCCCATCACGGTGGTTAAAGATAAAGAGGGAAGATACCTGATGACAGTGGGACGAATAAATGACCAATTGACCTCCATAATTTCCTACTACACTCCCAACTCGGGACAGCTAGAATTTTTTCGCGACATGCTGGCGATACTTCTCCCAAAGGCGCAGGGTCAAGTAATTATGGGTGGGGATACCAACTTGCCTCTAGATCAAACGTTAGATAAATCATCTCCCAACAAGTCCCTATTCAAGCATACACCTAAAAATAGTAGTAGATTAGCTCGACTGTTACATAGCAATGACCTAATTGATGCCTGGCGAGAAGATAATCCCTCTGTGCGCGATTACACTCACTATTCACATGTACACAAAACCTATTCCCGGATTGATCATGTTTTTATAACTTCCCCTCTGATCCCTTACGTGACCGCGGCAAAAATTTTGGCTACTCCATGGTCGGACCATGCTCCGATACGGTTGTCCCTTTCGGACCTTTGGAAGAAACCATGCCCGTCCCCGTGGCGACTTAATGTGTCTTTGTTAAATGATCCAACCATTTTGTCAGAGATAGAGAAGGAGCTGCGCACGTTTTTTCGCGAAAACTCACCATCGGCCACATCCCCTGTTATCAACTGGGCAGCCCATAAGGCCACCATCCGCGGTAAATTCATACAGGTAGCTGCAATTCGGAAGCGCAACCGCGAACACACAATCACGCAATTGGAGACTGATTTGACTACCCTCCTAGCGGAGCAAAGGGCATTGCCGCAGATTGACATTAGACACAAAATTGATGCGGCCAGGTTGTCACTGAATTTAAGCCTCACCACACAAGCTGAAAAACAACTACGATGGTCACGTCATAGGTATTACACGTTGGGGGACAAGCCTACTACTCTCTTAGCAAGAAAATTAACCCCTCGTCCCAGCACGTCTGCCCTACCTAAACTTAGATTAAATAATGGGCGCTCGACCCAAAACCCGGAATCTATTGTTAGCGAGTTCACTAAATTTTACTCAAGATTATACGAAAGCCCCGGTCAGAGTAACAAGACTAAATTGGACGACTTCTTTAGCGACATACCCCTGCCCACGCTGACTAAGGACCATTCGGACCTCATGGACATGGAATTTACAGAGGCGGAAGTCGGACAGGCTATAAGAAGTTTGAATCCCTCTAAAGCTCCAGGCCCGGATGGGTTCCCTGGACAATATTACCATAAATGCCGAGAGATCCTGACCCCACACCTCTGCGCGTTTTTTAATGCAATTCGGAGGGGCATTTGTCTCCCGGCTCAGGAGAACAGGGCCTATATCCATGTTCTCCCAAAACCGGGGAAAGATCACGGGCTCTGTGCAAATTATCGTCCCATTTCGTTGATAAACACCGACCTCAAAATCATGACCAAAATCCTGGCAGCCAGACTTAATTCGTTCCTCGCGCAATATATTCACCCGGATCAGGCGGGGTTTGTCCCCGGGCGACAAGCTTCAGATCAGACTAGGAGAGTCATTGACGCTATTTCAGCTATACATTCGGATTGGGATAATGGAGGATCTAGGAGGGGGATGTTGCTGTCCTTGGACATGCACAAGGCTTTTGATTCTCTGTCGTGGGAATACCTCTTCTATGTCCTGACTAAGCTTGGTTTTGGGCCAGGCTTTCTGTCCATACTACGGGTTCTCTATGAGTCCCCTACTGCTTCACTGATGGTTAAGGGTTACTCATCTGGCCCTTTCCCTATTCGTAGAGGGACTCGTCAGGGATGCCCCCTGTCCCCATTACTTTTTGTCTTGGCTCTAGAACCGCTCGCCATAAAAATACGTAATTCTACTGACATACGCGGCATTATTTGCGGCAACCACGAACATAAATGTATCCTCTTTGCGGACGATATCTTGATGATGATCTCGACGCCGATCACCACCCTTCCTAACCTATATGCTATACTTAAACCTTTTACAGCAATATCGGGTCTTAGCATAAACCACGATAAGTCCCAAGCTATGAACATCTCGCTATCAGATGGTACTCTCTCGACGCTTAAACGCTCCTTTAATTTTGTTTGGCACACGGAGTCTCTCCCTTATTTAGGTATAAATCTCACCCCGACATTACGCACTCTGTACTCCAGAAATTACCCAACACTATTTCAACGTTTGACGGCTGATTTGGCCAGATGGATGCTTCGACCCCCCTCGTGGTTTGGCAGACTACACTCCGTTAAGATGACTATTCTACCGAGGGTTTTGTATTTGTTTCGAACGTTGCCAATCTCGATTGTCCGCTCGGATTTGTTGGCCTTCCAAAATAAACTTTTGTCCTTTATCTGGGGGGATAAGAGGCCCAGGGTGAATAAGCGTACACTATTTACCCCTAAGAGAAGAGGTGGACTAGGTGCCCCGGATCTGCAAAAGTATTATTACGCAGCACAACTGGCTCAGTTAGCCAGATTTCATTCTGCCAAGCCCCATCCTATATGGATGCAGATGGAAGAATTTGCTTGCTCAGGTAGGCCGATTTCACACCTTTTATGGTTACCGCCTAGGGACCGGCCTCCAATTCTGTGCCCGGCATTGTCCTCGTCCCTGGGTATTTGGGATAGGTTGCGGAAAACGCACAAGTTTTCTTCCCAACATACTCCATTAGCCCCGATTCTTGGAAATTCAGATTTCGCCCCGGGCCTCACCCCCAGGATGTTTGTTTGGTGGACCAACAAAGGGCTACTACGGATAGCTGATCTGTGTAACCATAAGGGTATATTGACAAGACAGGTTTTAATTGAGAAATATCAAATGCCGCCCTCTGAGTTTTTTCGATGTGCTCAGATCCTACACTTCCTGGGGACTTTGTCGCGAGATTCTGATATGGCTACTAGGTCCTCAATGGAGTACCTGTGTCAGAACTTCGATAAAGTCCGAGGGCATATCTCTGAAATGTATACTATCTTGACTAGCTCTGCTGTCAAATTGGCTTATATGGTAAAATGGGAGGCAGACCTTCGGGAGACAATTGAATTAGACGAATGGCATGCTTTAGCACAAGGGGCCTCAAAGTCCATAATCAATACTTCAATTATTGAAGCCAATTATAAAGTGCTACTGCGGTGGTATATGGTCCCGGCCAGGCTGGCATCATATGTACCAGCAGCATCCCCTTTGTGTTTCCGCGGATGCGGACAGCAGGGAACCATGTACCATGTGTGGTGGCAGTGCCCCACGGTACGACGTTATTGGATTAGAGTATACAATTTCATTTACTCTCTTACCCAGGTCAATCTAGTGAAATCCCCGAGACAGGCTCTGCTGGGTAGTGTGATAGAGACGGCATCAAAAGCTCAGAGGCGGCTTATATCATTTATATTTATTTCAGCCAAAATTATTATTGCAAAATCCTGGAAGAGGGCAGCTTTACCTTTTGCGCACCTTAAGAACAAGCTTTCCTGGATTATGCTCAATGAACGTATGTCTGCACAATTGCAAGATAAAATGCAATTGTTTGATAAAGTATGGGACCCCTGGGTGAAATACCTGACGGGGGATCCAAGATTCTTGCCTGAGTAGAACCGTCTTGGGATGGTGGGTGTTGGAGCACGGGGTCACTTTCTTTTTTCTTTCTTTTTCTTTTTCCTCTATTCCCTTTCTTTCTCTTTTCTTCTCCCCCCCCCTCTCCCCCCTTTTTTTTTTTCTCTCTTTTTTTTTTTCTCTTTTTTTTCTATGTTTTCTCTTTTCCCTTTATCTCTTTCTGTCTTTTCTTTGTTATTATACTGATGCGAGAGTCATCTAATTTTTACCCCCTAACCTCTACATAGTGAGTATTCCTACAAAATTTATTATGATCTCAGGGAGTGGTGGGGAATTCTTACTAAACAGCCACTTACCTCGACTTGCTTATACGTATAACAGTTAGTAGATGCGTCTAAAATACATGTTTGTCTAAATCACTCTATATGGATGGTTGATGTTGATCTTTGAAGGTTGGAGGATCTATTTCTAAATGTCACAAGGCATTGGTTCCAGCCCATGTGTACAGATTCAAACAAGCTTTATGGTCATTGTTAGAGATGAAGAAGTCTTACTTACTCTGCTTCATAATGACTCTAGCTTGCTACTTGGCTGTTATAGAGGTTTCCATTCACTGTTAAGATGACTCAGGTCTTTACCTGCATTTTGTATTTTTGTATCTCTTTGTGGAATCAAGATTGTATTTTTACTTACTTTCTTTGTTGAAAAACTTCAATAAAAACATTGAAACGAAAAACTCACTTAGAAGGGACAGTAATATTCAGGGGAGTCTCCAATATTGCTTTTGACCAAAATCTGGACAAATCCAAACCACTAGCGACACAGTTGACCCGTCCCACTAGAGCCAGCTCTCACATAGCGAAGTTAATATTTCAACAGGATCTTGTAGACATCTGGAGGGAACTTAACCCTTCAAAAAGGGATTATACACACTTTTCAAACCCACACCGTTCCTATTCTAGGATAGATCACGTTCTTATTTCATCGAAACATGTCCCTTTGGTCAACAAAGCTTATGTAAAAGATACGGCCCTTTCAGACCACTCTATGGTTGTCTTCTCTCTACAAGGCCATCTGGTCGACCCTCATTCGTTCCATTGGAAACTTAATGAAAATCTTCTAAATAACCCTGATATAATTTCGGAAATTGACGGGGTATTGAAAGAATATTTTCTTATGAATGATGTTGATGGAGTCTCGGCTGAGATTTTGTGGGCAGCACACAAGGCTACGATCCGAGGAAAGCTTATTCAGGTAGCTTCTAAATTAAAAAAAGAAAGATCAGACAAAGGTCCGTATTTCTCAGCTAGATACTGCCCGACTAGCATTGAATTTAGCTCTCACGGTAAAGGCTGAGAAATCCTTGGACTGGAGTGGTGCAAGATTCTATCAACAGAAGGATAAAATGAGCACTATGTTAGCCACCAAGCTCTTACCGAGATTCTGCACATTTGCACTTCCAAAAATTAGAACTCGGGATGGGACCACAACCCTAAACGCATACTACAAACATTTCAGAAGTATTATTCTACTCTATACCAGTCAAATGATTCAGCTGAGGTCCCTGAGATTACCTCCTTCATAGACAAGCTTCCAATTCCTAGTCTACATGTTAGTCATATGGATCTCATGGAGGTCCCAATTTCTTCGAAAGAAACCTTAGAGGTAATCAAAAATTTAAAAGGTTGTTCAGCACCGGGGCCGGATGGCTTTTCGACACCTTATTACAAAACTTTTGCAGATACCTTAGCCCCTCACCTTACGAAATTTTTTAATTCCAAAAGGAAGGGGGAAGCTATGCATCCCCATCTAAATGAGGCTTTTATTTCCGTTATTCCCAAGCCAGATAAAGATTCAGAACAGGTCGAAAACTACAGACCCATCTCCTTAATCGAAATAAAGGAAAAACTGCGCTAATATTGGTAAAGGTAAAAAAGCTGCCACATACAAACAAACAAAGTCAACAAAATATAGAAACTAAAAATGTAGCGCTAATATGAAAATCACATTTGTATACGGTGAGTATATAAGAGCCACTAGCACTGAACCGGGAGTGTCCCAAATGGAGTGCTCAAAGTAAATAGAGTTCCAAAGTCTATATGTAGACAGGTGGGTGATCATCCAATGAGGGGAAGACAAGCGAATTTCTATAGGTCACAATCTCATTGTGATCAGAGGAAAACGTAAATGCGCTTACCAGATGGGTTGGACTCAGGTACTGTACAGAAGTGAGTCAGACAGGCACTGTGGTATTTGGGAACCGGGACCACTGGAAACCGGAAGGCAGGATCACAACAGATGACTGGAATTGAGGCTGGGAATCCACATCAGACCCAGGTGTACCTTGAATGGTGTGGAACGTCAGGTTGTAGATTCCAGGTGGGATCCTTGAGCCAAAAATCAAAGGTTGGAGGCCTAGAATATGGCTGGGGCTCACCAAAGCCGCAAGGTGGATGTTATGTGAAACCTGAGCGCGCACCAAGTGATCACACTAGGGCCTGTCTTAAGTGTCTCTCTGATAGTAATATGAATTGGATGTATGATTGTGAATGAACCATCGGGGACCGTCCATATATGCGGCCAATCCCGAGGCTCAACGTCATCATAGATCACATGATCAGCCGACAGTCACATGACCGTGGCTCAGAGCTAGGCGGCGGTCATGGGAAATGTAGTGTGTGACATCTCCACCAATGATGAAGCATATGGGTCATCATGTGATCGGTGTCACCTGTCAGCGGCCGAGAGGAGGAGATTGTGACAGGAAAACACGCACATCTCCAAATCGGGGACACTGAGAGGGACCAGACAGCGCTCCAACCAGATCCGTGATCCGGAGCCATTAAATATCCACAAAACATATCGTATTTAATGGAAAGCGCGGCTGGTGCGACATAGAGTTGGACATACTGCCCCCTAGCTGTTACCATAGGGGTTACACATATGCCAAAACCTGAAGTATTAAATAGGGCTGAATGAATTATATGCCAGAGTTATAGCAATCTAAACAGCCATTTAGAGAAGATCAAATAGATCCTACAAGCTTCAGACTGGTAAAATAGACCTTATATGCAAAGAGTATACCGACAGGATAATCAAAGCAGTCCCGCCCAGACTGGGATGACAGAGACCACCTGTAACAGCAAGTCCCCCATGCATACATTATGAAAAATAAGATAATAATATAAAAAAAAAAGAACTGAGTAGCAACATGGAAATTAAACAATGAAGAGGTAGGTACCGGAGACTTAAGTGCTCTCCATTAGAGTCAACGAGCATGTTACCAAGATACGTAAACGCTGCCCTAAACACACAGTGTCACGTCATTACCTTGAACACCATAACTCTGATCCAAGAGGTTCTCTGTTTCAGGTCATCAACAGATTTGTCCCTCACTGGAGAGGAGACTGCAAAATAAGGGGAGTCTCGAGACTCGAGACTTTCTGGATACATGAGCTTAGGTGCTACACCCCCTATGGTATGAATGTTGAATGGGACGTCAACTGTTTCATTAACCAGGGGTGAGCACTTAAGTCTCCGGTACCTACCTCTTCATTGTTTAATTTCCATGTTGCTACTCAGTTCTTTTTTTTTATATTATTATCTTATTTTTCATAATGTATGCATGGGGGACTTGCTGTTACAGGTGGTCTCTGTCATCCCAGTCTGGGCGGGACTGCTTTGATTATCCTGTCGGTATACTCTTTGCATATAAGGTCTATTTTACCAGTCTGAAGCTTGTAGGATCTATTTGATCTTCTCTAAATGGCTGTTTAGATTGCTATAACTCTGGTATATAATTCATTCAGCCCTATTTAATACTTCAGGTTTTGGCATACGTGTAACCCCTATGGTAACAGCTAGGGGGCAGTATGTCCAACTCTATGTCGCACCAGCCGCGCTTTCCATTAAATACGATATGTTTTGTGGATATTTAATGGCTCCGGATCACGGATCTGGTTGGAGCGCTGTCTGGTCCCTCTCAGTGTCCCCGATTTGGAGATGTGCGTGTTTTCCTGTCACAATCTCCTCCTCTCGGCCGCTGACATGTGACACCGATCACATGATGACCCATATGCTTCATCATTGGTGGAGATGTCACACACTACATTTCCCATGACCGCCGCCTAGCTCTGAGCCGCGGTCATGTGACTGTCGGCTGATCATGTGATCTATGATGACGTTGAGCCTCGGGATTGGCCGCATATATGGACGGTCCCCGATGGTTCATTCACAATCATACATCCAATTCATATTACTATCAGAGAGACACTTAAGACAGGCCCTAGTGTGATCACTTGGTGCGCGCTCAGGTTTATGAGCGCTGCACGGATGTGTAACACAGTTTTAGCATGTTTACAGCATTGCTGGATTATAACAGAGCCGTCCCCTATGTTGGCCTCCGTGCGGTTTGTGTCTTATAATGCAGCCTCAGGGGGCCGATCATCCACTTTATTCAATAGAGGTTTCAGTGAATGTGGTGTCCCCATACATAGAAATTGGAGGACACATTCACTGGGTGACACAGTTTCAACATTGTTGTCAATTATGAGTTATGAATTTCTATTATATTAATCCAGTATATATTAACATCATATGTTTTTAATCTTTCATGTTTATATTAATTGTTTGAGAGATGTATTTGATGTTTAGTGATACATGATCGAAAGATTTGATGTTTATGTGGTTGGAAGATATACCTATTACATCACATCCTGTTCCAAGCCCTGCCCCGCAGGGGGATGGGCCTGATGGTCATTCATGTGTATATAAGAGAGCAATATGGGGGTGCAATTTATGCCCCTGTTGAAGGCTTATTCAGCCGAAACGTGTCGGTTAACCGCTATCTAGCACCCCATATTGCCAATCTGTGATCACTTTTTAATATATGTCATATTTTTGTTTTTATGACTTTTATCAATAAACCTTGATTGGTTGTACTCATCTGCACTATTGGAGCTTCCTGTTCTTCCTCTTTCCACATAACATCCACCTTGCGGCTTTGGTGAGCCCCAGCCATATTCTAGGCCTCCAACCTTTGATTTTTGGCTCAAGGATCCCACCTGGAATCTACAACCTGACGTTCCACACCATTCAAGGTACACCTGGGTCTGATGTGGATTCCCAGCCTCAATTCCAGTCATCTGTTGTGATCCTGCCTTCCGGTTTCCAGTGGTCCCGGTTCCCAAATACCACAGTGCCTGTCTGACTCACTACTGTACAGTACCTGAGTCCAACCCATCTGGTAAGCGCATTTACGTTTTCCTCTGATCACGATGAGATTGTGACCTATAGAAATTCGCTTGTCTTCCCCTCATTGGATGATCACCCACCTGTCTACATATAGATTTTGGAACTCTATTTACTTTGAGCACTCCATTTGGGCCACTCCCTGTTCAGTGCTAGTGGCTCTTATATACTCACCGTATACAAATGTGATTTTCATATTAGCGCTACATTTTTCGTTTCTACATCTCCTTAATCAACAATGATTTGAAAATACTCACCAAAATTTTAGCTAACAGAATAAATTATTTTATTACCCAATACATTCAAAAAGACCAAGTCGGTTTTATCCCTGGCAGACAGGGCCCGGACCAAGTCAGGAGGCGGTAGATATTATTTCTATCCTTCAATCTGGGTGGGATGGAGGTTCTGCCCAGGAGGGACTCCTTCTGTCGTTGGACCTTCAGAAGGCCTTCGATTCCCTCTCCTGGTCGTACTTATTCACGGTTCTGAAACGTTGGGGGTTCGGGGAGAATTTTCTGGGACTACTACAGCGAGGGTCAAATTACAAGGTTATTACTCTGATCCAATTAGGATTGCCAGAGGTACTAGACAGGGCTGCACCTTGTCCCCACTGATCTTTGCCATAGCAATTGAGACATTGGGCATTGCTATCAGATCTGACCAAAATATAAAAGGGGTTCGCTGCGGACAACGAGTTCACAAGTGTGCCTTGTTTGCAGACGACCTCCTTCTTTTTGTTACTTCACCAATAACCGCACTGCCTTCCATTTGCAAGTTGCTTGTATCCTTCGGTAATATTTCAGGGTTACGGGTTAATATGAACAAATCCCATTCAACACTCAGTAGTTGAACAGCTAAAACCTTCTTTTCATTACAAGTGGGCAGATTCTTCCATTCGATATCTTGGAATAAATTTAACTCCCAAGTTCGAACACCTTTATTAGACTAATTTCCCTCCCATGTTTTGCAAACTCGAAGTTGACCTCTAGAAGTGGGCACATCATAAAATATCTTGGTTAGGCAAAATCAATTCCATCAAGATGACGCTCCTACCTAGATTGCTTTACTTATTTTGGTTTCTTCCGATAGCAATTAAGAAAGATCAACTTAAGACATTCCAGGGTAAAATAATTAAGTTCTTATGGGGTGGTAAAGGATATAGGCTAGCCCAAAATGTTTTATACAGTCCCAAGACTCGAGGGGGATTAGGTCTCCCACACCTATTTAGGTACTATCAAGCAGCGAGGCTGGCCCAACTATCGCTAGTCTACTCTAGACATGAGAAACCTGATTGGATTGAGATGGAGAGACAGGCAATACCTGATCGTTTGTTAGATGACCTACTATGGTGTCCCCAAAAATCCAGACCCGCCATAATGTCACCTGCGTTGTCTCAATCTTTCAAACTTTGGGATGATTTGAGGCATCTCCCTTCCTTAATTTCTGATATGCGACCTTTGACAAATCTCTTTCATAATCCCCATTTCAACCCGGACATGGATACCAAGGCGTTTCATTGGTGGTTGGATAAGGGGCTCTATAGAATTGGACACTTCCTTTCTACCTCTGGCCCGATCCCGTTGAAATACTGTGTGGGGAAATTGGGACTGCCGGACTCGGAGAAGGATCCGCATTCCCGGATTTTCCAATTAGTTTCATCAATTTTGAAGAACAAACCATGCCCCCCAGATTTCACTCGCTATTAACGCGGGTGTAGCCAAACAGAACAAAGAGGAGGCATTTCCATAATATACACATCGCTTTCTGAACCCACATCCAAGTTTTCCTATATGGAGGCATGGGAGAGGGACCTTCGAGTGACCTGGGACCTGGAGGAGTGGCATAAGGTAGGGATAAGAGCTTTTAAAGGTCTTGTTAATATTTCTCTGATAGAAGCTAATCTGACATTTTTAATGAGATGGTACCTAGTCCCCAGTAGGCTGGCAGCAATGTTCCCGACCACATCCCCACTATGTTTCCGAGATTGTCAAGCCCAGGGTTCCATGTTACATATTTGGTGGGAATGTCCAAGGATCAGAGGATTCTGGAACAAAATCTTCTACCTCCTCAGGAAGGTAACCGGCATTCCTGTAGAGAAATCCCCCCAAATAGCTTTACTTGGGATTCCTGTCCCCCAAGCTCCTAAATACATTCAAAAACTGATAACCTTCATGCTTCTAGGAGCAAAAATTACACTGGCTGGAGCCTGGAAACATCCATTAGTCTCGGTCTCTATGGCCAAAAGGAAAATCTCTTGGATTATGCATCAAGAGAAGATGGTCAGCTCAATAGTCAACTCCACTAAAATTTGAGACAATATGGGAACCCTGGGCTAGGCATGTCGGCATATCCTTTACCCCAGGAACTTTGACGACTCATGCAAACGTTTGAAGTCTGTAGCTGGCAACACTCTCTTATCTTCTTTCTTTTCTCTTTTCTGCTCCTATTCTTTTGCCTGTTTTTTTTTGTTTTCTACTACACTGTTTGATAGCAGTCAGTTTCAATATGTTCAGTTACATCAGATTATCTCCTCTACGGTACCCCGACCATAGGAGATGTTGTAAATTTCGGATGATATCTCCAAGATACTCCAGGTTTTAATGAACCACTGGAATATAACAATGTATTCCTCACTCTGAGACTGTCTCACGGCTCTGGAGGCCTCAGTTATTCTGGAGTTGGGAGTCCAGTCTTGCACTTAAACAGGCACACTTTTTAGTTTTAACATTTTAGTCGGTCCCCGGCACAGTATGAACCCATAGGGGGTGTCAGGACGGACAATGGTATTAGGTGCCCTTATGGGGTATTCTACTTTCTCATGACTTTTGACTCAAGGTACAGCGGGATATCCTATTCTATGTAGAGCGTAGAACTTTGTTTTTTATTTTATTCTAAGTTGTATACTTTATTTTGTACTGTTTGTATATCATTCTGCCCCAGGATGTTCTGGGTCATTTAAATGTACTGCACTGCTCTTTAATGAACTTCTTTTGAAGATGAAAAAAAAAAAAACTGATCTAAAAAACGGTCCGCACGTGTGAAAGAGCCCTAAGAGCTGTCCTGTGCACAGATTCTCCTTCCTTAGTTGTGGATCTCTGCCGCTCCTCCAGAGTTTTCATGGGCCCCTTGTTTGCTTTTATGATTAATGCTCTCCTTGCCCAACCTGTCAGTTTAGGTGGATAGCCATGTCTTGGTAGGTTTGCAGTTGTGCCATACTCCTTTTTTTTTCAACTCGCCTTTCAGGACAACCTTGGAGAGAGCGCAGCTCCGCCTCTTCATTATGAAACACATGTAGATCCTTTAAAACCCCTCCTCTTCCACCATGGCCTCAGTTATTGTGTTTCCTCCGCCATGGTGGAAGTGCATGTGTGGACCAGAGGAGCTGCACTCTCTCCAAGGGAAGGGTAGGCTTACTTTATTCTGTACCATATGGACTATTGTTGGTTTGTTTGTTCCTCCTTTGGGAGCCTGTGCTGCAAGGTCAGAGTTAAGTTTTCTCGGTCCCTGTTCAGCGTTTCACTCTGGGTGGTGATTGGTTTGCACTGTTTGAAATCTGGTGCTTGGTTTCCTTATTGGTGGCGGTTTTAAAAAAAAAAACTTTTAGTGAGGCATTCTTTTTGTGTCTCCTTTTGCTTTAGGAAAAAGCAAAATCAAAGAAACCACCACCTAAAAGGAAGTGTCCCTCTTGCAAGAACGCTCTTAGAGATACCTGGCAAAAAGCAATGTGCAAAGCCTGTATCAGGGACTTAGTGGAAGAAGCGACATCCCGGCAATACAAAGAGTTGTTTTCTTCTGTGCAGGAACTTAAAAGTTCCCTGAGTTTGGTGAACACTATGCTGGTACAGAATCCAGTAGCTCAAACTGAATCTCAACAACCACCACCTAGCCCTAGAACCTCCACCTCTAAGTCAGAGACGGGGGGTTCAGGGGATGAAGGGACAAGTACTCTTCGCTCAGTAATGGATTCAGAGGAAGAGGAAGAAGATAGCAGAAGTTCTAGATATAAGCTCCCTCTAGACGATGTGGACGATCTGCTTACTGCAATTTATACTACTCTTGAAATTCAGGAGGAAAAAATTCAGTTGTCGCTTCACGACAAAATGTATCAAGGTTTGGATGAATCCAGGTATAAGGTGTTTCCAGTCCACAAGGTGGTATTGGATACGATTAAAAAAGAGTGGAAAGACCCGGAAAGGGGTCCTTTCTTTCCTAAAAGCCTGAGGAAGAGATTCCCCTTTAATGATGAGGATACTGAGGTGTGGAATAAAAAACCTTGAGTAGATGCAGCCTTCTCCCAAGTATCTAGACGCACAGACCTGGCGTTCGAAGATATGGGGGTTCTGAAGGACGCCATGGATAAAAGGGCGGATTCTTTACTAAAAAAGGCCTGGGACTCTACCTCACTTAGCCTCAAACCAGCTATGGCTTCTACAGTGGTAGCAAGAAATTTAGAATTCTGTGTGGAAAAACTTATGGGCCATGTTAAAGCAGGTACACCAAGGAAAGATTTATTGGAGTCTTTTCCCCTGATTCTAAGATCAATCAGGTATATGGCAGACGCATCAGCGGAGTCATTCAAAATGGCAGCCAGATCTTCCGCCTTGGTAAACTCGGCCAGGTGCGCAGTTTGGCTCAAAACATGGACAAGGGACACAGCCTCAAAAGTTAAGCTTTGTGGACTACCCTTTTCAGGTGATTTATTGTTCGGACCAAATTTAGAAAAAGTTCTGGACAGAACAGCGGACAAAAAGAAAGCCTTTCCACCTAAAAAGAAACCTCCCATAAAGAAAAATGTTCGTCCTTTTCAACAAACCTACAGAAAGGAAGAAAATAAACGCTGGGTTCCTCAAAGGGGTAGAGGAAAAGGAGGAATTATTTTCAGATCTCCCCAAGAACAGACCTCTAAAGACAAATGACAATCTGACTCCAGTGGGAGGAAGATTGTCCGCTTTCTTTCCTCAATGGAATCTGTGGGTCAAAAGTCCCTTTGTAAAAAACATTATTGCGACTCCAGTGGGAGGAAGATTGTCAGCTTTCTTTCCTCAGTGGAATCTGTGGGTCAAAAGTCCCTTTGTAAAAAACATCATTGCACAGGGGTAAAATCTGGAATGGGCAGACTGTCCGCCATCCAGGTTCTATGTCACAGCCCTACCAAGGGATTGGGAAAAAGCTTCCACGATAATGATTCTTCTGAAGGATTTGATACAACAGGAAGTTATTATCCAGGTTCCAAAACACCAGGAGGGGAAGGGTTTCTACTCCCACATATTCCTAGTGAAAAAACCCTCGGGCAAATTTTGTTTAATATTAAATCTGAAGATCCTGAACAAGGCAATAAGATACAAGCACTTCCGCATGGACACTATCCATACGATAACAAAGTTACTAACACCAAAATGCTTCATAGCATCTCTAGACTTAAGAGATGCATACCTCTACATACCAATAGCGCAGGCTTCCCAGAGATTTCTGCGATTGGCAGTAAGCCTAGGGACGTCAATTTGGCATCTACAATTCAGTGTTCTGCCGTTCGGCCTGTCTTCCTCCCCCAGGATCTTTACAAAAGTGATGGCGGAAGCTGAGGGGGGTCTCGGTTGTTCCATACCTGGACGATCTCCTGTTTTTCGCAGATTCAAAAGATCAGTTGGTGATAGATCTCCAGTTGGCTCAATCACACCTCAAGAGCCTTGGCTGGTTGTTGAATCTGGAGAAATCAAACCTAGACCCCTCACAGGAGACGAGGTTCCTTGGTTACAACATCAACTCAGTCCTCCAGAAGGTGTTTCTCCCTCAAGAAAAAATAGAGAAAATCAATACCTCAATACGCCAGATACAGACGAATCTAGCAGTATCTGTAAGGACAGCAATGGCAGTACTAGGCCAGCTGACGGCCTCGATTCCGGCTGTACAATGGGCAAGGTCGCACTCAAGACCGCTACAAAGAAACATCCTACAAGTTTGGTCTCATCAGGAGTCTCTGGAGAAACTTTTCAGGCCAACCTCAAAAGTAAAAAGGTCCCTATGGTGGTGGAGAGACCAGGCCAATCTATCAAAAGGTCTCTCGTGGGTCCTCCCTTTGGACAAGCGTCTGACGACGGACGCAAGTTCTTGGGGGTGGGGAGCTCACCTGGACGGACAGACAGCACAAGGGTCTTGGTCCAAGGTGGAAGCAAGGAGGTCATCAAACTGGCGTGAATTAAAGGCCATTTTGATGGGTCTCCTGGCTTTCCAACAGCTGTTAAAAGGTCATCATGTTCAAGTGTTGTCGGACAACACAACAGCAGTGGCCTATGTGACCAAACAAGGCGGGACCAGAAGCCAAGGGCTGATGGAACTGGCCAACCAACTGTTAGCATGGGCAGAAAGGAATCTAGCCTCGTTGTCAGCAATTCACCTAAAGGGGTCCCAGAACTTACTAGCAGACCTGCTAAGCAGAAGGAAGGTATTGGAGTCGGAGTGGAGCCTAAATCAGGAAATATTCAACATGATCACAACGAAATGGGGCCGTCCTCAAGTGGATCTTTTTGCCAACCAACAAAATGCCAAGGTCCAAGAATTCTTTTCCCTACACAGGGGAGACAGAGCGATAGGCATAGATGCTTTAGCCCATCCTTGGGATTACCGTTTGTGCTATGCCTTTCCCCCCCTTCCCCTAATTCCTCTAGTTTTAAGGAAATTCAGGGAAGAAAGGACCAACCTGATTCTAATCGCTCCCTTCTGGCAGAAAAGGCCTTGGTTTGCATCAGTGCTAAATCTGGCCATAGAACCCCCATGGGAGCTTCCAGCCAGGAAGGACCTTCTAGTGCAGGACTCAGTGTGTCACCCAGAAACAGACAGGTTGCACCTGTGCGCCTGGTTACTGAAGAGGACATCTTAAAAAACAAAGGTTTTTCCGACAAAGTAGTGAGAACCTTATTGTCAAGCAGGAAATAAATAACCAGGTCTATTTACAGGAAAGTTTGGAAGAAATTTAATTCCTGGTGTTCTTCTAAAAATTTCCAGACCAAAGATGTAGTCTCGGTGCTAGAATTTCTTCATGAGGGAATGGAGAAGGGTCTCGCATCCAGTACATTAAAAACGCAAGTAGCGGCTCTTTCTGTTTATTTTGAAAAGACTCTATCCAGAGAACCTTTGATTTCCAGGTTTTTCAGGGCACTCTCAAGAAACAGACCAGTGACCCTTAAAATTTTTCCAAGTTGGGACTTATCAGTTGTCTTGCAGGGCTTAATGGGAGCACCGTTCGAGCAGTAGAGGATAGTTCATTAAGAAATTACATTTTCAAAACTATTTTTTTGGTGGCAATAACCTCAGCAAGACGAGTTAGTGAGCTCCAAGCTCTGGCCATTACCGAACCCTTCTTAAGAATTTTTCCAGATCGTGTAATTCTTCAGACGGATCCTGCTTTCCTTCCAAAAGTGGCATCAAGTTTTCACCGTAGGCAGGAAATTATTTTACCCACTTTTTCTTTGAATCCTTCCAATGCTGGCGAAGAAGCATTTCATACCTTAGATGTGAGAAGGTGCCTCGTACAATATGTTTTGGTCGCCAAAGATTTCAGGAAAACAAATGCCCTGTTTATACTTTTCTCAGGCCCTCGTAAGGGGGAAAAAGTGTCCAAAAGTACGCTCGGAAGGTGGCTTAAACTCTCAATTATGGAAGCTTACAAAGCCAAAGGAATTACGCCTCCCTCAGGCATTCTGGCACACTCAACAAGATCAACTGCTGTATCCTGGGCTGAAAGAGCAGGTGCGACACCCGAGCAGATTTGCAAGGCCGCCACCTGGTCCAACTATTCAACTTTCTTAAGACACTACAGGTTGGACCTATTGTCTGCTGCCGATCAGGCCTTTGGCAGAAAGGTGTTGCAGGCAGTAGTCCCACCCTAGGGTAAGTTACTTGTTTATCCTCTCCAAGGTTGTCCTGAAAGGCGAGTTGAGAAAGACTTAGTTAGACTTACAGATGACAGTATTTCTAAGAGCCTTTCAGGACAACTGCTATTTCCCACCCTAAATGTATGTTAAAGTAATAGTTATAAATCTATCATGGTGTTGTGGTTTTCTGTGCTTTGTCTTCCAGAGAGTCGGACCACAATAACTGAGGCCATGGTGGAAGAGGAGGGGTTTTAAAGGATCTACATGTGTTTCCTAATGAAGAGGCGGAGCTGCGCTCTCTCCAAGGTTGTCCTGAAAGGCTCTTAGAAATACCGTCACCGGTAAGTCTAACTAAGTCTTTTTTTTGGGGGGGGATGATTGATTGAACAGTGCTTCTTGATATGTTCAAAGCTTGGGATATTTGTTTTATAACCTAACCCTGCTGTAAACTTCAACTTTATCCCTGACCTGCCTGGTCTGTTCCTTGGCCTTTATGATGCTGTTTGTTCACTAAGGTTCTTTAACAAACCTCTAATGGCTTCACAGAAGTTATCCTGAGATTAAATCGCACACAGGTAGACTCTATTTACTAATTAGGTGACTTCTGAGGACAATTGGTTCTACTAGATATAGGGTAGGCAACCTCGGCACTCCAGCTGTGGTGAAACTACAAAATGCCTCTGCCTCTAGGAGTCTTGCCTGTGATTGTCAGGGTCTTGCAATGTCTTGTGGGACTTGTAGTTTCACCACAGCTGAAAAACCGAGGTTGCCTACCCCCGCACTAGATTTTAGTTGGGGGGTATCGGAGTAAAAGGGGGCTGAATACATATACAGACCACACTTTTCAGATATTTAGTTGTAAAAAAATAAATGTAAACCATTTATAATTTTCTTTCCACTTCACAATTATGTGCAACGTTGTGTTAGTCTATCACATAAAATACATTTGTTTTTGGTTGTAACATGACAAAATGGGGAAAATCTCCAGGGGTTTGAATATTTTTTCAAGACACTGTATTTGGCCAACCTTAACATGCTAAACCACCTATATTCCAATGAGGAGATCATTAAGTGTGTGCTTTGCAGTCTGGTGGAGAAAACCTGCAAAGAGGACACAAACATACTCCAATGCTAAAAAAAAAAACACACCAGAAAGAAAAAAAAAGCAAGAAGAGTTTAAAAACTCACAGCTTAATTATCAAAGCGCTACAGTCAAGAATGAAACTCTTAATTGCCCAGATATACGGTAGGTCCAAAGCCCAACAATCCTTTGAATATCTGCTAAACAATCAACAAAAAGAAAGCCTAAATGATCTCTCAAAAATTGTGGGGGGGTGCCAAGCATCAATGCTTCCACAACAGCCGTAGTACCTGCCAGGGCAGGTTGCTCAAGCAGCTGGGCACCAGAGCAGAAGACAGAGCTAGGTAGCGACAGCCGGGCAACAAGGGACCAAATCGACAGAGCAAGTTCAGGAGACATGCCAGGGTCAGTAACAGCCAGGCAAAGAATCAACAGGCAAAGACAAGTCTAGTAAAATAAAGGCCAAGGTCAGAATAAGCAGATGAACAAAGTAGAGGCAGGAGCAGAAGTAAAGTCCAGGGGGAAGCTGGGTCATACACAGGTAAGCAAGTTCAGCAGATTGGGTCTCAAGAACACAGGAACAAACTGAAAACAATTTGGCAACTTCTCATAGTGACAGACAGTTTAAATAGGCCACTGGGTGCCAAGTGCGCACAAGTATAAGTCTGTACTGGTTTCCAGGTGCTGGAAATCTGGTTTACCTTACAAAGGGGCTCCAAGTTTTCCAGTATTTCTGTTCTTACTCGAGTCATGGTGAGCTGCTTCATTTGTTGTATTTTGATGATCCTAGCTTGCCACTGCGATATGGTAAGGGATGATTTTTTCCCACATTGCTGGTATGCAGCTTTTCACAGCATTGAGGAGGTGTTTGAGAAATTAACCCTTGTATTTTTCATGCAGTAGGAAAACTGCCAGGGTTCTTTTTTAGAGGCATATCAGTAAGGGTCTCTATGAAGCTGGCCAGCTAGAACCTGTCCTAGGTAGCTAATATAACCTACATGTATATACAGCTCAACCTGCTAATAACCTAATGTAGAGCACGTGTTTATATGTGAGAGACAAAGGCAGAGTTATTCACTGTGATTTTATGCTTGGATGTCATATAACAGTTGTATGTTGTGTTCACAGAAGCAAAAGAAAAAATATGCCTTTAAGAGTCATTTGTTTGTATGGCAGCAGTAGGTAAGCAATAACACTGTTAAATTCAGGCCAGAAAGCATAGAGTTAAGCTTTTGTGACTCATCAGAAGCCTTTGCCCAATCACAGCTAATCTCACATTGAGCAGAGTCTTGACCAGTCACAGCCAGCTTTACAAACACTCTGTCTGGGAGGTTCCTAATACTCCATGTGCTGCTAGATTATTCCACCACAGAGACACAGCAGAACAGACACAAGGCCAAAGCAGTTTTATGGAAGCAACAGGGCAAAATAGGTACGTTACACAGTTACTGTAGATATATGTTCTTATTAGGGTTGTCCCGATAACGATACCAGTATCGGTATCGGGACTGATACCGAGTATTTGCGGGAGTACTTGTACTCCCGCAAATACCCCCGATACCTGAATAGAATACTTCCCCCCGCCGCTTACCGCAAAGCCGCCGCGTTAATCCCCGTGCATTACAGCACCACATTACAGGCAGCTTTTATTTAAATACCTGTAATCCCTGCCGCGCCATGTATAGACACTCCCCTTCTCGGGATTGGACGGATCTGTCCAATCCCGAGCAAGGGGGAGTGTCTATGCATGGAGCCGTGTATAGACACTCCCCTGTGCTCAGGATTGGATGGATCCGTCCAATCCAGAGAAGGGGAGTGTCTATACATGGCGCGGCGGGGATTACAGGTATTCAAACGAAAGCTGCCAGTAATGCGGCGCTGTAATGCACGGAGATTAACGTGGCAGCAGCAGCGGTGGCATCATCTACCACTAGGTATGGGGGACATGGCTGCATCTATGGGGGACAGGACATGGCTGCATCTATGGGGGACAGGACATGGCTGCATCTATGGGGGACAGGACATGGCTGCATCTATGGGGGACAGGACATGGCTGCATATGTGAGGGACAAGACATGGCTGCATATGTGAGGGACAGGACATGGCTGCATATGTGAGGGACAGGACATGGCTGCATATGTGAGGGACAGGACATGGCTGCATATGTGAGGGACAGGACATGGCTGCATATGTGAGGGACAGGACATGGCTGCATATGTGAGGGACAGGACATGGCTGCATATGTGAGGGACAGGACATGGCTGCATATGTGAGGGACAGGACATGGCTGCATATGTGAGGGACAGGACATGGCTGCATCTATGGGGGACAAGACATGGCTGCATCTATGTGGGGGAACATGGCTGCATCTATTGGGGACAGGACATGGCTGCATATGTGAGAGACAGGACATGGCTGCATATGTGAGGGACAGGACATGGCTGCATATGTGAGGGACAGGACATGGCTGCATATGTGAGGGACAGGACATGGCTGCATATGTGAGGGACAGGACATGGCTGCATCTATGGGGGACACGACATGGCTGCATCTATGTGGGGGGACATGGCTGCATCTATGTGGGGTGACATGGCTGCATCTATGTGGGGGGACATGGCTGCATATATGTGGGGGACATGGCTGCATATATGTGGGGGGACATGGTTGCATATATGTGGGGGGACATGGCTGCATATATGTGGGGGGACATGGCTGCATATATGTGGGGGGACATGGCTGCATATATGTGGGGGGACATGGCTGCATATATGTGGGGGGACATGGCTGCATATGTGGGGGGACATGGCTGCATCTATGAGGGGGACATGGCTGCATCTATGAGGGGGACATGGCTGCATCTATGAGGGGGACATGGCTGCATCTATGAGGGGGACATGGCTGCATCTATGAGGGGACATGGCTTCATCTATGAGGGGACATGGCTGCATCTGTGGGGGGGGGGGGGACATGGCTGCAATATGTGGGGCTGGATATATGTGGGGGGACATGGCTGCAATATATGTGGGGGGACATGGCTGCAATATATGTGGGGGGACATGGCTGCAATATATGTGGGGGGACATGGCTGGATATATGTGGGGGGACATGGCTGGATATATGTGAGGGGACATGGCTGCAATATGTGGGGGGACATGGCTGCAATATGTGGGTGGACATTTAAAAAAAGTATCGGTATTCGGTATCGGCGAGTACATGAAAAAAAGTATCGGTACTTGTACTCAGTCCTAAAAAAGTGGTATCGGGACAACCCTAGTTCTTATTGTAAATAGTGCGATTAGAACTGAATACTGATCCAGCTGTGTGTTCACTTATAGTTCACTTATAGTTCCACCACTCATCATACCATACCAGCAATGGGCAAACTACGGCCCGGCAGACCTTTTAATCCGGCCCCCACCCGCGATCTCCTGATGCCGCAATCAACACTAATTGAGGCCGCGGCTTTGCGGCCTATGCTTCGAGGGGGCTGGAGCGAGGCGAGCGCAGATAGGCTGCGGACTCTCCGCCTCCGGCCGCCTCTTGCCCCGTGGGATTGGGGAATTCCTCTAAAAGGGCGGTGCCACCCAGAGGCGTACTGTGTAAGTGGGGGGTCGGAGTGACTTTTAAGCTGGCAGTGCCGACTGCCGAGCACCGCGTTACAAGAGGAGAGGGGTTGCGGGGGTGACACCACAGCACCATCCATCCCCTCCTCTCACAGCCTCCTCCCGCAGCACCATCCATCCCCTCCTTTCACAGCCACAGGCTGTTGGCTGTGCCTGTGTGCCGAGAGTGAAGCCGCTGCTGCCTCCCCCTCCTCTCTGTGTGTACAGAGGGGGAGGGAACCTTCTGTCCATGTGCCGTGGCCGTCGCTGCGCTGATCTGAGGTACTGAATGGGGGGGGGGGGTGTTTGCACCTGGTAGTGTTTGCATTGGGGGGGTTCTCACTAAGAGGGGGTTTGCACTGAGGGGGGGTTTCACCTGAGGGGGGTTTTACTAAGGGGGGTGTCTGCACTGAAGGGGGTGTGAACTGAGGTGGGGGGGTCTGTGTAAGATGCAGGGGGTCCAGAGCTGTGGGGCCATGCCATCAAACGCAGCCATTGTGCCATTAATTGTCACCACTGTGCCATGCCATCAAAAGTAATCCCTGTGCAATCAATTGTCACCACTGTGCCATGCCATCAAACGCAGCCACTGTGCCATTAATTGTCACCACTGTGCCATTCCATCAAAAGTAATCACTGTGCCATCAATTGTCACCACTGTGCCATGCCAAATGCAGCCACTGTGCCATGCCATCAAACGCAGCCACTGTGCCATCAATTGTCACCACTGTGCCATGCCATCAAAAGCAATCACTGTGCCATCAATTGTCACCACTGTGCCATGCCATCAAATGCAGCCACTGTTCCATCAATTATCACCACTGTGCCATGCCATCAAACGCAGGCACTGTGCCATCAATTGTCACCACTGTGCCATGCCATCAAACGCAGCCACTGTGCCATCAATTGTCACCACTGTGCCATGCCATCAAAAGTAATCACTGTGCCATCAATTGTCACCACTGTGCCATGCCATCAAACGCAGCTACTGTGCCATCAATTGTCACCACTGTGCCATGCCATCAAACGCAGCCACTGTGCCATCAATTGTCACCACTGTGCCATGCCATCAAACGCAGCCACTGTGCCATCAATGGTCACCACTGTGCCATGCCAAATGCAGCCACTGTGCCATGCCATTAAACACAGCTACTGTGCCATCAATTGTCACCACTGTGCCATGCCATCAAAAGCAATCACTGTGCCATCAATTGTCACCACTGTGCCATGCCATCAAACGCAGCCACTGTGCCATCAATTGTAGTTTTGTAAAATAACTATTTTTATGCTTTTCTACCTTAAATGAATTTAATGTTACAAATTTAAATTAAATTTATATTAATTTACACATACACACCGTCCATCTACTCTTGGTCCGGCCCCCGGATCCAATATATGAACCCATCGCGGCCCTCGTGTCAAAAAGTTTGCCCACCCCTGTACCATACCATACCTCCACCGAACAACTAAGTCACCAAACTAATTCACGAACCAAACCCAACTAAGCTAACCCTGCAAAAGCAACCATGCAAACCAAGTTCCAAACCACAGTTATACCTTTCAAAGAAATCAGAGAATGCTTTAATAACTTTCAGAGAGAGAGTAAATACTGAAGTGTTTTTGTACATGGACTGTCTGCTGCAAAGCAGCAGTATCTTATATGAAGAAAAGTGAAGTTAATAAAGAAGTTATTTTAAGCATTTGGTGTGCTCTTTAAACCTACTGATTCCATAGAACGGCAATAGAGGAATTTCAGAGTAATAGACAGTCTTGTTGGACTGAAAAGTCAGAGATATCACAATTCTTCTAATGCCACAGCGCATTAGGCACTTCATAGTGCTGCGCCTGCCACACTCTATAATACATTCTACAGCAAAGGTGTCCAACCTTTTGACCTTCCTGGGCCACAAAAAGAATCGTTCTGGGCCACCCAAAAAATACGCTAACAATAATGATACCTGATGAGCTAAAAAAAGAAAAGTTGAGGCAGGTTACAAGGTAACAATTACTGATTTACTGCTTGATATTGCTGTTGCGTTGATGTGCTTGTATACCAGGTAACTATGTGAGTATTAACCTTGCTGTTTACCTTTTTTATTAAAATACATTTTAGTAATGCACAAGGTCAATGCACCCTCCCTTTTCTATATGTTTCAGTTCTAAGGACAACCATTGTTCTGAGGAGGGCAGCAAGACCATTGACATTCCATATAAAAGGGCTGATTGCATCACACACCTGTAGACCTAGCACCCAAGTGCAGGAGATTAATTTTTGTGACTTATAGCTAATGTACATATCGGAGTAATAAAACTTTATTTTTTATTATGAAAGTAAAAGCGAGCAACCTAAAACTAAAACCTAGTGCAATATTTGACACTGAAAAACTAAAGCATCAATATCTGGTTTAATGGGTGTACAGTGGGTAATGAATGTATAATGAGTTGAAGACTGCAGTTCTGCAAAGAAGAGTGGGCAAATATTGCTAAGTTAGTAGAAACATATGCCAACAGACTAAAGGCTGTAATTTAAAGCAAAAGGTGGTTTAACAAAATACTGACATGAGGGTTGATTTTTTTTTTTCCAACTTGGTGATTCTGTTTTTGTATTTTTGCTGTTTATTTTTTGACATGTTAAGCCCTGTACGCGATCGGTCAAGCCGATGAGAACGGTCTGATGGAGTTTTCCATCGGTTAACCGATGAAGCTAACTGATCGTCAGTCGTGCCTACACACCATCAGTTAAAAACGATTGTGTCAGAACGCGGTGACGTAAAACACAACGACGTGCTGAAAAAAAGTTCAATGCTTCCAAGCATGCGTCGACTTGATTCTGAGCATGCATGGATTTTTAACCGATCGACGTGCCTACAGACGATCGTTTTTTTTACTATCAGTTATTTATCCATCGGTTAATTTTAAAACAATTTTAAAACAAGTGTGAATTTTTTTTTAACCGATGGGGCCCACACACGATCGGTTTGGCTCTGATGAAAACGGTCCATCAGACCGCTCTCATCGGTTTGACCGATCGTGTGTACGCAGCGTAAGTGATTTATATCTTCCACTTAGATGTTATATGTTGAGTAAATACAGTTGGATAAAGAAAAAAAAACTGGGTCTGTCTTCATTTCAGGCTGCAATTTTAACCACTTAACGACCGCCGCACGCCTATTTACGTCCACAGAAGGGCACGTACAGGCAGATGGGCGTATATATACGTCCCTGCCTTCTAGTGGGTCGGGGGTCCGATCGGGACCCCCTCTGCTGCGTGCGGTGGTCGGCTTACCTCCGGAGCGATCCGACTCGAGGGGGCGGCGGTTAGTTTCTGTCTGCCCCCTTGTGATCGCTCCCAGCCAATCCCGTGCGCCGCCGTCGTGTCACTTCCTCTGCCTGTAAAATGTAAACATAGGCAGAGGAAGTGATGCAGCTCTCATCTCGGCGGTATTTTCAAACCGCCGAGATGAGAGAAGAGTCACAGTAAGTCTGCACCAACACTACACTGACACCACACACATAGGCACATTTAACCCCTTGCGATCACCACCCCCCACCCCCCTGTCACAGTGTCACTGAATGCAGTGATCAAATATGTACTGTTACTGTGACAGGCAGTTAGTGTTGGGTTCAGGGTAGCCCCGTACTCCCCCTAATAAAGTTTTAACCCCTTGATCACCGCCCTAGTTAACCCTTTCACCCCCTATTGCCAGTGTCACTAAGCGATCATTTTTCTGATCGCTGTATTAGTGTCACTGTTGCTGCTAGGTAGCTAATTTTTTTTTTATTGCGATTTTTTTTTTCCACTAAAGACATGTGGCTGAATAAATTTTGGCCTAAATGTTTGACTAAAATTTTGTTTATTCAATTTTTCTTATAACAAAAAGTTAAAAATATTGTTTTTTTTTTTCAAAAATGTCGCTCTATTTTTGTTTATAGCGCAAAAAATAAAAATCGCAGAGGTGATCAAATACCACCAAAAGAAAGCTCTATTTGTGGGAAGAAGAGGACGCAAATTTTGTTTGGGAGCCACGTCGCACGAATTGTAAAAGCGCCTCTGGGCATTTAGCAGCATATTGGTCCGGGGCTTAAGTGGTTAAACGGGGCGATTTATTTTTTATATACTTTATAGTAGCAATTTTCAATACATTTTCAAGGTGCTCTTTAAATATTTTGATTCTAAATTTGCCCTTTGTGTGCTTCATCCTTGAGAATATAGGTGCTGCTGAAAACTGGTGAAATGAAAAAGCGCGATACAATGCATGTGAAAACACAAATCGATGCTTTGCAAAACAGCACAATGAAAAATTTACAAATATTTGTTATTATCTTAATACAGCTTTAGCTTTTATATTTACTAGAAATTGGCAGGAATTTTGTAAGCTATGTTGTGTTTATATCCACTTATAATGATTTTTAGTGTTTTTTTTTTTAACAACGTTAAACATTTGTGCAACTATTGTGGCACCTACAAAAAAAAAAAAAAAACAGTAAACCTTTTTATCCTACTGGTCCTATGTATGAAAATACAATATCAGAGACATTGATGAAGATATAAAGAAAGTGATAGCAATGGACCATAGTGATCTAATTAAAGATGAGAACAACCAAGCACCAGCCATCGACAGAGTTCCCATTATTTTAGACTACAACAGACAACACAAGAAAATAGAGAAAATTATCAGGCAGCATTGGGGCATTCTGCTATCTGATATACAATTACAAAGAGTACTTCCCAAACATCCCAATTTCATATAGAGAAGAGATCCAACACTCAGGCCGCATACACACGATCGAATTTGTCCGCTGAAAACGGTCCGATGGACCGTTTCAGCAGACAAATCCGATCGTGTGTACGGGCTAGCGGACAGGTTTGTCCATCGGACACATTTCAAAGCATGCTTTGAAATTTGTCCGCTACAAACCTGTCCGTCGGATATGTCCGCTGGTTAGTACGGGAAACCAGCGGACATATCCTCCCGCACATGCGTCGTATCCTGTGAATGGATCCGACGCATGCGCGCGGAAGTGTTTACTTCCTGGTGCGGTGACGTAGCGGTGACGTGGCGGCGTCAACGTCACCGCCGCGTCACCACGCCGTCTGCCGGCGGGGATTTTGATCCGATGGTGTGTACACGCCATCGGACCGAAATCCGATGAGACATGTCCGCTCTAAACTGTCCGTCAGACAAGTTTGAGCGGACATATCTCATCGTGTGTACGAGGCCTCAGAGATAAATTAGTAAAGAACATTCCTGATCCACCCACCAAGGGTTTTACGTTCTTCACCGGCATTGGTTTCTTCCCCTGTAAGCGCTGCTTCGCATGCACCAAAACAAAACACCCGAATGGGAAAAAAAATGTAACTTTACCTCAACCAGCACTGGAGACTCATACGATGTCAAGGAGTTAATTTGCTGTAACACAGAGGGGCGTTATACATGCTGGAGTGCAGCTGTGGATTACAGTATTTAGGGCGTACTAAGAGACTTCTCAGGATCCGAATTAAAGAACATGTTCAGAATATCCTAAAAGGTTTCAATAAACACAATGGGCCAGATTCACAGAGCGATTACGCTGGCGTAACAGGAGATGTGCGGCGTAAGTCTAATTGTGTGCGTGCGTTTCGATGCACGGCATTCCCAAAACGAGATACGCAAGAAATCTACTTTTTTTTTTCCAGCGTAATTTCGTTAGACAGGTGCATCTGTCCGCGAAAAACTGCGCTAGACACACCATTGATTTGCTATTCAAATATGCTAATGAGGGAGTTACGGGGATCCACAAAAGAACGTTGGTGCAACGCAGGCTACGCGCTGTGCGCAACAGCTAAATGTCCTGTCTAAAATTAGACCATAAAAAAGCTGGTATAAAATTAGACAATTCGTCTACATGTCAGATAAAGCAACACTGTTAGTGAGGAGCTGAGCAGTCACATGTGTTGCCCAACAAACTGTATGCCAACATGCCAGTGGCATCCAAGCTCATAGCTATACTACTGACTTTAGATGAGCAAAGAAGGAGGAGGGCACGGGATTTTTTTTTTTGGAAAACTTTTTTTTGGCTTATATAAACTTTAAAATGTAATCTAATCTAATACAATATTCTTATCTGATACAAGCCCCTCACTCTTCACGGGAGAGGATATATTACACACGCATAGACATCTATGGCATGAGTGATTCTGAGGTGTCTCGCATCTTCAGATTCACCCCTCATGCCATCATGGAATTAACCACAACCCTGCAGGAGGACATCACCAGCCCAACACATGACACTACCCATGACACCCATGACAGCTACATATACAATCAGAGCCCCATCCCCACAGATTTCGAACAGAACATGTATGGGGACAGCTGGCTGGTTGGTGAGTGACATGGGTGGCAGGCATGATGCACACATCACAAGGGGCACATGCACTACTAACATCCTCCTGTCTTTTCCCTTCAAGGTGACTCTGCATATGCACTGGGACCCCATTTCATGACCCCATCTCATGCCAGCTCACATTATGCATCTTTGCACGTTAAACACACACATTAATCATGGCACAATGAGAATGCATGCATGCACACCACTGTGGTCCCTAGCACACACACACCACATCCTCATCAAATTGGATTGGCACCAGTCCACCATGCAGGACTTGTGAGCAGCAACGCCACGCCAAGGCTCCAATTATGTCACTGTACATTCATACACCATTCACACGGACCTGGGGATCACTTCTCCCTGGTCCTGGGGAACCCTTCTATACCAAAATTGAGGGTGACACCCTTTTTCCAGCAGGAATGTCACCCCCACATTCAAACAGCATTCACAACCCCCCAAAAAAAAAATGCCCAGCTAAAAAAAAAATTTTTCCAGCACAAAAAAAAAGGCCAAAAAAAAAAAACCAAGCCAATAAAAAAAGGGGAAAAACAAATTAATGCCATTGACGTGAGCCAGGCCTGGGGCGCCCACGGCTCCTCAGGGGAGACTCATGGGGGAGGGGGTAAACCGGGGAAGGAGGAGCAGCCCCTGGTCTCTGCCCACCTGGCGGCCTGCCCTCCAAGGCCACGGCAATTCTGTCTAGGCCAGCACTTAATGATGCCGTATTGGCCTGGATAGCCTGGGTGAGGGCCCTCACATCCTGCCCAACGCCTGCTGTTGTAGTCTGCAGGTCGTTTAGGCAGTTTGTAAGAGCCCGGGAGTGGCAGTCCAGGTTCCCAAGCGTATCCTTTATGGAGGACAGGCTCTCCTCCATCCGCCCCAAAGTCTGGCTGACCTCTCCCAGATGGCGGGTCTGAGGGAACTGGTCCTTTCTCAGAGTGGCGGGCAGGAGATCGGCCACCCCCCTGGTCTTCTGGGTCGCCTTCCTGCCTCCAGCTGATGCTTGTGGCCGGGGAGAAGGGGAGCCCCTTGGGAGGGGAGCCCTGTTGGGGGAGGAGTGGGGGGGGGCTACCCCTTATGGAGGGCTGGCTGCTGCCAGCCAGAGGGAAGGAGTCCTCCAAAAACAAAAGTCCAGTGCCTGACATGGACTCCTCCTCAACCTCCTCCTCTTTAACCTCCTCCTCTTCAACCTCCTCCGAGGACTCCGGCCATGTTGGGGGGTCCTCATCAAGCTGCTGTCCTGGGGATGGTGCGGTCAGCCCAGATGGCCCAGCACCCTCCTGCACATCTGTGGATGACACAAAACATTCACAGGTTGGAGGATCCACACACTTGCCACATATTCCCTTTCACCCCCTCCCCCACACATGCTACACATCTGATAGGGCAAAAAAACCTTACCTGGCATCACGCCTTCATAGCCGGGCAGGCCCTCCACTTCTTGCCTATGAAAGGTCTGGGCCACCGCACGCTCCTCCGCTGTCAGCCTAACAGGGCATGGTGGGCCCCCTCCTGTGCCCCTGGCATGGGCTAGCATTTTGGCCAGCTTCTTTTTGACCAGACGCCGGAGGTCATTGATTTTCTTTTCAATCCCCGACCGTGTCCGGGTCCCCCCCCCCCAATGCATTCACCTCGTCAGTAATCCTGTCCAAAA
The DNA here is from genome assembly GCA_029574335.1 of Rana kukunoris. Taxonomy (NCBI): domain Eukaryota; kingdom Metazoa; phylum Chordata; class Amphibia; order Anura; family Ranidae; genus Rana; species Rana kukunoris. Next base: position 391,759,204 of record CM056051.1, read on the forward strand.
TCTCTCTCCTCCTGGCCGGGGTGGTGTTGGCACTGTCCAGGCCGTGGAGGTAACGCCCATATTCGGAAATGGCCCGGGCAAGAATTTGTTTCTCCCCCAAAGTAAAATGTAACTTCCTCTTTCTCTCCGTCATACTCGGACAAAAACTCACTCCCAAACAGTCAGCAAAAATCACTCACAAAAACGAGCAGGAAAAATCAAGCAAGAAAACAAACGAACAAAAAACTAACAACCAAAAACTCTCACAAGCAGTCACCAAAAATCACTTACAAATATCTTCTAACAAACACAAGATCACACAGTCCACAAATATCACAAAGACAAACCACAACGCAACTAATGCCGTGTACACACGATCATTTTTTGTGATGAAAAAAAACGACGTTTTCTGTGAAGTAAAAAACGACGTTTTTGAAACGTCACTTTCAAAGACGATGTTGCATACACACCATCGTTTTTTTCACAAAAAGCGAGGTTACGTTCACCACTCTTTTCCATTGAAGCTCGCTTCATAACTAGCTTCTGGGCATGCGCGGGTTGAAAAACGTCGTTTTAAACGACGTTTTTGCTACACACGGTGACTTTTTGTGAAACAAAAAACGACGTTTTGAAAATTGACACAAAAAATTCAAGCATGTTGGAATTTTTTTTTGGTCGTTTTTTTTAAGACAAAAAACGACGTTTTGCCCACACACGATCAATTTAAATGACGTTTTAAAAAAAGTCGTTTTTTTTCATCGCAAAAAACGACCGTGTGTACGCGGCATAACAACAGAACAAAAGCACCTTGCTGTATAGGGAGGGATACAAAGGGATGTACTTTTGCAAAGGAAGTGCGTTTCTGTCTGTCTATTTGTGCTGTCTGCGTAGTTCATGATTTTGCCCTAGTCCACTTCCAATTTCACTGATTGCGCTGTTCCCGAGTTGGGAGCATCAAAACATCACAACAAAGATCCCACCCATTTAAAAATTTGGGGGGATCGAACCCTACACCAGACATTGGAGGGGTGGGCATAAAGTGAGGACATTAAGTCAACTAGAGTCCAAATAGATCTTTACATTAGATACTTTTGTACCTCAGGGCCTCAACGTAGACTTTGATCTAAATTGTTTCCTTAGTGATTTTTATTTTTTTTCAGGTTTCTTGCCTTTTAGCATAAATTTTATTTTTGCCCCCACTTCATATATATATTTATTCCTTATACTCATTTTATCTTTGACCTTCACAATTTTATTCTCCCTCATATGTCACTTGGTTGTTGTTATCGCCTGTGTCATTCCGATAGCAGACTGGTAAATTTTATTCACAAAATACCTTCCTTTTTAGATATTTATGGCATCTCATTTATCCTATTTCAACTTATTCTAGTCTTTTAGCCATTATATCTTTTTTAATATTCTATGCATTCTTGATAGTATTGTTTTTACAACGCCGAGAAACTTTTATTTTTTCAGTTACGGCATCTGCCAATATAGCAACATGTCTTCATCGTTGTCGCTATTAAACTTTTCCATTTTGCATTCCATTATGTGTTTGCACTCAAATTGTCTCTTACTTTTTAATAATTTGTTCACACAGAGCCGAAGATTCTCATTAGTGTGAGCTTTTGTTTTGTACCACCCAGCACCGCACAAATATCCTTAATAAAATGGCTGCCATCCACTTCCTGTAACCAGGCTACAGGAAAATGGCTGCCGTAATTAAGATTTCCATTTACAATATAAGGACACTTCCTAAGCCTATTACTCATCCCTTGATGAAGTCACGTGGTCGCTGACAATACATGTAGGGACGTAGAGACAACCGGAAGTGACGCAGGTGAGCTCGGCGCTTGTGGATACACATGTTTTGTTTACTGTTTGAATGTGAGTACCTTTGTATTTTTATGCAATAAACGCAATTGTAGTTAAAACATACTACACTATCCTGGGATTCCTTTTACTTTCCCTGCTATCATATATGCAAGGCATCCGGAGACCCCTTACACCACGAACGTAACAGCTGCTCCCCACAACCAGGGACCACATCCAGGGATTACCCAAGGCACCATCCAGGCAGGCTGGATTATGTTGGATACACTCAGGCTTTTCTTATATGCTGTAACCTCACAGCAGTGAGGTAAGGGGCCACCCATTTACCTTAGCAGAAGGCACTGAAGAGCCATTACTCTGCACAATTGCACCTTAGTAGAAGGCACTGAAGAAGCCATCACCTTGCACACATCACTTTTTATGTGCGATTGCACATTTATTTTATTTTTGCATCACACTTTGGAATTTACCACGTTCACCTGATGCACCTTTGCATTTCATTTCATGCTTGTTTACATATTTCACAGCAGATGTGATTGTTTCAGAGCAGATGTTATTTGCGCTTGTACTATTTGAAGTTTTTTCCATGATTATTTTGCATTGTGTTACATACCTCTTCAGCATTTGAGGTTTATTTGGACACTATATTGTTTGGCATGTTATTTAGTTTGCCACTTGCACAATATTTTGCACTTTGCACCTATTATCATTGCGTTTATGCTTGTGCGTTTTTATACTCATTGCTTTTATGCTTGTGCGTTTTTATACTTTTGCATATAATTTTATTAACAGCTCAGCACTACTTTTTATATTCATTATTTGCATGGCCTTCTACAAACTCTGAAAGTTGTAAGTAAATAATAACCTCTTGGTAATCTTGGTCCAGTAAGTTGCTTATGTACAGATTACATGCAAAATTAAGAAGAAACTTCCAGCTTGTGGCACTACTCCCTCCCTAACATTCTTTCACATCAAAGGGATGTATCAGTGCAAAAAAGCCCGTTGTCTCACCTGTCCTCATGTCACGCACCGACAAAAAGACTTCATATGCAAGGGTAAGCAATACATTTTACCAGACTTCTTCACATGCTCTTCCGAATATGTGGTTTATTGTCTGACCTGCCCTTGCGGCCTCTTCTATGTGGGCCGTACTATTCGGACCCTTCGGAATAGATTCGGTGAGCACCGCAATTTTGTGGAGAAAGGTTTGGAAAAGTATAGTGTCGCCAGACACTTCAAAGAATTTCACCAAGAGTCCTCCTCGGAACTTCGGGTTTGGGTAATAGAGGCCATCTCTAGACACCTCCCTCAGGCCGAAAGATATAAAAAATTGTGTGAAAGAGAAAACTATTGGATCTTTACGTTAGATTGTTTGTCCCCTCGAGGGTTAAACGAGGGACTGGAAATTAACATCTTACTATAGTACCCTAACCAGTGTCCAAGATCCTCTATATGAGATTTTTTAGAGGGATCTCCTTTTATGAGAATTTTTCTAAAAAATATATGTTTTTAAAATAAGTATATATATATATATATATATATATATATATATATAATTATTCCCATTATATTGTTCTACCCCCCTTATATGTTTATTCTATGTAGTTTTATACAAAACGGGTCTTTAATGTAGATTTTGTGCATGTATGCACACTCACACACACATATATGATTAGATGTGTTTGCATATAGCAATCGCGCATACATATATGTGTATATGACACTCTCTTTCACACATATGGTTTTTAACCACTTAAGACCCGGACCAATACGCTGGTAAATGACCCAAGGTGTTTTTGCGATTCGGCACTGCGTCGCTTTAACAGACAATTGCGCGGTCGTGCGACGTGGCTCCCAAACAAAATTTGCGTCCTTTTCTTCCCACAAATAGAGCTTTCTTTTGGTGGTATTTGATCACCTCTGCGATTTTTATTTTTTGCGCTATATACAAAAATAGAGCGACATTTTTGAAAAAAAAACACTATTTTTTACTTTTTGTTAAAAAAAAATCAAATAAACTAAATTTTAGTCAAACATTTAGGCCAAAATTTATTTAGCCACATGTCTTTAGTAAAAAAAAAAAATCGCAATAAAAAAAAATAGCTACCTAGCGGGAACAGCGACACTAATACAGCGATCAGAAAAATGATCGCTTAGTGACGCTGGCAATAGGGAGTGAAAGGGTTAACTAGGGCGGTGATCAGGGGGTTAAAACTTTATTAGGGGGGGTGGAGGGGCTATCCTGAACCTAACACTAACTGTTTTTTACAGTGCCTGTCACACTGACACTAAATGCAGTGATTAAATCACTGCATTCAGTAACACTGTGACAGGGGGGTGGGGGGGGCGATCACAAGGGGTTAATATGCCTATGTGAGTGTGTGTCAGTGTTGTGTTGGTGCACACTTACTTGTCATGTCTTCTCTCATCAGCAGCGCTGGGAAACAGCGCTGCGATGAGAGAATACATCATTTCCTCCTTCCTGTGTAAACACAGGAGGAGGAAGTGACAGGCTGGGAGCGCGCTCCCATTGGCTGGGAGCGATCGCGGGGGGGGCGGAAAACACGGACATCCGCCCGCAGATCCCGGATCGCTCCCAGAGGTAGGGAGACCCCCGCACGCCGCGGAGGGGGTCCCGATGGGACCCCCGAACCGCACTCAGGCGGGGACGTAAATTTACGCCCTTGTGCCTGTACGAGCCATGTTGTGGCCGTATATGTGCGTGCGGGGGTCTTTAAGTGGTTAATAGCAAACTTGAAATGTATATTTTATTCCATCACCTTCTCTATACATGCAGTGTACACACTGTATTCCACCTCTACCAGTGTGTATTTACTCTGCATATCAGTTTCTCCTTTTTGAATATTATTTTTAGAATAATTTTGGAATGTTTTTAAAATATTTTTAAAGTATTTTTAGATTATTCTTGTGCATGATTCCACAGATGCATTTCTGTGATCTATTACGCATCTACACTATTGATTTGTTCCTTGGAGTGTATGTATTTGTACAGTGCAGAAAATAAGTATTTGAACACCCTGCTATTTTGCAAGTTCTCCCACTTGGAAATCATGGAGGGGTCTGAAATTGTCATCGTAGGTGCATGTCCACTGTGAGAGACATAATCAAAAAAAAAAAAAATTCCAGAAATCACAATTTATGAATTTTGAACTATTTATTTGTATGATACAGCTGCAAAGAAGTATTTGAACACCTGTCTATCAGCTAGAATTCTGACCCTCAAAGACCTGTTAGTCTGCCTTTAAAATGTTCACCTCCACTCCATTTATTATCCTAAATTAGATGCACCTGTTTGAGGTCATTAGCTGCATAAAGACACCTGTCCACCCCATACAATCAGTAAGAATTCAACTACTAACATGGCCAAGACCAAAGAGCTGTCCAAAGACACTAGAGACAAAATTGTACACCTCCACAAGGCTGGAAAGGGCTACGGGGAAATTGCCAAGCAGCTTGGTGAAAAAAGGTCCACTGTTGGAGCAATCATTAGAAAATGGAAGAAGCTAAACATGACTGTCAATCTCCCTCGGACTGGGGCTCCATGCAAAATCTCACCTCGTGGGGTCTCAATGATCCTAAGAAAGGTGAGAAATCAGCCCAGGACTACACAGGAGGAGCTGGTCAATGACCTGAAAAGAGCTGGGACCACCGTTTCCAAGGTTACTGTTGGTAATACACTAAGACGTCATGGTTTGAAATCATGCATGGCACGGAAGGTTCCCCTGCTTAAACCAGCACATGTCAAGGCCCGTCTTAAGTTTGCCAATGACCATTTGGATGAACCAGAGGAGTCATGGGAGAAAGTCATGTGGTCAGATGAGACCAAAATAGAACTTTTTGGTCATAATTCCACTAACCGTGTTTGGAGGAAGAAGAATGATGAGTACCATCCCAAGAACACCATCCCTAATGTGAAGCATGGGGGTGGTAGCATCATGCTTTGGGGGTGTTTTTCTGCACATGGGACAGGGCGACTGCACTGTATTAAGGAGAGGATGACCGGGGCCATGTATTGCGAGATTTTGGGCAACAACCTCCTTCCCTCAGTTAGAGCTTTGAAGATGGGTCGAGGCTGGGTCTTCCAACATGACAATGACCCGAAGCACACAGCCAGGATAACCAAGGAGTGGCTCTGTAAGAAGCATATCAAGGTTCTGGCGTGGCCTAGCCAGTCTCCAGACCTAAACCCAATAGAGAATCTTTGGAGGGAGCTCAAACTCCGTGTTTCTCAGCGACAGCCCAGAAACCTGACTGATCTAGAGAAGATCTGTGTGGAGGAGTGGGCCAAAATCCCTCCTCCAGTGTGTGCAAACCTGGTGAAAAACTACAAGAAACGTTTGACCTCTGTAATTGCAAACAAAGGCTACTGTACCAAATATTAACATTGATTTTCTCAGGTGTTCAAATACTTATTTGCAGCTGTATCATACAAATAAATAGTTAAAAAAAATCATACATTGTGATTTCTGGAATTTTTTTTTTTGATTATGTCTCTCACAGTGGACATGCACCTACGATGACAATTTCAGACCCCTCCATGATTTCCAAGTGGGAGAACTTGCAAAATAGCAGGGTGTTCAAATACTTATTTTCCGCACTGTATGTATATCTCTTGCATAATAGTTCGTTTATTTCTCTTAAATGCTTTTTATTTAGTCACCTGATGTTTTAGTTTAGAGTTAATTGTTGACAGGTGATTCATGTACCTGTTGATGCCTCGTTAGTCATCCCCTTCATACTGACTTTATACAAGCCTGATTGTCTGCAATTGCCTGCTAGCCAATCAGCTCCGTTCGAGCAATACATAATTTCCCTCAACTAAGATGGCCCCCATAGAGCCTGAGGAAGAGGCACGCATGCCTCGAACACGCGCACCGCCCTGTGACCTAACCCGGAACTGAAGCTCAGCTGCCTGCGCTCCACGGCTGCGTTGCATCACGCTGTCCCATCGTGTCCATACAGCTCCCTGTCTGACCAGCGCTGGAATACACTCAGGGACACCTATGGACTTTTGGATCAGCTGATGAACTGTACAGCATTCTCCTTTACAGTGAGAACCCAGAGCATTCAGCCATCACAGGATTACCAACATCAGCTGAGCACACCCATCCCGGAAGCCAGGCACAGATGACACCTTTTATGCCCATGAACCCTGCAGCCTTGTGAGTAGTATCCTCATAAGAATTGTTTTGTTTTGTCACAGTAATAAAAAGTTACTACGCTTAGAGGGCGCCGCTTTTTGTTTTTCTAAAAAATCAGTAGCACTTTTTTTTTTTTTTTTTTTTACAGGCCCTGTACTTTCAGAAAATACATGGCTGGGGGAGAGGTGGTCTTTTTACAAACTCTAAAAACTGTAAGGCTTAAAGGATCACTAAAGGAAAAAAAAGTTTTTGCTAAAATGACTGTTTACAGGGTATAGAGTCATAATACTTAACTGATTCCTTTTTAAAAATGATTAAAAAAGAGATAAAAATCAATCATATAATGTGCCTGCAGTTTAGTTTTGTTTTAAAAAAATGGTTTCATGTTTCTGTGAAGTAAAAAGACACACAGAACAAAAACAAACAAATACAGGGCAATGCTTGTTATTAAAATGAATCTGATTGGTTATGAGGAGTTTTAGACACATAGGGCCAGATTCTCAATAGAGATACGCCGGCGTTTCGTAGTAAACACCGTCGTATCTCTGGTTTTATTACTGGGTATCTATGCGTGTGATTCCTAGAATCACTTACACATTGATACAGTGAAGATCCGACATGTGTAAAACAATTACACTGTCGGATCGTAGATGTAATGACATCGCTGGCCGCTAGGTGGCCTTTATGATGATTTCTCATTTGCCTATGCAAATGAGCCTAATCCGACGATTCCCGAACGTTTTTACACCGCCCCGTCGTCGTTTCCGTACGCGTAAGGTTACCCCTGCTATATGAGGGGTAACCTTACGAAGTTCCGTCGTTGCCATGTTAATTATGGCGTCGTTGCCATGTTAATTATGGCGTCGGGTCGGCGTCGGGTCAGCGTCGTCTTTTTCCATCGGTTACGTTGTTTTACTAAGTCGTTCGCAAATAGGGATTTACGTAAACGACGCTCACGTCGGTTTCATGAAATTTTTCCGACGTGAGCTGGAGCATGCGCACTGGGCTATTATGCGGGGATACGCAGAGCCATTTACACTACGCCGACGCAACTTACGGAGAAAGTGCTTTGGGAATACGGCACTTGCTCAGTTAAATTGCGGCGGCGTAGTGTAAATGGCTTACGCTACGCCAGCGGCAATTCTACGGGAATCTGGCCCATAGTAATCACACCTCTTTGATCATGGACCACAGTAAAAAGCTAGCATAAGTTTTTTCATAAGGAGTCAGACCAGCAGGAAGTGTGAAGATCAGAGAAGTATTACAGCTACTTCGAAGCAAAAACGAACAATGAGGACATGAAACCAAAAAATGTTTTCCTTTAGTGACCCCTTAATTTATATGGAACATTTTGAAACCTCTCCTGAACGATTTAACTTGACAGATAGTAACCAACATTTAAAAAAGTCAGTTTTGCCGCGCCCAGCTACATTTGCATTTTGGGAGTTTTTTTTTTTCAAACAGTCAAAAATGTAACTCCATTAAAAACTCCTGCAAACGAAATGTGACTAAATGTGAGTTGCCGTGTTTACAAGCTGTTACAGGCATTTAGCATTTTAAATGCCTCTGAACATTCGTCCTGAACATTTTTTTTTTTTTTGCTTTCCAAAAACTACCTAGAAACTAATATAAACGACCCTGTGTATATGTACTGATAAGATAACATAGAGGAGAGTTCAGGGGCAGCTGAAAAAAATGCCCAACTTCTCCTAAATGTATGTTTACCAGCAGCAGTGTACATGAAGCCTTAAGCCCTGTACACACGATCGGTTTGTCTGATGAAAACGTTTTGTTTTCCATCGGTGAAAAAAAATAGAACATGTTTTCAAATTTCCCTATGGATAAAAAAACTGATAGAAAAAAAGATCGTCTGTGTGGAACTCCATCGGAGAAAAATCCACGCATGCTCAGAATCAAGTCGACTCATGCTCGGAAGCATTGAACTTAATTTTTCTCAGCACGTCGTAGTGTTTTACATCACTGCGTTGGTCGGCTTTTTGACTGATGGTGTGTAGGCAAGACTGATGAAAGTCGGCTTCATCAGATATCCGATACAGGACATAAGTGAAAAATAATAAACAAGGGAAAAACTGAGATAATGGCTTGAGTAGTGAGAGGGTTAAGGGAACTAGGGGCTTCTGGGAAGAATGGTTTGGGGATTTATGCTATAAAAGTAAAGCCTTCCCACCTGTGAATTCTTTGATGAATTGGTCAAGTGCTTCAACAAACATTTTCCTTGGAAAAGCATATGAGTGAGGAAGTGGCTTTTACAGGCACCGTCAGCTGTCTAAGCTTTTACCCATAAGATTCTATGCATGTGAATGGAGATTGGAGACATTCTAAAGACTTGTCGAATTACATGTTCTATGCCTTTTGACCTTTCTGGGCCATATTGGAAGAAGAGGTATTTTGGGCCACACATACAATACACTAACAATAAGGTTAGCCGATGAGCGGAAAAAGTCAGGCAAATCACATGTTAACAATCACTGATCTGGATCATGCACCTATCTGGGTAATAAAACTTCATTATTTGTTGTTATAAGAATAAAAGAAGGCAACATAAAATGAGTGCGATACTTGACACTGTGTTTGATAAGCTAACGCATCGATATCTAGTTTTTTGGGTGTAGTAGCAATTCTCAATGAATTCTCAAGGTGCTCATGATATTTTTGTACTAATTTTGACCTTCGTGTGCTTCATCCTTTAAAATAGTAGCTCACAAATAAGGTGCTGCCGAGAACTGGAGACATTACCAAAAGATATGTAGAACGGTTTTGCCTGCTTCTAGGCATCTCCAACAATGGTCAGACGCTTTTGGGAATAGCCAATGGACAACACTGGATGTCCTGTACCATCCGGTTAGTAATTTGTAGATACTGTCTTGATATTTACCAGTAATGGTTTTGTGCATTAAAGGGATCATACAGTCTTTTTAATCTTGGGAGAACACAAGTCCTAGGTTATCCTCCCAGTGTTTTAGGAACTGTGGTTCACTTTTGATTTCTCTATCAGTCAGGAAAGAGGGATACAGAGTGTGTTATGGAAGTTTTGTGAAAGCACAGTTGTTCGAAGTGAGCAGGAGTACACACAGTCTTATGAGACTCAGGAAGGTCATGTAACAAACTGCTGAGTCAGGGCCAGGCATAAAAAGTAAAAATCAGGCGTGAATTTCATTTCAAACTCCTTTCTGGTCAAGGGTAAACTGAATGCATTCAAAATTTACAAGGAAAAGAAAAAGCCCCTTTTGTATGAGAGCGTTGAATTGTGGTGTGGTGCTGGTAGATGGACGTATAGGAGTAGGTAAGGGTTTTAATGACAGTATTCCACTAAGGGTTCAGAGTGCTGCAGTAATTAGCAGATGTTTGTTAGTAGTCGTTTGGTCTGAGGGTTCGGAAAGCCACAGAAGACCTGCTAATCAAGGATTGTTCCAGTTTAAACCTTGGATTATTGTCAGAATGTGTGCACCACTCGAGCAGTCTTAAGTGTGTTGCTTCATGATACCTGACTGGGTCCACAAAATCCATGCCCTCCCATTTTTGGTAGGCTTCAGGTTGAGTGTTTAACCACTGGTCGACTGTGCTATAGCTGATTGACAGCTACAGCACGGCCAGCTAGTTTTGGGACACAGTCTGATAGAGGGCTGTGATTGTGCCTGCCATGTGCCCACTGTGGGCATAGACTATACACACTGTGATCGCAGTGTCCAGAAGAGACTGCTGATCACAGTTTGAGGTAAAGGGCCAATCAGCGACTCTTTACCATGTGATCAGCTGTGTCGAGTCACAGCTGATCACGGATCTAAACAGAAGCCGGTTATTGGCACTCATTTGATCATGATGACAGCATGAGGAAAGGAGAAGAGAGCTGATCGGCTTCTCTAAAAGAGACATGTACACTGATTATCAATGCAGTCCAAACAGTACTGCCAATATGTGCCCATCAGTGCTGTCAATCAGTGTCCATCAGTGCTGCTTTATCAGCAAAGGAGAAAAATTACCTGCAACATTTTATAAAAAAAGTTTGGTGTTTCTTTGCTTCAAAATGTTCAGTCTTTATTTGTTTATTTAGCAAAAAATGAAAAACTCACTTTAACCACTTAAGGACCCCCGCACGCACATATACGGCCACAGAATGGCTCGTACAGGCACAAGGGCGTAAATTTACTTCCCCGCCTAAGTGCGGTTCGGGGGTCCCATCGGGACCCCCTCCGCGGCGTGCGGGGGTCCCCCTGTCTCCGGGAGCGATCCGGGACGAGCGGGCGGATGTCGGCGTTTACCCGCCCCCCCCCCAGCCAATGCGCGCGCTCCAGGTTCTGTCACTTCCTCCTCCTGTGTAAACACAGGAAGGGGGAAGTGATGTAATCTCCCATCGCAGCGGTATTTCCAACCGCTGCGATGGGAGAAACACCTCACAGTAAGTCCTGCACCAACACAACACTGACATACACACACATAGGCACACTTAACCCCTTGCGATCTGACCCCCCACCTCCCCTGTCACAGTGTCACTGAATGCAGTGATCTAATCACTGCATTTAGTGTCAGTGTGACAGGCAGTGTAAAATCAGTTAGTGTTAGGTTCAGGATAGCCCCCCCACCCCCCCTAATAAAGTTTTAACCCCCTGATCACCGCCCTAGTTAACTCTTTCACTCCCTATTGCCAGCGTCACTAAGCGATAATTTTTCTGATCGCTGTATTAGTGTCGCTGTTACCGCTAGGTAGCTATTTTTTTTTATTGCGATTTTTTTTTTATACTAAAGACATGTGGCTGAATAAATTTTGGCCTAAATGTTTGACTAAAATTTAGTTTATTTGATTTTTTTTTAACAAAAAGTAAAAAATTTTTTTTTTCAAAAATGTCGCTCTATTTTTGTATATAGCGCAAAAAATAAAAATCGCAGAGGTGATCAAATACCACCAAAAGAAAGCTCTATTTGTGGGAAGAAAAGGACGCAAATTTTGTTTGGGAGCCACGTCGCACGACCGCGCAATTGTCTGTTAAAGCGACGCAGTGCCGAATCGCAAAAACACCTTGGGTCATTTACCAGCGTATTGGTCCGGGTCTTAAGTGGTTAAATTAAAAACTGACCCCACTGCTCTACTTTATTACTAAGCGCTTGTTGTATCCTACTTAAATGTAAGTGCAAAACTTTTTATTAAAATTGATTGATTTGGTAATACAGAATCACGCTATGTGCACTTTATATTTTTTAATTTGGCTATTTTAATTATTACCACACATGGTAATAATTTCACTTGAGTCCACACATCTGCAACCAATCTCCGTGGATTCATCGTATCACATATGAAGATATCCTAGGAGTTCCATTGATTATTCAACATCCATAAACATATTCGGATCTCGGAAATCGTTTGAAGCGATTCTGATCTGATGAGTATATGCTTATTCAGATCCTTACTTTCTGGTAAGCCTCAATAAGTTTTACTACACCGGTGGCGGATCCTCTAACACTCACATCGTTATTTATTGAGTCACTACTTGTGGTGAATAAAAGTCTTGGATTGTTGATATGAACTTTTTCTCACATTATGGACATTTTATTTGTTAAAAGGACTATCTAATTAGTAGTCTTTCCTCCTTTTAGCGCTACACTTTTTCTTTGTTAATATGTGCAGGCTTGCCTCCCCATATGAAATGGAGGAACTTGGTTCTCGGACCCTTTAAAAAAATAAAATAAATGGTAAGTGGTAACTAAATGGGAAGAGCCTGTAGAAAATAGAACAGCCGAAGGAGAACATTCATTTTTTTGAAAGTGAACACTTTCTTGTCTCACCTTTTGTAAATCTTGTTTGATTTAGCCAAGGGGTCGAAAATTCAGAAACTCATTTGAGGGCTATAGGAACGTTAGTTCCAAGGTAACAAATGTGTGAGGGAGACTACTTAAGCATTTCCATCGGGCATGTCCCATCCCTAACAAAAAAACACAGTTCATGTGTGCTTTGTGGTGCACTGTAAAACATGTACATTGGCTTTGCATATAAAAAAGCAGAGTACTGCAGTATGGTGTACTGGGATCATGCGTTATTGTAAAAAGGCTCTTACAGTTATGCAAAGAGGCAATAGCATCATTCATTAAATGACTGTAGAAAATATATAATCATTTATTTTGATGAAATAAAGTGCACCATTGAGTTATAATTAGTCATATTTCATATATAAAAATGATGTTACAAGAAACTCTACTGTTAGCAGATTATCCATACAAAATCAAGAATAAAAAAATAAGATGACCAAGTAGCTCACACATGAACTGTTAGTGTGAAAACTATATCAAGACAATATTGGTGTAAAAAACATTCCTACACTTGGCTTTGGAGTTGTTTTGTTGGTTCCAGCTGAATTGTATCTTAAAACAGATGTAAGTTGGTCTTTTGAAAATAATGATGCCATTGACAGACCTCCATTCTTTATTGCGGTTTTCTAACTGGATATAGCTTATCGTGTGGAATAACTAATGCCGCGTACACACGATCGGAATTTCCGATGGAAAAAGTCAGACGGACTTTTTCCATAGAAAATTCCGACCGTGTGAATGCCCCATCTGAGAAATTTCATCAGAAATTCTGATGAATTCCATTGGAGTTTAAATATATTTACTTACGTTGAAATTCCGATGTGCTTTTGGCCGGGCAAAAACCCGATTGTGTGTACGCGGCATAAGCATTGCATTGCAATCATATGGCCGCTTGCTCGGTCTTTTATATAGTCAAACTTGTGCATCATGCCCCTTACAGTTTCTCAACAGGGGAATAGTCAACGGGACAACTTACATCAGTTTCAAGATGTTTAGCTAAAGTCAGGGGTGGTCACTTTAGAAACTGTAGTCATGTATTACATATTGATGAAGTAATAATGATCTGATTCCTTGTTACCAAACTTGCATTATTTTAAATTGAGTTCAATATAAATTGCAGAATTGCCGTTTGTTATAGCTGGAGCCAGAATAAGTTTAATAAAATGAAAGGATTTGTAATGCTCCTCTGTTTGCCAATGTTTTAAAAACCACATGTCCTTGTACATATGGACTTTCTGGAACAGCATGTACAAAAAAAACTTCTACAAAGCATCGGCAAAACTTTCAGCCAGCTTCAAGCAATTTTGTTGAAACCTTTAAAGCACCGTTCAGCTGCAGTTTAGGAAGGTGCAACGGATCTTCACAGGAGCCCTGATTGTCACTTTAAACAATCTGCTGGGAGGCTCAGTTCACATAGGTGCACTGTGCAATCTTGCACATGATTTGCACTGCAGATTTCAGCCATACAGAAAGTATTTGCATCGCATTCAAACCAAGTCATGCAGGACCCTTTTTTTTGGTCCATACCAGATGCATGTCGAAATTGACAGTTCGCACTGTGATCTGGGGGTGTCATTCACTTTGTATTGGCACTCCCAGTGGTTCGCATAAGGCAGTGTAAACTCAGCCAGTGAGTCAGGTGTGATGTGGGAACCCACCGTGTATTCAGCAATCCTGCATCACACCTATATGAACCAAGCTGAGGGGTTTAGTCGTGAGAAGATATCCATGACAATGAGTGGGAGTGCAGAGTGCAGGCTCCACTGAGAAGGTTTTGACAGGAGGGTGGCTCTGTGGTCTAGTGAGAAACTAGTTTGGGGCAAATGAATATGAAACTATGAAATATGAAATAGCTTTAACAAAGCTATTTGAAGCTTCCTGAAAACTCTGCAAATGCTTTAAAAAAGAAAAGCTTGCTTTACTCATTCATATACTGAAGCCCATATGTACAAAGTCTAAGCTTAGGTAAAGAGTCACTGACTCTGAGGAAGACTACAGATTAGGATCTTCTGACTTTAATGTCTACATACTTTTTCACAGCCAGTGTCTTAAAAACCAAGGACGATAACCATGGTTGCAATGGTCAGGCAAACAGGATTTTGGTGGTACGCAAAATTGTGTAATTTCTAAAAAAAGCATCTAAAGACTAAAATGAAATGAGAGCCAGGAAAACAAACTATTCTTGTGCTGATGGTAGACCATCTTCCTGATTGTTTATTCTGATTTCTTGGCAGGCTCAGGAATGCTCTGAGTCAGAGGGGTGAAATTCAGCAGTAAGATATGTCTGTCATAGGCCTTGGTTTGCTTGAAGACTAGGTCTGTGCCATGTAGCCGGTCAAGTACTCCCAATACGCCATAACACTGGTTGAACCTGGATAATAAACATTACATCAATATTACTAAATAGGCGACCAAAAAATTTGGACTGCGGTGTATGGTTATTGTGATACATATTTTCATATTGTTAATAAAATGCTTCCTACACTACACTGAATCTGACCAGGAATTGTCAAGCAAAAGTACTTTTAGTTCAATTTTATTCTTTTTGTAGCACTCTAAAGATAGTGTCTCATTCACAGCAATCCCTGCACAAGAGTCTAATATTGGTGCTGAATCACGTGGCATGTGTAGCTTTAAAATTTAGGGAGAAATAAGAAAAACTGTAATTCTACAATACAGGACACATGGGGTCTGCCCCCTATTATTCCTGTATAACCCCACCTACTCCCTAAGGCTCCAGTGTCCTTGACTTGCTTCGCATGAAAACAAGAGGGATGTGGACATTTTGGCTGAGGTAGCTCAAGATGTTTTATCACCGCAATTTAGGTAAGTTGCCTTTTTTTTTTTTTTGTCTTAACTTTTCTTTATTGTTTCTCATCATACAAAAATTGTGTATTCACTTACAGTGGACCATAGAAAAAATACATATTGTACATAAATAATTAAGTAGATACCAACTTCACATACTGTAGGTTATTCTATTCCCTCCCACCCTATCTAACCCTTCCCCCCATACTGACCACTCCCCCCGTACTGACCCCGTCCCCACTCCCAGGTGTCAATTCTACTAAGGTTTTACTTTACCGTTTATTTATATAGGTATATTTATCTAGGTTTTTCTTAGTGCCGTACCGCTGAGATGGGGGGACAGCCGGGGGGGGGGGGGGGGGGGTCCCTCCAAGCTACCGAAGCAGGTTTACTCCCTAAAAAAAAGTTGCCTTTTTAGCCTCTCACCATATGCTCTCCGATTAAGGCAGTGGGTACTAGTCTCTGGATAAATACTCTTAGCACTGCACACACCTGACATGTTCAAAAATGCACCAGAAATTGGGCCTTTTGTAGGAAGTTGGCAAGGCAAGTTGGGCCTTATACAATAATTGGCCAAAGTAAGAGGTTATTTCTCCTTCTTGACAACTTTTAAGCCCTATATCCTATGGATGTAGATTTTAACAAAAATGCTCTGTGGATCCAGCCATTCTTGCACTGCATTCTAAAACTACTATTCCTATTGTGGTTAAGATTCAGTGGATAGGCATTTGGTGACTAAAATCCTCCTTTGCGATTGCAGGCACTGCCCTACAGCCAGCTATTGCTACCTTAGCAGTTGCCCATACTACGACTGACTGGGCTGGAGAAACCAGTAGTGAACTTTCTCCTAATATGGATGTTTCTAATATTTTTTGAAGGTTACAGTTTTTGCCCTTTACCCCACTATTTTGTATTGACACCATGGGAAATGGGATCCATCAGATCTCCATAATGTCTTTACTTTCTGCGCATACTGTATGTGCAAAATCTTACGTCCAAGAAGTTAAAAGCTGGATCGGATATTGTGACATCACCCGCCCGCCTCTCTAACTCTCATATACAAAGCTCCCTGTGAAAGATTAAGCTTCACTGTGCCCCAACTTGATTTTGTTTTGGGAGTGAGACAAAGTTCTCATCCCACTGCCAGAAGAACACACCGCTGTATACTGCAGCTGAGGCTTCATAAAGTTTATACATTGTTCCCAACCACCACAACTGTTAGTGAAGGAAATAGTTAAAGGTTCACCTAATTTCCCATAGCAAAGTTTCAGAGCAACAAGTTTGAAAAAAACAATATTTTTTACTCTTTGCTATAATATCCCCAAATTTAAAATAAATTAATTAATTAGTTTAGGCCAATATATATTCTACATATTTTTGGTAAAAAAATAGCAATAAGCGTATATTGATTTTGGCAATTTTGCACTTTACTCTTGGGGACAAAACGTATTCTTAAATCCAGGGACATCTGTGATCCCGGGGACAGACTCCTCATCACAGGAACTGCTCCTGGGAAATGTAGATGAATTGTGAACTCACTCCCCTGACATTATCATTCAAGCAGGTTAATTTTCCCCTGCTCTGTAGTCTTTGGATAATTCCACCTAGTGGTTAAATAGAGAACCTCATCCTAAGTTCCCTACTCGTTCTTCGTTTTGTACATCCTTTTGCATGATCCTGCTAACAATGTATCAATTCATACCCTGCAGGTACCCTACCCTGTTCATACCCTGTTCTTCCTTCTGGGATCGAGCCCCACCTTTCCTGTCCGAGCCCACTGAGGTTAGGTTCTAACAGGTCCTACATCACCTGGAACTCCGGTCCCCAACAAGTGACCTGCAGGCCGCATGCAGACCACAGGCCCTCTACATGTTGCCTGCTAGCTATTGGGCACCAATCAGAAAGTCGAGTGTCAGCTGGGTGCTGGAGCGCGCTCTATCAGCTGGCAGAGTTGCTGTTGGCTCATGTACATAAATGCCGCTGGTGGGGTGCGGTTTAGGTTCAGTTTACACACGAGAATGAATACTGCTTAACTTACTTGAGATGATGGAAGTCATGGAATTCTGGAGATGGCAGGAAGGGGAGGTGGTAGCCACAGTGAGAGATAGTAGTGGTTATCAGCGCAAGACAGAACCACAACATAATGGTTGCTACATGGGAGCCCATCAGCATCGGTCCAACCATGGAAGGCAACATGTTGGAAAGCTGCAAGAAGAAGAGTACATGAACATTACATGTCTAAAACCAGGATACATGGCACACACCAGCTTTTTGGCTTGTCTCTGCCAATTACTGAGACACAAACGTAAGGAAAGTGTTTACTTTCTCTAATGGTGCTGGAAACAAATTAACAGCAGTTCAGCCTACAAGCCCAGTCTAATTTTCTGTATCAATACATAGGCTCAAATGCTTCATTCTGCATCATTAGGCAACCAGCTTTTAGATAAAGGGCCAGATTCAGGAACAGTTAGGCTGACGGATCCAGTGATCCGCCAGCCTAACTGTGACTTTGAGCCGGCGTTTCTGTTTTCTGTAACCAGAAAACAAGAAACGCCGGGTTGAAGCTCCGATGCGAGCAGCGTAACTGAGTTTTGCCATCGCATCGTTACTTCAACTTAAAAATGGCGCCGGGGGCGTTCCCGCCGATTTACGCTCAAAAAATATGTTAATGAGCGGAAATCGGCAATTCACGATCGAATTCCGGCGCGACGCAATGACGGTACGACGTTTCCGGACGGGATACGCGGCGCATAGATATACCTACATGGGGTTGGAGTATCCTATGTTAGGTATAGGCGTCGTCATCGCGTCGGGAAAAAAAAAAATCACGTCGCTTGCGTAAAAAGTTCATGAATGGGAATGTGACGTCATTGACGTTCATTCACAGAATTTGGAGCATGCGCACGGGGATGTTTGGACACTCGACGCATGCGCAGTACGTTGGCGGCGGGATCGCGCTTAGTTAGAATACTACACGCCCCGTACCCGCCCAATTTGAATTCCGCCGGCTCATTTGCGATGCGCTGCCGCAACTTTAGGAGCAAGTGCTTCCTGAATAACAGCACTTGCTCCTAAAATTTCTGCAGCGTAACGCAAATGAGATGCGTTACTCCAGAGCAAAGATGCTCTGCTCTACCTGAATCTGGCCCAAAGTCTGCAATAGGGGAAAATAGGAGGTTGTAATTGCGATGCTCCTTCTGAAAATGTTAGTTGCCTGGCTGCCAATGGTGTCAAGACTTTCTTAAAGTGTATGTTTTTTTTAAAGTTAAGTGAAAGGGTGAGGGTGTTCCAAATATACAAGTAGGTATTCTCGTGCTAATAGGAGATCAAATTAAACTGAAAAGGTGCAGCAGCCACCGTAAGGGTCACACACTACCCAGGGTAAAGGAATATAGAAAAATCAGTGTTTGGTGTTGTGCTCCTATATAAATTGATTAAATTAAAGCCTCTTGGAGTAAACACAAAAGTAAACAAGCATAAAAGTACCATCATCCTAAATATCAATAGAATAAATCAAATATAACTGGGACCCCAAAGGTAACCCAGAAATAATTTGGAAAAAGGGGGGGTGGGCGGGTGGACTATAGCGGTACTGCGTACAAGAAGGTACAAGGGAACATGGACTGAGGTTAAAAATTACAATTGTTTAATATAATGAACAAGTAGGACACACGTTATTAGATCATAAAAAACAAACAAACAAAAACAATATTAAAAATGTGACACAGTGCATGCCAAACCAGGTCACCGAGGTGTTAAATCAACCCTAGGCAAGGGGAAGCGGTGAAGAGGGTGTGGTCATGCCCGTTGAATCTCAATCTCGACTAGTTTCGCAACAATAGTTGCTTCATCAGGAGAGGTAGTCTGCACTGTTTAAAGGAGACCACTGAAAGCTATGAACCGCAGTTGGAGGGAGGTAGCCTCTCAAGAACGGGTAGGAAGTAGAGGGAGCCACAATATGGGCTATCCTAAAAAAGCTGTGTGTAAAATTAAAAAATCGGATCCTGTGGACCATACAGTGTGTTCTACCGACCACTGGTTTTCAACTTCATGCACCTAGTGTGGGATCCTTACCAAACACCCACGCCAGTTATGCCCTACCCTTGATCCATTAATTTGGTTCACAGGTCCTTACTTTTTTAATTTTACACACAGCTTTTTTAGGATAGCCCATATTGTGGCTCCCTCTACTTCCTACCCGTTCTTGAGAGGCTACCTCCCTCCAACTGCGGTTCATAGCTTTCGGTGGTCTCCTTTAAACAGTGCAGACTACCTCTCCTGATGAAGCAACTATTGTTGCGAAACTAGTCGAGATTGAGATTCAACGGGCATGACCACACCCTCTTCACCGCTTCCCCTTGCCTAGGGTTGATTTAACACCTCGGTGACCTGGTTTGGCATGCACTGTGTCACATTTTTAATATTGTTTTTGTTTGTTTGTTTTTTATGATCTAATAACGTGTGTCCTACTTGTTCATTATAATAAACAATTGTAATTTTTAACCTCAGTCCATGTTCCCTTGTACCTTCTTGTACGCAGTACCGCTATAGTCCACCCGCCCACCCCCCCTTTTTCCAAATTATTTCTGGGTTACCTTTGGGGTCCCAGTTATATTTGATTTATTCTACCTCCTATATAAATTATAAGTGCTAGCAAAGTCACACTGACAAATATAAATACACAATTGAAAATTGTTAAAAGTCCATAACTAAAGTTGCAAAAGATCAAAAAATATATAAACTGATTAAATCAATAAAAGTCCATATAGTGAAATAAAGTTCAAATGGTGCAAATAATGGAGCAGTAAACAATTCCTACAGAGGATATAAAGTGCAAATGTGATGATAAGGTGCTGTGTAACATCAATAAGAGATGTTGTGATTTCAGTGAATGAAATCTTCAGTCTATATAACACCTGTAGGTGTACTAGCTTCTTAACTTAGGTAATCAGCCTGTCAGAGTGTAAGGGCTAGGTCAAGGGTGTCAAACTCAATCTCATCATGGGCCGCATCAGCATTACGATTGCCGTCAAAAGGGCCCGTTGTATCTGTAAGATTAGATGTCCAGCGCATCCCCTCCCCTTACATTAGATGTCAAGAGCTATCCCACCATCAGAAGTTGAGTCCCCCACCCTCCCTTACATCACAGTGCACCCCCTTTACTTAGGCTGCTGCTGGGAAGAAGCTGGATGCATTGCTTAAAAGCAAAAAGTATGGGGTCTGGAGTAGGACCAGAGGAGGGCTGGAGCTCTCCTGCAGTTGCAGAAGAGGTGCGGGGGCCACATGAAATGGCTTGGAGGGCCGGATTCGGCCCGCGGGCCTTGTGTTTGACACCTATGGGCTAGATGATCACTCAAGGAGGAGGGTCCTCTCCACGTTCCTTTCTAGGGAGTTTCTGGTGTATGTTTAGCCTGATGTCTGCTTCCTCTAACATCCCATCTCCTAAGGCTAGGTCAGTCTAAATAGACTAGTAATGTTTAGGAAAATTCAAAAAGGAAGGGACCTCTATAGTGTAGTAGGTTAGGACTATTTATTTATGACCACAGTAAAAGACATAGGGGTACAAAACATGTATTAAAAGTATACCAAGTATAAGATATTGGTTAAGTCAATCAGGATAATGCTGACGAATTCAAATACTTTGTTAGCTTCTGCGATTAGAGAGAGATTTTCAAAAGTATAAACTTAAGTCTTATAACGTATTGTTATCTTGCATATATTTTATGCTGTATTGTTATCTCGCATATATATATTGTTATCCTTGTGTTATCATCATAAAAAATTATTGAATAAAAGTATACCAAGGGTTCCGTCTATCCAAAATAGATAGAAAATGGGTAGACGGAACCCGCAAGTGACGTCTGGTTGTGAGCTTGGCGCTCGTTTTCTCTGTGCGCGTTTTTGTTATGTTAAATGAGAGTACCCTCAGAGCCGGTTCACACAGGGGCAACCTGTCAGGAGACTCAGCCGCCTGACAAGTCACAGTCCGCTCTGTTCAACGGAACCGTTCTAATAGGAGTGACGGGAGTCGCTCGGACTTAGAAAAAGGTTCCTGTACGACTTTGTGTGAACAGGCTCTTATATCTTTTAGGCCGCGTACACGCGATCGGTTTTGTCCGATGAAACTGGCCTTAAGACAGTTTCATCGGTCCAAACCGAGCGTGTGTACGGCCCATCAGACCGTCTTCCGGTGGACCAAAGTTTTAAAACTTGCTTTAAAATCGGACCAATGGGCGCCTAGTACGCAAAAGCATTGGACCAAAAACCTGCGCATGCTCAGAATCAAGTCGACGCATGCTTGGAAGCATTGAACTTCGTTTTTTCAGCACGTCGTTGTGTTCTAAGTCACGGCGTTCTGACCCAATCGGATTTTGGACTGATGGTGTGTACGCACATCAGACCATCAGGCCACTTCAGCGGTGAACCGATGAAAATGGTCCGTCAGACCATTCTCATCGGGTTGGACCGATCGTGTGTATGCGGCCTTAGTGTGGTCATAAATAAAAAGTACTAGCCTACTACACGGTGGAGGTCCCTTCCTTTCTGAATTTTCCTATAAATGCCCGGTCTATTTACCTGAGCGGAACCGCACTGACCGACCTAGCCTTAGGAGATGGGATGTTAGAGGAAGCAGACATCAGGCTATGGATACACCGGAAACCCCCTGGAAAGGAAGGTGGCGAGGTAAGGTAAGAAGGTAGTACACCTACGGGTGTTATACACACTGAAGATTGCATTTATTAAAGATCTCATTCCATTGAAGTCACAACATGACTTATTGATGCAATACAGCACCTTATCATCACATTTGGGACCAGATTCAGGTAGAGTTAGGCTGGAGTATCTGTAACCAGAAAACAAGAAACGCCGGGTTGGTGTTCCGATGCGATCGGCGCAATTGAATTTCGCCATCGCATCACAAATTTAATTTAAAAATGTCGCCGGGGGCGTTAACGCTGAAAAAATATGTTAATCAGCGGGAATCGGAAATTCACGATCGTTTTCGGGCGCGACGCAGTGACTTTCCGACGTTTCCGTAAGCGATACGCGACGTAAAGATAAAGCAGCCCCCTAGTGGAGTATCCTATGTTAAGTATAGCCGTCGTCATCGCATCGGAAAAAAAAAATTTTGCGTCGCTTGCGTAAAACGTTCATGAATGGGGATGTGACGTCATTGACGTTCACTGACAGAATTTGGAGCATGCGCACTGGGATGCATTGACACTCGACGCATGCGCAGTACGTTCGCCGCGGGATCGCGCTTAGTTTAAATAATACACGCCCCGTACCCGCCCAATTTGAATTCCGCCGGCTCATTTGCGATGCGCTGCCGCAACTTTAGGAGCAAGTGCTTCATGAATAACAGCACTTGCTCCTAAAATTTCGGCAGAGTAACGTAAATGAGAAGCGTTACTCCAGAGCAAAGATGCTCCCATCTACCTGAATCTTGCCCTTGCACTTTATGTCCTCTGTAGGAATTGTTTACTGCTCCATTATTTGCACTTTAACCTCCCTGGTGGTATGATTAGGTGCTGAAAGCGGTACCATTATTTTGCATGGAAATTTGGCGTTTTATATTGTAGGCCTGTAATTCTTAGGAATAACTGACTTAAATCTGTCCAAGACATCCCGGGTATAATAAAATTTGAAACACAAAATCATAAATTGTAATGTAATAAATACATATAAATAATTATAACAAATAATATAATAATAATAAAAATTATTACATTTAATTTTTTGATGACGAATTTCCCCACAAATCACTATCACTCAATTCTGCAAGTGATTTTAATTTATTATCGCTGTTTTTTAGCTGGTCTAAAACCAATTTTGACATAAAGGGACACTTTTTGGTTGCTATGGACAATCTCCAGTTTCCAGGCAGAAAGAACAGTTTTTATTATACAAAAGTGCATTTAGGACACTGGGCAGACCACTAGGGACAAAGGGGGTGTGTAATTATTTTTTACAGTACTGTAATCTATAAGATTACAGTATACTGTATGTACTTTGTTTATTTACTTTTTTAAATTTGGCACCTATCCCCGCCCCCGGGCATCGTAACGTCGCAGGGAACGGAGCTCGGTGGCACTCGGCACTGTGAATCGAGCGAGGAGGACACCGCTCGCTCACACAGCGGGGAGGCATCGCAGGATCTAGGGACAAGGTAAGTAACTTGTGCCTGTGGACACTGCGAGGTGGTTCCAAGTCAGGCTCTGGGTTACTGCTTTTGGTCCTGAAATTCCACCCCTAACCAGACTTGGGATTACCGCTTAGGGGGTTAAATCAATAAAATCAGTTTATATATTTTTTGATCTTTTGCAACTTTAGTTATGGACTTTTAAAAAATTTCAATTATTTATTTATATTTGCTATATATGTCAGTGTGACTTTGCTAGCACTTATAATTTATTTAGGAGCGCAACACCAAACATTGATTTTTCTGTAATTCTTCCAAATACTGTTTTTATTTAGAACAATAAAAAATAATATTGAGAATTGAATTGACAGCCAATGTTTTTTTGGAGGTTACACAAGAATCCGTCTTCATCAAGGCTTACATTTTTTTGTGCAAGAAGAGTCTGGAGTAATAGTTTAATTCTGGGCTAAAACTCTTAGTAAAACACAACTAGAAGCTCACTAGTAGGGATGAGCTCCACGTTCGATTCGAACGTATGTTCGACTCGAACATTGTCTGTTCATACGTTCGGCGAAATTCGAACAAAACGGGTCGTTCGCGCCAAATTCGAATGACGCGCAACGGCCCATAATTCACTGCGGCATTGCACGCTGATGATTGGCCAAACATGCACTATGACCCTGCATGCTTTGCCAATCACAGCGCGCAAAAAAAGGAGAGCCATAATTGGCCAAAGCCAGTGCTTCACTGTGGCGGCAGCATCGATCGCGTCATCCCTTTTATAGGGGGGATGCGATCGATGATGTCACACCTACAGCCACACCCCCCTACAGTTGTAAACACACACAGGGAACACATAACCCCTACAGCCCCCCCTTGTGGTTAACTCCCAAACTGCAACTGTCATTTTCACAGTAAACAATGCAATTTAAATGCATTTTTTGCTGTGAAAATGACAATTGTCCCAAAAATGTGTCAAAATTGTCCGAAGTGTCCCCGCCATAATGTCGCATGTCATGAAAAAAATCGCTGATCGCCGCCATTAGTAGTAAAACATTTTTTTTTATAAAAATGCAATAAAACTATCCCTTATTTTGTAAACACTATAAATTTTGCGAAAACCAACCGATAAACGCTTATTGCGTTTTTTTTTTTAACCAAAAATAGGTAGAAGAATACGTATCGGCCTAAATTTTTTTCAAAATTGTCGCTCTATTTTTTTTTTTTTTAGCGCAAAAAATAAAAACCGCAGAGGTGATCAAATACCACCAAAAGAAAGCTTTATTTGTGGGGGAAAAAAGGATGCCAATTTTGTTTGGGAGCCACGTCGCATGACCGCGCAATTGTCAGTTAAAACGACGCAGTGCTGAATTGCAAAAAGGGGCAAGGTCCTTTACCTGCATTTTGGTCCGGGTCTTAAGTGGTTAAATATTGTACCTGCTGCGTGTCTATAGTTTGCCTGTGAAAACGTCTTTGAGAACCCGGGTCTTGCCCGAGGGAACAGTCCTGCTCCTGAAAAAACTACAGTTTTTAAAACTTTTTTACATTGATACATGTTCCCTGGGGCAAGACCCGAGTTCTCAAAGACGTTTTCCAACAATAACTTGAATATTGGGCTTTAAAATGAGCACTTTTGAATTTGAACGTTCGAGTCCCATAGACTTCAATGGGGTTCTAAATGTTTGCGGGAACAGTCGGTCTTTTCGAACGTTCTGGTGCGAACCGAACGTGGGGGTGTTCGGCTCATCCCTACTCACTAGTTTGAATTGTATGGTAGTTTAGACAATTCAACTGAGCAACCTCCTAACAAATGGACAGGAACAGTCAGGGTACATTTAAAAAGGCAGAGTCTGATTTAGCCCCAAGGATTCACTTTAATTGCTTTGTAATTAAATGTCACTGTAAAGTAAAGTGACCCTTCATTTATTCGGCATGCGCACAGGTTCAAGAGACATGTCTCCAGACCTAAACCCTTTTGAGCATCTGTGGGGCAGCCTCAAATGGAAGGTGAAGGAGTGCAAGGTCTCTAACATCCACCAGCTTTGTGATGTCGTCATGGAGGAGTGGAAAAGGACACCAGTGGCAACCTGTGAAGCTCTGGTGAACTCCATGCCCAAGAGGGTTAAGGCAGTGCTGGAAAATAGTGGTGGCCACACAAAATATTGAAACTTTGGGCCCAATTTGGACATTTTCACTAAGGGGTGTACTCACTTTTGTTGCCAGCGATTTAGACATTATTGGCTGGGTGCTAAGTAAAATATTTACAAAAACGTGAGGGGTGTACTCACTTTTCTGAGATACAGTGTGTGTGTTTGCTGTCAGTGCCGTATTGTGGTTCAGTAGTTGCCCAGTGCATCTATGGATATTGTCTGATAGGGAAGGAGATCCACCACTTGCTTGAGCTGTATCCCCTGATTTGTGAGGCCGAGCTGTATCCCCTGATTTGTTAGGCCAAGCTGTATCCCCTGATCTGTGAGGTCTAGCTGTATACCCTGAGCTGTGAGGCTGAGCTGTATACCCTGTCCTGTGAGGCTGGGGCTGTATACTCCTGATATTATGGGTGGAAGCAAGTGGAATATAGGGAGCAGAGTGGGTGGATTATATAAGGAGTGGGCTTAGGGAGAAGTGGGAGGGGGGGTCAAAACATCACAAGCCGTCACTGCCTAAGAGTCGGTTCACACTGGGGTGACACGACCTCCAGAGCGACTTTCAGAGGCGTCTCAGACACGACTTGAGCATGAACCACAGGGCGATCTGGGGCGATTTACAACATGACTTCCAGGACAGGAGACATTCCAGTGGCCAATAAAACAACAATCAGCTCTGGGAGAGGGAGGGGGAGGGAGAGGTTTGCCTGTGAGAAATGTATGTTATCTTATCTGGAAAGTAGCTAGTGATCAGACTTGAGGCGACAAGTCGGATTGAAGTCGTATAGGAACCTTTTCTGAAGTCGGAGCGACATGAGTAGTGTGTATTAACACCGCTCCCATTCACTAACATTGTTTTTCTCTACAGCGCGACTTGGGACGATTTGAGGCGGCCTCAAGTCGGATCCCAAGTCGCCCCAGTGTGAACCGACTCTAAGATCTTAAAACACTAGTGACTCAGATGACACTGAGGAAGGAAAATGGCTAATTGGGCCCAATTCGGACATTTTCACTTTTGTTGCGAGCGGTTTGGACATTAATGGCTGTGTGTTGAGTTATTTTAAGGAGACAGAAATGTACACTGTTATACAAGCTGTACACTCACTACTTTACATTGTAGCAAAGTGTCATTTCTTCAGTGTTGTCACATGAAAAGATATAATAAACTATTTACAAAAATGTTAGGGGTGTGCTCCCTTTTGTGAGATACTCTGTGTGCATGTATGTGTCTATATATAAATACATGTATGTATATAGATATATATATCATATATATCTATATACATACACAGGCATTGCCCACTTTTAAGTACACAATGGGGTTTATTTACTAAAGCTGGAAAGTGCAAAATCAGGCTCACTTCTGCATAGAAACCAATCAGCTTCTAACCCCAGCATGTTCAATTAAGCTTTGGTAAAAAAAAAAACTGGAGGCTGATTGGTTTCTATGCAGAAGTGAGCCTGATTTTGCACTTTCCAGCTTTAGTAAATAAAACCCACTGCGTACTTAAAAGTGGGGTATGCCTGCGTGTGTGTGTGTGTGTGTGTGTGTGTATGTATATATATGTATATATATATATATATATATATATATATATATATATATATATATATATATATATATATATATGTGTGTGTGTGTGTATGTGTATATATATATATATATATATATATATATAAAATCATGTGACTGGTTAGTGTTACAAGGTCTCAGGCGTGTTAAATTTGGTGTTGGCGCTCTCACTCTCTCATACTGGTCACTGGAAGTTCAACATGACACCTCATGGCAAAGAACTCTCTGATGATCTGAAAAAAAGAATTGTTGCTCTACATAAAACTTTATGTAGAGCAACAATTCTTTTTTTCAGATCATCAGAGAGTTCTTTGCCATGAGGTGTCATGTTGAACTTCCAGTGACCAGTATGAGAGAGTGAGAGCGCTAACACCAAATTTAACACGCCTGAGACCTTGTAACACTAACCAGTCACATGATTTTATATATATATATATATATATATATATATATATATATATATATATAGGCTATAAGAAGATTGCCAAGACCCTGAAACTGAGCTGCAGCATGGTGGCCAAGACCATACAGCATTTTAATAGGTTCCATTTAGAACAGGCCTCGCCATGGTCGAACAAAGAAGTTGTGTGCACGTGCTCAGCGTCATATCAAGAGGTTGTCTTTGGTAAATAGACATATGCCACATTGCTGCAGAAGTTGAAGGGGTGGGGGTGGGGAAGTCAGCCTGTCAGTTCTCGGACCATAGACCACACACTGCATCAAATTCTGCAAAGTCTGCATCACTGTCATCCCGAAAGGAAGCCTCTTCTAAAGATGATGTACACAAAAGCCTTCAAACTGTTTGCTGAAGCGTGTGTGGTGGCAACCAGGGGAGGAATATAAAGACAAGTGTGTCTTGCCTACAGTTAAGCATGGTGTTGGGAGTGTCATGGTCTGGGGCTGCCGGCACTGGGGAGCTACAGTTCATTGAGGGAACCATGATTGCCAACATTTCCTTTGAAATGCACTCTAATGCAGTTGGCTGTGCACACCTATGCCTTTATTGTTTTTGATTGTAGTTAATAAACTGTCAATCTGTTCAGTAATTGTCTTCTACTTACAATGTGTTCCAGAGGATGAGCATAGAGTGACACCACTCCTACGGGTGCCGTCCACTCGTGGTGCTGTTTATGAACATGCTTGTATATGCTTGGGTGATGGAACAGCCTGCACAAGACAAAAATGTATCACAATTTCCTGCACAATTTTTTTTTTTAAATGTGTTCTCTAATATTTAGAGATTGCACACGTGAATATCAAGCTTTGAACTGAGTGGGAAACATATAGAATTGCTCTCTGGCTTTTCTTTTTTTTTTTGCATCCTCATTGAGGGTATATCCTCGAACTTCTTGTCAGGACAGGAAGCAATGTGAAATTTCTCCATTGAGGACACAATAAAGGACTGCAACAACACACTTTTGTTTTTCCAGTAAAAAGAGCAAGGGATAGTACCAATTTCAGTTTATCATTACTGTCTGTATTTTCTGTCCCAGTGACAATGGCAGCCCTCATTTCTTATCTTGCAGTCCCAGGACTAGAAACGAGGAGACATTTCTCTGACAGACAGCAATAAAAAATGTATCAAATATTTGCTCCTACCAAGTGTATCCAAAATATATTGCTTACATATTTTGCAGGTTTTAGGACTGTCATCCTGATCTTGGCTTCACAATGTAAGCAGTCCCTAAACATAACATGAGTTTTGACTCTTTAGGCCAGGGGTGTCAAACTCAATTTCATTGTGGGCCACATCAGCATTATGATTGTTCTCAAAAGGGCCAGTTGTATCTGTAACATTAGATGTCCAGCACATCCTCCCCTTACATTGGATGTCAAGAGCCACCCCACCATCAGAGGTTGAGTCCCCCGCTCTCCCTTACATCACAGTGCACCCCCCTTTCCTTATGCTGCTGCTGGGAAGAAGCCGGATGCATTGCTTGAAAGCAGAAAGTAATGCCGCGTACACACGATCGGTTCAACAAATGAAAACAGACTGATGTATTTTTTCATCAGATATCCAATAAAGCTGACTGATGGTCCGTCGAACCTACACACCATTGGTTAAAAAAACTATTGTGTCAGAACGTGGTGAAGTAAAACACAACGACGTGCTGAGAAAAATGAAGTTCAATGCTTCCAAGCATGCGTCGACTTGATTCTGAGCATGCGTGGATTTATAACCGATGGACGTGCCCACAGACGATCCTTTTTTTCTATCGGATAATTTTAAAACAAGTTCCTAGTTTTTTAACTGATGGATAAAAAACCGATGGGGCCCACACACGATCGGTTTGTCTGATTAAAACGGTCCATCAGATCATTTTCATCAGAAAAACCGATCGGGTGTACGCGGCATAAGTGTCTGGAGTAAGACCAGAGGAGGGCTGGAGCTCTCCTGCAGCTGCAGGAGAGGTGCGAGGGCCACGTGAAATGGCCTGGAGGGCCGGATTCAGCCCGCGGGCCTTGTGTTTGACACCTGTGCTTTAGGCCTAACTGGATACATGCTTGTTCCATGTTAGTGTCTCAGAAAGAGTTTAGCTGGGATTGAGATGGCCGCCCTGGAGCTTGCAGATTAAAAACCAAGTCAATAATGGGAAGCAGGGAAACAGACAGCAATAGAATCACAACAGAGAGGAAACATTTTAGAACTGAGAAGCAAATTGAAAGAAAAAAAATGGGTGTTCACGAATAACCTCTTAGTACATCTATTCCAACCAAACACACATATAATTTATATAAAAACATATCTTTATTACAAAACATGTAGTAAAAGTATACCAAAGATGGGGAGTACACTCCCATCATACATTATAAAAAATCATACAGCCAATAGTCAGATGGATAGAAGAGTATCCAACGCATTTCACGGCCTTAGCCACCTCCTCAGGGCTTTAAGGTCTCTTCATCTGACCCAATGCCAAAATTAAATCATCATGTCTGTAAAGACTATGGGGAGTCAAACATGGAAATAACAGCAAAGATGATGCTCAGCACGAATGGAGTAACCCAGAGGGGGGACTGGAGACAGCTGTCACCATCCACATACAACTCTCTCTGAGAAAAAAGACGTAGTCACAATAGGTAATGCCGCGTACACGCGATCGTTTTTCAGCATGTAGAAAAACAATTTTTTTTTCCAACTTCATCATTAAAACGACGTTGCCCACACACCATTGTTTAAAAAAAAATACTCTAGTAAAGCGTGGTGACGTACAACACATACAACGGCACTATAAAGGGGAAGTTCCATTCGCCTTTGGGCTGCTTTAGCTGATTCCGCGTTAGTAAAAGACGATTCGCGCTTTTCTGTCTGTTACAGCGTGATGAATGTGCTTACTCCATTATGAGCGGTAGTTTTACCAGAACGAGGGCTCCCGTATCATAACTTGCTTCTGAGCATGCGTGGGTTTTTCACGTCGTTTTACCGCACACACGATAATTTTTTACAACCTGAAAAACTACATAGTAATGCCGAAAAACGATCGTGTGTACGCGGCATAAGTGTCACTTAATGTATATTCAATGATAACCAGCATGACACACAGCCAGAGTCGTATCATTCTTTCATTAAGACTTTTCCTGGGGGGGGCGCCAAGCACTCCAAGCTCGATAGTCCCTTAGCACACAAGGTGTGTAGGGTCCTCGGGAGGCTAACGGACCATTTGGCTTGGTGTGCTTGGTGGAGGATGATGGCAGCTGTCTCTAGACACCCCTCCGAATTACTCTATTCATGCTGAGCATCATCTTTGCTGTTGTTCCCATTTTTGCCTTCCCACCTATACAAACATGATTATTTATTTTGACATTGTGTCAAATAAAGAGACCTTAAAGCCCTGAGGTAGCGGCTTCGGCTGCAAAACACGTTAGATACTCTCCTATCCATCTAACTATTGTCTGTATGATTTTATGTAATCTATGATGGGAGTGTACTCCCACGCGTCGGTATACATTTAATACATGTTTTGTAATGAAGATTCATTTTTTTCTACCAATTTGCGTCTGAGTTTATTTCACTAGGGTTATAACCTCTAGGTACAAGGTTGGATTAACTATTACCAACTCTTCAGAGTGCCTCTCTCTCTCTAATTTTTTTTACGATTTGTACAAAATATTAGAACTGTTTACAGGTTTTTGTTGCTGATTGTATCCCCTATTGGGGCGATTTCTTGAATTTCTGTTACATAAAAAAAGACAGGAATGTAAAAAAAAACTACACAGCTTCTAACCTTATTCCATTTTGTTAATACTGCAGACTGCATTTTCTTTTACCCTACCTGTGTGAATAGTAGAAAAGGATTTCTTCGACAAGTGCAAAAACTGAGAGCTCCAGGAGAACCCAATGGAATGTTGGCAGTTCTGTGCCACAAGGATTTCCCCGCCACTGCATGAACAGGTACATGAGAAGGACCATGGGAATTGAAAGCAAGATTTGGTTTAAGGCCACAACTTTCACTGCATGCTTTAGTTTTCCAGGTTCCACCTATGGGCAGGAAGTACAAAACATTAACACAACACCAAGAAAAAAAAACAAGAGCTTGTCAAAAATCATACCAAATTCTCACCAATTTTTTTTTTTTTAAATATCACTAAACAACAATGCACTAAACAATGACACAATCATAAGGACAGGAACTCAATTTGCAGACAGTTAGAAGTTTACTTCCTGATGGGTTTGATTTACAGTATACTTGACCTGACCATAAATGATTATAAGCTAAGAACAGTACTGAACGTCAGGAAAGGGGTGAAAATTAGCAATTCGCAGAAGTCCATGCCCCATGTGCAGCCTTGCCCTAAGAGCCAAACCAGCTCCACAGGATTTAAGTATTGAAGTATCCTGAAAGTGAACAAGTTCTAAGATCTTTCTAAGGCACTTTTCACACAGGTGGGATCTCCAGCTGACTTGGAGCAGAATGGGATAGTTGTCATGTTTGTGACATACAGTTTTTTTTCTTGTGCATTTACAAACCTGAGCTTTATGGACAAATGTTGGATATATGGGCATCCTATTGAAAACAGTCTTGCATCAGGCTAACTCCAATTCGTCTTGTTCAAGTACAGAAAACTGACAGGTGGACCTGATCGTACCACCTATGTGAAAGTGGCTTAAAGAGGAAGTAAACCCTCCCCCTCCAATGCTACTTTTTAAACAAGCCAGTAGCAAAAGGTATTCTAATACGTTCTGAATCATATTTCAGCCCCCGTTTGCATATTCTTTACTTTATTCCAGCTTTTCAAAAGTTTGTGCTTCCTGTGATAAGACAGGGCCATCTTAACTGCAGTCTTCCGAGTCCTTAGTGTAATATACTTCTGCCCTTTCAGCTGCAATCTCGCGCATGGGCATTAGGTAAATGAGGAGAGAATGAATGATACTGTAGTCTTGCAATATCTCGGGCTGAAATCTCGTGCATGGACATGGAGTGTATGAATGAGACTGTAGTCTCGCGTTATCTCGGCGCAGTGCTGATACGACAGACACGGCGTTCTAACGGCACACTTCTTAATTGGAGAAGCGTGCCGTGAATCAGGGGGGAGAGAGATGAGCATGCTTGGGCCGACGTCACTACAAAAAATAATACAGATTACATGGCAACGGAGCAAGTAGGGTGACATTTACATACAGCATTAAGCAGTGCTTATTTACTGACGAATTAGATGGGAAAAAGTTATGGGGAGGGGGAGGGTTTACAACCACTTTAAGGCAAGCATATTAATAAAGTGCTAGCACCTTGTGGAGCCTACAGGTAGCTTTGATCAAATATAACTCTGTGGAACTGGTTTGGATCCTAGACCGAGGCTGTACAATTCACTTTGACTTCTGCCCAGGTCAAGGTAAAGTGTATGTAAAGCCAATTGGAAGATTTCCCTTCACCTTCTGTTTTTCCAAAAACTCAGAAATATTGCATTTCGCATTAGTTTGTGTACTAGCAACAATAGTCGCAAGGACAAAAAAAAAAAAGAAAGAGGGTGTATATCCTCAGCAGGGACACAGATAGCAATAAAAACCTGATGGGCATTCCAATCATTCCTATTCTATCCAAAACTAAAATAAAAAAAATGTTTGGCTTTATATACACATTACACACCATCCCACCAGAGTGCAACTCTTAGCCCGATTAGAATCATTTTAGGCCTAGCTATGAAACCCCTTATAAGTGTCTTTAGAAGCATATACCTGCATTCCGTTATATTTTAACACCTTGTGGTATCCCCTATGCTCAACAACCAACTAAGGATACATTCCTTGTGAACTAGATTATAAAAGGCCACTTACATTGTTACTGGCAAATGCTTCTCTAAGGATCCATTTGAAGCATTGCCAAACATAAAGCCAAGGAATAGGGCCAGGACATGTTTACTTTAAAGGTAACCTGTCAGCAGCAAATATGGGAGCTGCAACTGCTGACTAGTTTTAAGGGTGCAAACTATTGTTTTACTGCAATACATTAACAACTGCCACATTAACAAAAAAGTTTCCACCTCAGGCTGGGGCCTGTGCTCTGTTCATGCAAAACCGTACACACATCCAGTAAAACCTACCGGATCATTCTTTCCTGGCTGGATTCTGTAGCGGGTAAAGATGGTTGGTTTTCCAGTCAGGTCGATCATCATCAGTACAGCATTGTACACCCAGAATGACAAGCTGGGGATCACTATTGCTCCTGCAGGTCAGGCAAAGTGTCACATCACGATCAATGTCAGTATTTTATGAAGCAAATATATGTACACTGGTGTGTTAAAAAACCCAAGGTAAGAGATGGCTTTGTGCCTCCAGCATTAATCCAACTGCAGTTG
Organism: Rana kukunoris; assembly: GCA_029574335.1. NCBI lineage: Eukaryota > Metazoa > Chordata > Amphibia > Anura > Ranidae > Rana > Rana kukunoris. The sequence goes on from CM056051.1 coordinate 391,793,464, forward strand.
TCATGTATACAGGAGCGGACTGACAACTCATGGGGCCCCTGGGCAATAGAAGATTATGGGGCCCCCGGGCTTACAGATGGCCACCACAACAGGAGGCAGTGCAGAGGGGGGGGGGGCAGCTAAAATCTCTGGATTTTCACATCAAAAGCATGTCAGTTTCGGACATATCAGGGACAGATGTAAAAAAAAAAAAAAACAGATTTTTACATACTGTCCCTGGTTTTACTGAGCCTGGCAACCCTGATGGGGCCCCCTAGTGGCATGGGGCCCTCGGGCAGTGCCCGAGTGACTCAACGGTCAGTCCGCCCCTGCATGTATAGTGCTAGTCACAAATAGTAAGTAAATATCTGAATGGTTGCTATGGCCAATATGCTATCCTTCTCTCTAATTTTTTTCCATGCACCTTCTCTTGTCAGCATTGATGGATTAAGCTCGACTCACAAGACCCCAGGACCAACCTTCTTCATAGCTTAAAAGGTTTCACTCTCCCTACTCAGTATTCTTTTTTTTTCTTTCCTGAGACCTAGGGACAGCAAGATCTCTTCAGAAGAAGCTTTCTTTCCACCGAGGCTATACCTTCCACCAGTAGTGTTATCCAGGATACCCTCGGTGGCAGGGTGAGACTTTACAACATAATTGTGCTTTGTATTGATTTCTGTAGCCTTAACAGAGGCCCTAACTAGGCTCCCCTACCTTCCTACTCCTTTCTCCAATGCTCAATATGGAATCTGATGTCACTTTCAGTCCTGGCTTGCCTAATTTCTTCCACCCCAAACATTAGCGCTACAGTGTGGGTGAAGGTATCTGCGTTACTTCTAGCAGACCTTCCACACATGCGCCCCCTTCTGGGTTGTGCCAGAAGTAACAAAGGGCTGTTTGTAGGTGGAGTGGGAGGAAGTCTATTTAACGCTATCTTTCTGTAGTGTGAAGCTTGTCTGACTTCTTCTTCTCCAGCCTGCCCTATCATTCTGTCTGTTTGAAAAAGCACCCAGGGTTAATTTCTTAAAATTGTTAGATCAAATGCTTAGTCCAGTCAAAAAGCCTCAGTGAAGCCTTTCTGAGATAGGGTCCACCCAGTCGACTATGGTGGGGGGATGTTTGCCGCTTTTTGGGAGAGTCAGGTTGAATCATTTTCCAGATCATTGGTCCGAGCTGTGGTTTAGAGAGGTTCTGTAATAAAAATCAGCAATCTTCCCTCAAAAGATCATTTCAAGGAAACCCAGTGGCATACGAGAAGAGGGGTATTTTCCTCGTCCAAATAGGTTTCCTGATGAGCAGGGGTGCCAGTTTCAATTGCAGAAATCGGAGCAGGATTCTACACAACTCTGTTCTTGGTTACAAAATGTTGAGGTGGATTCAGGCCAGAATTATGCCGCGTACACACGATCACTTTATGTGATGAAAAAAAATGAAGTTTTTAAAAACGTCAATTTCATTGACCGTGTGTAGGGGAAAACGTTGTTTTATGTCTTGTAAAAAACGACAAAAAAAAATTGAAGCATGCAAAAAACTTTGTTTAAAATGACGTTTTTCAACCCGCGCATGCCCAGAAGCTAGTTACGAAGAGAGCTTCAATGGAAAAGAGTGGTGAACGTAACCTCGCTTTGCTAGAGCATTGTGAAAAAAACGATGGTGTGTAGGCAACATCGTCTTTGAAAATTGAAGTTTCAAAAATGTTGTTTTTTACTTCACAGAAAACGTCGTTTTTTTTCATCACATAAAGTGATCGTGTGTACGGGGCATTAGACCTAAAGTTCTTAAACAGTTACCTTAATAGGTAATAAACCTCTGGATGATGCCTTTCTAAATAGAATCTGTGGAAAACATAATAAAGGGTATAATGAAGGACGATTGGCTGCTATCCTTCAATTTGAGCATCACAGTATTTAAGCTACATCAGAGGTTTCTGTAGTACTCAATCCTAGGAGCATCTTCAGTTCTCCAAATCACCTTTGGTATCTCAACAGCTCCAGGGACCTTAACAAACAAAGCATGGATCTGGACCATGGGGGTACTACTCTACCATTATCTTGAAGACCTTAGTAGTAACAAATCTCATTGGGAAGCACTAACCAGCAGACAGCTAGTTCTGAGAATTTTTTACTGACTGGTAAACAAAAGGTAACGTCAACTTCAGCCTTCTCAATTAATTCAGTACTTAGGAATGCTATTTGATACCAGATGGGGAAAAGTGTTCTTGCCACTGCCTCCAAAATAGTCCTCCTTCAGTAGAGAGTACACTTTGTAAGGGTATCTTTATTCCTGTCCAGTGTCTTTGGGTCCTAGATGTATTGTCTTAAACAATCTGGTGTATTGTCTTAAACAATCCCAATGCCCTGGACCGAAAGGTACAGTTGAGTTTTTCAATTGGTGCTTCTTCAACCAATGGGTCAGGAGAAACCTTTATCCTTGAATCTGGATGTCACAAGCAGTCAACCTCGGCATGGGTTGGTGGTCCATCAAAAGGCAGGCTTCTCATCCCTGGGGACTGGATTTTTGTTACTTCAGTTGACAGTCTCCAGGGCTGGGGGAAGGTGGCCACACTGTCAGGGATGGGCATTTCAAAGCAAATGGTCTCATCCTCTGTGATTATCCTTAGATATCTTGAAAATCAAGGTAGCATTGCAGTATTAATGGCAGAAAGTGTGGTTGAAAAGTTTAAATGGCAGTGGCATATATATATATATATCAGGGACGTAATATCTATCCAGAAATTTCACCACTGTCACAACATTGCTGACCCCATGAAGTAGTCATTGAACATTCGCCATGTTCAAAAAAAAACATCTTCATATGTTGATATTATAGCCTCTTGCCACAATGCCAGATTCACCTTGTAGATCTCAAAGACTCGATTTCAGTGCTTTGGAAACAGTCATGGAAGTTTCCCCTACTCTACAGTGCCTTGCGAAAGTATTCGGCCCCCTTGAACTTTGCGACCTTTTGCCACATTTCAGGCTTCAAACATAAAGATATAAAACTGTAATTTGTTGTGAAGAACCAACAACAAGTGGGACACAATCATGAAGTGAAACGAAATTTATTGGATATTTCAAACTTTTTTAACAAATAAAAAAATGATAAATTGGGCGTGCAAAATTATTCAGCCCCTTTACTTTCAGTGCAGCAAACTCTCTCCAGAAGTTCAGTGAGGATCTCTGAATGATCCAATGTTGACCTAAATGACTAATGATGACAAATAGAATCCACCTGTGTGTAATCAAGTCTCCGTATAAATGCACCTGCACTGTGATAGTCTCAGAGGTCTGTTTAAAGCGCAGGGAGTATCATGAAGAACAAGGAACACACCTGGCAGGTTCGAGATACTGTTGTGGAGAATTTTAAAGCTGAATTTGGATACAAAAAGATTTCCCAAGCTTTAAACATCGCAATGAGCACTGTGCAAGTGATAATATTGAAATGGAAGGAGTATCAGACCACTGCAAATCTACGAAGACCTGGCCGTTCCTCTAAACTTTTAGCTCATAGAAGGAGAAGACTGATCAGAGATGCAGCCAAGAGGCCCATGGTCACTCTGGATGAACTGCAGAGATCTACAGCTGAGGTGGGAGACTCTGTCCATAGGACAACAATCAGTCGTATACTGCACAAATCTGGCCTTTATGGAAGAGTGGCAAGAAGAAAGCCATTTCTTAAAGATATCCAAAAAAAGTGTTGTTTAACCACTTGACCACTGGGTACTTAAACACCCTTAATAACCAGACCAATTTTCAGCTTTCGGTGCTCCCACAGTTTGAATGACAATAACTCAGTCATACAACACTATAACCAAATGAATTTTTTGTCCTTTTTTTCCCACAAATAGAGCTTTCTTTTGGTGGTATTTCATCACCTCTGCGGTTTTTATTTTTTTTGCTATAAATGAAAAAAGAACAAAATTTTGCAAAAAATAATAATTTTTCTTCATTTCTATTATAAAATTTTGCAAAAAAGTAATTTTTCTTCATAAATTTGGCCTAAAATGTATACTGCTACATATCTTTGGTAAAAAAAAATAAAAAATGTTGGATATTATTTAGTCTGGGTGAAAGTTATGGGGTCTACAAGCTATGGTACCAAATCCTGAAAATGTATCAATTTCATCACACCTGAAGTACTGACAGCTTCTCTTTCTTGAGACCCCAACATGCCAGAAAAGTACAAATACCCCCCAAATGACCCCTTTTTGGAAAGAAGACATTCCAAGGTATTTAGAAAGAGACATGGTGAGTTTTTTAAAGTTGTAATTTTTTCCCACAATTCTTTGCAAAATCAAGATTTTTTTTTTCATCAAATTTTCATATTATTAGGTTATTTTTCACACACAGCATATGCATACCACAAATTACACCCCAAAACACATTCTGCTATTCCTCCCGAGTATGGCGATACCCCATGTGTGAGACTTTTACACAGTGCGGCCACATACAGAGGCCCAACATGCAGGGAGCACCCAGGCCAATTCTGACATTTCTCTCCTACATGTAAAAATCATCATTTATTTGCTAGAAAAATACATAGAACCCCAAAACATTATATAAAGATACCTCACGTGTGGTTTGAACACCGTTTTTATATGTGGGCGGGACTTGCGTATGCGTTTGCTTCTGCATGCGAGCTCGCGGGGACAGGGGCTGCTGTATGCCCAGAGTATTGCTAAGTATGCCCAGAGTATTGCTAAGTATGCCCAGAGTATTGCCCAGAGTATTGCCCAGAGTATTGCCCAGAGTATGCCCAGAGTATTGCGGAGTATGCCCAGAGTATTGCGGAGTATGCCCAGAGTATTGCGGAGTATGCCCAGAGTATTGCGGAGTATTGCAGAGTATGCCCAGAGTATTGCAGAGTATGCCCAGAGTATTGCAGAGTATGCCCAGAGTATTGCAGAGTATGCCCAGAGTATTGCGGAGTATGCCCAGGGTATTGCCAGAGTATGCCCAGGGTATTGCCAGAGTATGCCCAGGGTATTGCCAGAGTATGCCCAGAGTATTGCAGAGTATGCCCAGAGTATTGGCAGAGTATGCCTGAGTATGCCTGAGTATTGCCTGAGTATTGCAGAGTATGCCCAGGTGAGTATTGCAGAGTATATGCAGCAGGGATGGCTGAGCAGGGAGGGAGGGATGGATGGATCTGTGACTACATTTGTCACAGATCCAGCCCGCAGCACTGGCGCTGCCATCGCTCCCTCCCCTCTCCTCTCACACTGTACCGATCGGTACAGAGAGAGGAGGGAGGAACCGGCATCAGCACATGACGCCGCTCTGTTGACAAGTGATCGCTCCGTCATTGGACGGAGCGATCACGTGGTAAACCGCCGCTATCAGCGGCGATTTACCGTGATCCGTGATGCGCCGGGTCCTCTGGACCCGGCGGTCACGGATGTTCCCGTGTGCGCGCCTCAGGAGGCACGCGGGAGCGCGATTCTGACAGGCCGTTAATTAACGGCCAGTTAGAATACAGCAACCGCCCTAGAGCCGTACTTTCGGCATAGGGCGGTTGCAAAGTGGTTAAAGTTTGCCACAAGCCACCTGGGAGATACACCAAACATGTGGAAGAAGGTGCTCTGGTCAGATGAAACCAAAATCGAACTTTTTGGCAACAATGCAAAACATTATGTTTGGCGTAAAAGCAACACAGCTCATCACCCTGAACACACCATCCCCACTGTCAAACATGGGGGTGGCAGCATCATGGTTGGGCCTGCTTTTCTTCAGCAGGGACAGGGAAGATAGTTAAACTTGATGGGAAGATGGATGGAGCCAAATACAGGACCGTTCTGGAAGAAAACCTGATGGAGTCTGCAAAAGACCTGAGACTGGGATGGAGATTTGTCTTCCAACAAGACAATGATCCAAAACATAAAGCAAAATCTACAATGGAATGGTTCACACATAAACATATCTAGGTGTTCGAATGGCCAAGTCAAAGTCCAGATCTGTTTCCAATCGAGAATCACAAACGCTCTCAATCCAACCTCACTGAGCTCGAGCTGTTTTGCAAGGAGGAATGGGCAAAAATTTAAGTCTCTCGATGTGCAAAACTGATAGAGACATACCCCAAGCCACTTACAGCTGTAATCACAGCAAAAGGTGGCGCTACTATTAACTTAAAGAGGCTGAATAATTTTGCACGCCCAATTTTTCAGTTTTTTATTTGTTAAAAAAGTTTGAAATATCCAATAAATTTTGTTCCACTTCATGATTGTGTCCCACTTGTCGTTGATTCTTCACAAAAAATTACAGTTTTATATCTTTATGTTTGAAGCCTGAAATGTGGCAAAAGGTTGCAAAGTTCAAGGGGGGCCGAATACTTTCGCAAGGCACTGTATGGGTTGCCTCCTTCTTAAATGTTACAGATTGTATCTCACCAGTGGTCATCTGCAAAGCAACTAGTTTGTCTCGATGATACATTTGTTAATCACTACAGGCTGGATATGCTTTCTGATCCTCAAGTGGAGTTTGGCTACACAGTGGAAGGGGTGCCTGGCATACAGAAATTTCAACGAAAAGCTCCTACTGTGATATTGCTTTGCAGGTGCCACATCATGTCAGCACAATTTATCTCATTGTGTTTGTCTAATTTTTTAGGGCTTTGTCATAAGAACACTAAGGAAATATTTTAAGCTATGAAAAAAAGTTTGCCCTGGGGTCTCATGGGCGGAGCCTAACTCACCATTGCTGACATGGTGAGGCATCTGGAAAGGAAAATTATGGTGAGAGTTGTTCTCATTCTTGCCTTTAATAAGATTAACAGTTTTAAGTCTTTCTAGATATACGTGCGCACATTTGTCGAGGGTGTCCTGAGTTTTATGCAGCCCTGTCAACCAGCACAGCCAGGCTGGAGGTATCAAATTTCTAGCAATACAACTGGTCACCTCTTTGCCTAGTACAGTACTTGGAAATGGACAGTGAAGGAGAAGTAGCGGACTGATAAGGTCTCATTTTATTAATATGGGGTTGATTTACTAAAGACAAATAGATTGTGCACTTTGCAAGTGCTGTTGTGCTAATTTTCCTTTGTAAATATACTGAAACTTCACTTTGTAAAGAATACCCAATCAGGTGTAAGGAAAATGTAAAAAAAAAAAAAAAAAAAGCATTTTTGTTTGCCCATTTACTAAGCTCTGGGGAAAATATAAGTGCAACTGCACTTGCAAATTACATAATTGATTTGCCTTTGATAAATCCACCGCTGTGTTCTTTGTCAGCTTCTTTGCATGCTACTGAGCTCTATTTGTTCAGAGTGTATAATAAAGACAAATTCAAGAATGTATTAGTTGCATTTAAAAAAACCCGCATTCAACAATACATTAATATTTTAATTATTACATAACTACATTATGTTTTCAATCTGCCCTGGAGTTGAGCTCCAGCTGCATATAAGTAAAATCAAGACATACTACTGCATAATGAAGTTGTATGATTACTCACCTAAACAGTATAAGGCTAATTCATTTCCACCATAGTAGCTGTGCAGCTTACTCCATTGGGCTTGCCAGAAGTCACCTGATGCTCCCCAGATATGCTGCAGGTGCCTGAAATAAGTCAGGACAACAAATGTAAAATGTGATACCAGTCTAGACTTACAGGGCCAGATTCTCATACATCGGCACATTTTTTGACTGGCGTAGCGCACCTCCTTTACGTTAGACTGCCGCAATGTAGCGGCGCAATCACCGTATTCTCGATTGATTTGCTCAGAAAATAGCGCATGTGCAACGTAATTCGGAGGCGTAAGGCAGAGTAATTCAAATTGGAAGGACGTGGACGTGTTACATTGAAATGAGCCGTGATCCCATGCAAATGAAGGGCCGGCCGGCTCGCGCATGCACACATGAAGCAGACCATGGTCAGCACCTCTGTGTGCATGCTCACAACTCGGGAACGGCGCAATCAGTGAAATTGGAAGTGGACCCGGGCAACTTAGTGAACTACGCAGACAGCATAAATAGACAGACACAAACGCACTTCCTTTGCAAAAGTACATCCCTTTGTATCCCTTCCTATACAGCAAGGTGCTTTTGTTCTGTTGTTTATTAGCGTTTGTTTGTTTGTTTGTGACGTGTCTTTGAGATATTTGGGGACTGTTTTGCAGAGTGATTTTTGTCTTTTATGTGTTTTCTTTGTTGTTATTTTGTTTAAATTAGATTTTTGCTGGGCATTTTTTATTTTTGCTGGTCAAATTTTTTTCTTTTTTTGGTTCTGTTTGTGTATGATTTGGGAATGTGGGGGTGACATTCCTACCGAAAAAGGGGGGTCACCCTCATTTGTGGTGGAGAAGTGATCCCCAGGTCCGTGTGAATGGTGTATGAATGTCCAGTGACATAATTGGAGCCGTGGCATGGCGTTGGTGCTCACAAGTCCTGCATGGTGGGCTTGTGCCAATCCAATGTGATGAGGATGTGATGTGTCTGTGCTAGGGACCACAGTGGTGTGCATGCATGCATTCTCATTGTGCCATGATTAATGTGTGTGTTTAACGTGCAAAGATGCCTAATGTGAGCTGGCTCCTGGCTGCTCTTCCCTCAGAAGACGCGGTAGCCTTGGTTAGGGGGATTCCGTATAGGAGTCATGAGATGGGGTCCCAGTGCATATGCAGAGTCACCCTGAAGCCCCGTACACACGGCCGAGGTTCTCGGCAGAAACCAGCGAGAACCTCGCTGGGAGCCGCATTCTGCCGAGAATCTCGGCCGTGTGTATGCTCTCGGCGAGCCCCGCCCGTCGGGAAACCCGTCGAGCAAATAGAGAACAGGTTCTCTATTTGCTCGACGGCCCGTCGGGATGAATGGCTGGTTGCCTTTCCCGACGGGCGGGTCGCCGATTCTGACGGCCGGCAGAGAACCTCGACGGGCGGAACGATGTGTTCCGCCCATCGAGGTTCTCTGCCGTGTGTACGGGGCTTGAAGGGATAAGACAGGAGGATGTTAGTAGTGCATGTGCCCCTTGTGATTTCAGCATCATGGGGGGGACAGTCATGCCTGCCACCCATGTCACTCACCAACCAGCCAGCTGTCCCCATACATGTTCTGTTCGAAATCTGTGGGGATGGGGCTATGATTGTATATGTAGCTGTCATGGGTGTCATGGGTGGTGTCATGTGTTGGGCTGGTGATGTCCTCCTGCAGGGTTGTGGTTAATTCCAGGATGGCATGAGGGGTGAATCTGAAGATGCGAGACACCTCAGAATCACTCATGCCAAAGATGTCTATGCGTGTGTGATATATCAAGTGAAGAGTGAGGGGCTTGTATCAGATTAGATTATTATATCCATCAAGGTTTTAAAGGGCTATTGAAAGATAGTGAGACCGTGTTTGTAATTTGTATGTATGTTATGTATTGATGTATATATGTATGTATATTTTTTGTAAAAATATTTCTTAAAGCAAAGACATTTTTTTTGTAAAAAAAAAAAATCCTCTCCCGTGCCCTCCTCCGTGCCCTCCTCCTTCTTTGCTTATCTAAAGTCAGTAGTATAGCTATGAGCATGGATGCCACTGGCATGTTGGCATACAGATTGTTGTGCAACACGTGTGACTGCTCAGCTCCTCACTAACAGTGTTGCTTTCTCTGACATGTAGACCAATTGTCTAATTTTATACCACCTTTTATATGGTCTAATTTTAGACATGCCGTGCAGCTGTTGCACACAGCGAGTAGCCTGCGCTGCACCAACGTTCTTTTGTGGATCCCCGTAACTCCCTCATTAGCATATTTGAATAGAAAATCAATGGTGTGTCTAGCGCAGTTTTACGCGGACGAATGCGCCTGTCTATCGAAATTACGCCGGACAAAAAAAGTAGATTTCTTGCGTATATCGTTTTGGGAATGCGGCGCATTGAAACGCATGCGCAAATTTAGACTTACACCGCGCATCTCCTGTTACGCCGGCGTAATCGCTCTGTGAATCTGGCCCAAAAAGTTTATATGTTGTTGGTAAGACATGTATTGCCACTGCTCTGAATAAAATCTATTAAAACTATGAGTTGAAACTAAGTAACTAAGTACCATAAAAACATTAAAGCTAAAATTTGGGTGGATATTAAAAATACAATTTAACCACTTAAGCCCCAGACCATTTTGCTGGTCAAAGAATGGGCCACTTTTTGCACTGCGACGCCTTAACTGACCATTGCGCGGTTGTGCGACGTGGCTCCCAAACAAAATTGACGTCCTTTTTCTTCCACAAATAGAGCTTTCTTTTGGTGGTATTTGATCACCTCTGCAGTTTTTCTTTTTTGTGCTATAAACAAAAATAGAGCGCCAATTTTGAAAAAAAAAAAAACAATATTTTTTACTTTTTGCTATAATAAATATCCCCAAAAAAGATATAATTTTTTTTTTCTCAGTTTAGGATGATAGGTATTCTTCTACATATTTTTAGTAAAAAAATCACAATAAGCGTTTATTGATTGGTTTGTGCAAAAGTTATAGCGTCTAATGGCGGCGATCATCGATTTTTATCATGACTGCGACATTATGGCAGACACATCGGACACTTTTGACGCATTTTTGGGACCATTGTCATTTATACAGCGATCAGTGCTATAAAAATGTACTGATTACTGTGAAAATGACACTGGCAGTGAAGGGGTTAACCATTAGGTGGCACTGTAGGGGTTAAGTGTGCCTAGGGATGTGTCCTAACTGTAGGGGGGATGGGCTGTGTGTGACAAGACAGTGATCACTGCTTCCGATTAACGGAGGCAGAGCAGGGAGATGCTTGTTTACAACAGCATCTCCCTGTTCTAACTCACTGTGAGACGATTGTGGGTATACCCATGTCGATCGAGCCCACGGGACCCGAGGTCTGGCTTATGGAGCTTGCGGCCCTCATGCGCGCGCCCACAATGCGATTTCCTTAAAGGGGACATATATATATGTACGTCCTTCTGCCCAGAAGTGCCATTCTGTCTACGTATAAATGCGTGCGACAGTTGGCAAGTGGTTAACACAGCTTTGTATTTTTTAAAACAAATAAAACTCACACACACATATATATATATATATAGACAAACAAACTGCCCAACCAACTCCCCCGTTCAGTTGCAGTTGGTCGTTGATCAGTCAAACCCCACTCCTGTCACTCATCAGCCCACCAGCCCTGCACTTACCCCATCTAGGTCATGGGCAGCACTTCCTTCTCGGCGGTTTCACCCTGTGTCTCCTCCTCCTCGGTGGCCAATACGATCGCTTCTCCTCTCAGCCAATTGGCCAGGAGGAAAATCAGGAAGGCAATAGCGAATATTAATTTGCTCCTGTCACACAACTGGGTTGGCTCAGGATGCAGTTCTCTGCACCCCGAGCCCACCCTTTTTTGAAGCCAATTCAAACCTCAGGCTCTATTAATGTTCTTAAAAAAAAACGCATTGAAATCCATGCATCTGCATGAAGATTAGGGGCTGGGCACATAAATTAGGGGGCGGTGCCCCTACCCCCCTTATGGACAGGCTGCCACAGATATATATATATAAATATAAATATATATATATATATATATATATATATATATATCGGGGCTCAAAATTTCAAGTCCTGAGCTACTAGCCAGGCCTCAAGAGTTACTCGCCACCAGTTGCCGCACCTAATTCATACACTGCCCTGCGCCTAATTGCACCTGTAAACACGCCCTCATAGATTATCTCATGGAATGACAATGTTTTATGCAGAATCAAGTTACAAAATTAAATATTACCAACAACACCTTTAACAAAATGGGACAGGGCACTGGGGGCAAACCAGGGGGACAGGGCACTGGGGGCAGACCAGAGGGACAGGGCACTGGGGGGGAGACCAGAGGGATAGGGCACTAGAACTCTCTCTCTCTCTCTCTCTCTCTCTCTCTCTCTCTCTCTCCACAAGGAGAAGAAAACTGCACAAACTGGAAGGCGGTCGCTCTCATGTCAGGGCAACTTTCAGTGTGCACTGCACCGGAGTGGTAATTTTCGCAATCCTCCACCTCACTCATTACTTTCTGCTCTCCAGCTACATTGGTCGGGGCCCGGGGGGAGGGGCAGGCTCAGAGAGGTCATACTGTTAGGTCCCATGGCTTAATGAGGATTGTAAGGAGAGCACCTGTGTACTGCTATGCCTGTGCGCGGCTCACCAGACTACTTTTCCTGAGCATGCACCTTTCCTCTTCGGCCACCAATCGCATCAGGGCTCTAAGTGTAGGCACAGATTGGAGGGAGATTGGTCATGCAGCTCTGTCATCACTCGCCCCCAGCTTAAATCCACTCGCCAAATGCTAGTAGGCGAGTGAAAATTTTGAGGGCTGTATATATATTGTATATGCAAATTATAATGTAAATGCACATTTCTGAACCTCTCCTGATATTAGCCTCTTATAATATCCTCTAAAGTGGCACTCACTTTGGAGAAAGATGGTGTTAGGCCGCATACACACGGAGGGACATGTCCGCTGAAACATGTCCGACGGACCGTTTCCAGCGGACATGTCTCCTCCGGATTTTCGTCCGACGGTTTGTACACACCATCGGCTGAAAATCCCCTTGGCCAGGGAACGCGGTGACGTGGCGGTGACGTTGACGCCGCCACGTCACCAAACACGGAAATAAAATGCCTCCGCGCATGCGTCGAATCCATTCGACGCATGCGCGGACAGTTCTGTCCGCTGGTTAGTATACTAACCAGCGGACAGATCCGACGGACAGGTTTGTAGCGGACAAATTTCAAAGCATGCTTTGAAATTTGTCCGATGGACAAACCTGTCTGCTCGCCCGTACACACGATCGGATTTGTCTGCTGAAACGGTCTGTCGGACCGGTTTCAGCAGATAAATTCGATCGTGTGTGCACGCGGCCTGACAGTGCTGCACCTTGTCATTGAGTCAGAAGGCTTAGGCCGCGTACACACGATCAGTCCATCCCTTCGGACCGTTCTCATCGGTTAACCGATGAAGCTGACTGATAGTCTGATGTGCCTACACACCATCGGTTAAAAAAACTATCATTTACGCCAGTTGATATTGCAGGTGCTGGCTTGCTGGAGCGGAACTGTCTATGGTTTACCTATGGGAAGTGCCCTGGCACTAAACAGGTTTGGGGCGACAGTCTAAATGCTTGATTATACAGCTGGAATGTGAATCTCAATGCAAAGCGTACATGTGTATGACATGGTCTGGTGAGACCACAGTTGTTCTGTAACTTTCTGTATTTCTTTGTTGAAAAAAACGAATAAAAATTGATATTTGAAAAAGTCATGTTAGACTGCGGGGACGTAAAACACACGACGTGCTGAAAAAAATAAAGTTCAATGCTTCCAAGCATGCGTCGACTTGATTCTGAGCATGCGTGGATTTTTAACCAATGCTTTTGCATGCTAACAATCGGTTTTGACCTATCGGTTAGGTGTCCATCGCCTAATTTTTAAAGCAAGTTCTCTTTTTTTTGACCAAAGGATAACTGACCGATGGGGCCCACACACGATTGGTTTGGACCGATGAAACGGACCTTCAGTTCATTTTCATCGGTTGTGTATCCGGCCTTAGTTGTCACCCAGGGTTCTCACTGATGCAGGCTAAGACACTGGGATGTCTGCTCTGAGTGGAAGAAACATGTTTTGCAGTTTTCTCTAGAATATTTTCTCCCGGATTGAGTTCTGGAGCTCAGAGGCATCGTAGAGACATGGAAGGGATGAATCCTCTAACCCTGCATTCTCATTTTACAGGAAACCAGCATCCTGATTGTGCAGGTACACACTGCCTTTTAAATATATGTTGTGGTATTCGGATCTGCAGTGGCTAATCACTTTGTTTTGTTGTACCCGCTGTTTAGTAGTGAGTGTTACTCTCACCCCGCTCGCTCGTTAGCCCTGCTAATGCCGCGTACACACGATCACTTTTTGTGATGAAAAAAAACTAAGTTTCAAGTGATGAAACAAAGCAACCTTTTTCAAACTTCATTTTCCAAAACGACGTTGCCTACACACCATCATTTTTCCAAAATGCTCTAGCAAAGCGTGGTGACGTACACCATGTTCGACGGCACTCTGTTCCATTGAAGCTCCGTCTTATAACTTGCCTCTGAGCATGCGCTGGTTTAAAAACGTTGTTTTTAACATCGTTTTGCACACACACCATCACTTTTTATGACACAAAAAACAACGTTTTGAAAAACGACACGTTCAAATTTTTTTTGGTCGTTTTTTTGAAGACTTAAAACAACGTTTTGCCCACACACAGTGATTTTAAATGACGTTTTTCAAAATGTCGTTTTTTTTCATCACAAAAAGTGATTGTGTGTACACGGCATAAGAGTTGGGAATGGAGCGGAGAGATAGGATACCAAAAGGACACACACAAGATATAAAATGACCTATGCAATACAATATCGGATACAATTTTTTCCTTCTATACAATTGCTTCTTTATTTTATATGTACTGCTACACCTGATACAATGTATAAATATACACTATGTAGCCGGACGGCCAACAAAATGTATGGATCTGTGTCCTCTCAGTTATAAGAGATGTGTGTTGTAAAATAAAAAAGGTTACTTTTTGTTCTCAATAAAATTAATCTGATTTAAAAAAACAAATAGGCAGGGGCCTGTAGAGTCATCAGTTGGGTCATTTGTTCTTGATAAGGCTGAATGAGATAATGTGATGAGTATGTGCAGAGTAGGGATGAGCTTCGTGTTCGAAACGAACGTATGTTCGACTCGAATATCGTCCATTCGACGATATTCGTGAAATTTCTCCTGTCTAACACCAGTTAGACAGGCGTAATCGCTCTATGAAACTGGCCCAATGTATTCTGGATAGCCAGGAGGCTGGAACATTTAACATTTCTATTTGTCGCTGTGATGCTAAAAACCTCTGCAAGGGTAGCCTTTTGTGCGAGTTTTGAGTTTACTTTGACTTTAGACTTTTGAGTAAAAGTGGCCAAAAAGCCACCCCTGGCTGGACTAAGGTGCTACACTTGAGCTGAGTCCCCAAAATGGACTGCACGAAAGGCCAGTCAGGTTCTGATGCAAAGAACATGCAAAGAGAGAGATTACTTTTATTGCCCAATCACAGACTGAGAGCTGTATTGCCTAACATCAACAGAGAAAAGTGAGGTCAATCTGGGTAGTACAATTCCATGGACGGGTAGGTTGAGCAACATTAAAACCCAACAGTAAAACAATTACTATTTACAATATGTATGTGAGCTATGTATTTAGCTGATTATCAGAGTTCAGCTTTATTCAAGCTACTGGAGGTGAATGGATCATTGACCTGTGATAACATAGATAAAAGCCTGTGCTAAACTACAGTCACAAGACTAAGTCACCAGATAACAGGAAGCCACATTATTCACAGTGAACTTAGATCTGTCTAGTACTGCAGACTTTCAGCTTGAGACTGACTTATATAAAACCACAGCCTACCCTGTTTACTACAAATATGAGATGTTCGGGAACATATTGCATATAAGTAGTAGCGTCTAGCATTTGTTTGTCATAAGGAGAATGATTCAAATCTTTCAAGGATGGCTTAAAGGGGTTGTAAAGGTTATTTTTATTTTTTTTCAAAATAAATTCCTTTAAGCTAGTGCTTTGTTGGTTCACTTACCTTTTCCTTCAATTTCCCTTCTAAATGTTTTTTTTCTTTGTTTTCTTTGTCGAATTTCTCACTTCCTGTTCCTCCTCAGTAAGCTGTTTTGGCTGACTATCCTCCAGCCAGAACGGCTCGGATGATGGGGGCAAGCTTACTGAGGAGAAACAGGAAGTGAGAAATTCAGACAAAGAGAAAAAACATTTAAAAGTAAAATGGAAGGAAAAGGTAAGTGAACCAACAATGCACTAGCTTAAAGGAACATATTGAGAAAATAAAAAACAAACCTTTACAACACCTTTAAAGCCAAAGGCCAAAAATGGAACTTCCGCTTTAAGTGCAGGTGACCCCCTGACATGCCACATTTGGCATGTAATTTTTCTTTGGGGGGAGCGGGTATCCTGTTTTTAGAGGCACCCAGCTCCCACTTCCTCCCCTGGCGCCGGAAAGGAAAATCACCTCTTCCCCCTTCCTCCAATCTTCTGGGAAATGTAACAGGTCCCAGAAGATTGCTCGGCCATTTACAGCACGGCTCGCACATGCGCAGTGCGCGTCCAGCTGTGAAGCCACAGCTGGGTGCCCAAAGTTTGAATTCCAGCGCCGTGGAAAGGAGGGGAAGAGGAGCGAGTGTTTGTACACTCGCATTGCTGGACCCTGGGACAGGTGAGTGTCTGATTATTATAAGTCAGCAACTACACTTTTTGTAGCTGCTGACTTTAAAAAGGATGGAACTGCGCTTTAAAAGCAAGAGAGAGGGATGCCTTTTAGCATAAAGTATTTAGGCAAAGGACAGATGCCTGCCATACCCCCAATACAAAGAATCAATGTACACAAATGATTGGGTAAAGCCACAAGTGTTTTTTTTTTTTCATTATACTGGCCTTTTAAAAGAACAAATTGAATAATGGTTAAACAGAAGAGGTTAAACACAAGATTTTAGAGTTTATTATAAAAAATTTGATGTATGGATTTCTCAGCATTGCACAGCCATTGCAAATATTCCCTGTAATGTGTCTAATAATTTATTTCCTATGATCGTCAGCTTCACCTCATAGCCACAAAGGCAGTATTTTCCTGCATCACCTCAATCCAGAAACTATAGCATTACAGCCACTAGATGGAGCCGATCATGGAGCTGATCATAGAAAAAACACATATGCGACACCTTACGGGCATTATTTGCAAAGGCCGTGAAATTCAAACAACATTTTTTTTGTAAATAGACCCCTTAGTTCAATAAAACACTTTTGATCATTAAATAATACATTATTAATAGAGGTTTCAGAGTGACAACTGAGGGGGGAAACAGGGATTTGGTTCAAAAAGTGAAGAAGCCCCTCCAAATGCTCTACGTATGCAGCAGTGCTGAAGGGATAGGGCTAAGTAGGAAAGCATAGGGACTTTAATGACATTAAAGTATATCTAAATTCAAAACTTTTATTTAAATAGTTTTGAATAGAGTAGGACAGGGTTAACCACTTCAGCCCCCGAGGATTTGGCTGCCCAATGACCGGGCCATTTTTTGCGATTCGGCACTGCATCGCTTTACCTGACAATTGTGCGGTCATACGACGTGGCTCCCAAACAAAATTGGCGTCCTTTTTTCCCTACAAATAGAGCTTTCTTTTGTGGCACTTGATCACCTCTGCAGTTTTTATTTTTTGCGCTATAAACAAAAAAAATTCTATATTTTTTACTTTTTGCTATAATAAATATCCCCCAAAAAACATAAAAAACGATTTTTCCTCAGTTTAGGTCGATATGTATTCTTCTCCATATTTTTGGTAAAAAAAATCGCAATAAGCATATATTGATTGGTTTGCACAAAAGTTATAGCGTCTACAAAATAGGGCATAGTTTTATGGCATTTTTATTAATATATTTTTTAATAGTTATGGCAGCGATCTGCGATTTTTATCGTGACTGTGACATTATGGTGGACACATCGGACACTTTTGATGATATTTTGGGACCATTGTCATTTATACAGTGCCCAGTGCTATAAAAATGCACTAATTACTGTGTAAATGACACTGGCAGGGAAGGGGTTAACCAGCAAGGGGCGGGGAAGGGTTTAAGTGTGTCCTAGGGAGTAATTCTAACTATGTGGGGGCTGGGCTACATGTGACACAACACCGATCACTGCTCACGATGACAGGGAGCAGTAGATCAGTGTCCTGTCACTAGGCAGAACAGCGAAATGCCTTGTTTACACAGGAATCCCCCTGTTCTGCAGCTCCGTGACACGAGCGAGGGACACTGGCGGACATCGAGTCCGCAGGTCCCACGGGCACGGTCACGGAGCTTGCGGCGGGAATTTCAATGCAACGTACCCATACGTTGCTTTGCGCATACCATCCATTCTGTTTTTTCCTATTTTCTTATTGTTTGTTTCCTTTACTTCCTGTTTAAAAGACATAAAAGGAAGAGAAAGGTAATCTCTTAAAACCTCACTTGTACATTTTTACAACATGCATTCCCATTGGAAGATTTCTTTATTTCTCTTCTGATGCTAATTTAAATGTTTTTGGATTTTCCTTCCTGTTTAGTCTCAGTGACAACAGTTACTAGGATAAATAGAGAGGGTGAAATGCCCCACCGGGGACATAGATAGCAGTAAAAATCTAAAGCAACAAATAGCATATGCCAGCACACCACTAATCGTCAATTATGTCGGTAGCGGTAGCCCCGTAAGGGCTGCTAATAGACTCTGTACCCCATTGGTTACCTCGACTCTGCAAATCCTCTCTTACCTCTGACACCTTGGTCCATCCTGTCACAGCTGTGATAGTAAATAGAGACTCACACAATATCAATAAAACAAATCAGATATGTTTACTGGGATGAAGAACACAGCGAATTGCATAAGTAAATCAGCTTACTTTAACAATGAATATGCCCCATATATTAATATGAATGAACACTTAAAGTGGTTGTAAACCCCACTTTTTAAATTTTACCTACAGGTAAGCCTAAAATAAGGCTTACCTGTAGGTATAAAGAATATCTCCTAAACCTGTACGGTTTAGGAGATATTCCCCTCGCAATGCGCCGCTGATTGCAGCGGCGCATGCGCAGGGGGGAATCCACGGCGAAAGGACCGGCATCCGCCGGACCTTGCCGATTTGAAATCTCCCGCGCGCACGCGTGGGAGTGACGTCATCGCCGCTCCAGCCAATCACAGCGCTGGAGCGGCGAAACCCGGAAGACACGCCGAGTCAAGATGACATCTCGCTCGGCGTGGACCAGGTAAGTTCTCTTATCCTTGTTCAGAGGTAAGTATTTCATAATGAGCTATTATGCGGTGCATAATAGCTCATTATGGCTTTTGCTTTGCAGGTTTAAAAAATAAAATAAAAATGTATATGCGGTTTACAACTGCTTTAACATAGACCCACTACAAAGACCTATGTGGACAGGTGGACAGAGGAGTAAATACCCAACACTATATCTCACGTGTCGGATCTCTCCCCTCTGTGTCTGTAGTGTGGCTCCCTGTAGTAGTTCAATGCAATTTATGCAACTGAGCGGAGGAAGTTGTGCACAAAAAGAGAGGAAAAATAATTGTTCCTTTAGTTCCAGATATCTTCAGCTAACCTGCGTTCTTTGTAGTAAAGTAAATAGTAATCCAAGATGTAAAAGGCAATAAGAATGAACTAAACTGCAACTTATCCAAATAAATTATAAATGGTGTAACTTTAACCTTTAACTGTAACAAAAAGAGTGTCCCCAATACTGATTATAAAGGCACAATGAGGGTATTGACCCCTAGCGCCGGCTGTGTGTGGCCTGTGTAGAAGTAGATTCATATCCGTGGAACTACAAGTACCACCAGCCAGTCTGTATAAGTATTACTCAGCAGTACTGTTGTTATCTATCATAAGGGCTATGCCCGCTCACCACTACAAACGTCAGATGAATGTATCAGATGGAATTTTCCCTCTCTGTATTTTTGTCCTGTAGAAATGGTGACCCCGCTCCACGCTGCAGCTCCCTGCAGATTGAATTGCAGGTACCTCAAGATGGTCCGGAACACACGCCGATCCACTGTACTGGAGGAGCGATGCTGTCCTCAGAGATCCCTCTGGGGCTAACTATCCGACTCGTCTCTGCTGTGTAGGCCACAGATTTTCAGCAGATTCTCAGCACTCCCTGTCACACAGATCTCCTGCTAGCATGGTCAGAATGGCATCCAGAGAGAGCGAATCAGGCCGCACCAGCCCTTTTTATTTCCTCTCTCAGCAGGCTGTTCTGTGCACACAGCAGTCTGTTACCTGCATGGGCGTCTGCTGATTTTTTTTTAGGGGGGGGGGCACGCTTCGGCAGCAGCGATACACAGTCGCATTTTACCCTTTCTTTGACCGCTAGCGGGGTTTAAAAGCAAGTAAACTAAACTAACTAAATAAGGGACAACTAGAAACTATGTCGTAGGCTACAACTCTGTGTTGTGTTTGTTCTGCGTTTCCAGACTTGCTAAAAATACATCAGAAAATAGTCTAGTGTTACCTGTGGCAACAGATGTTGGAACAATCAAAGCACAGGCCTGGTAAACAATATAAAACGGTGCTCCCCTCCCTCTGTCCTCTGGCGCTCCTACTGTATCGTATGTCACGGAGCTGGGTCTGTGTGCAAGGTCCCGTCCCCCTTGTTCGGCTCGTGTGATAGGCGGAACACTAGAAGACTATCAGATGAGCCGAACTAGGGGCGCGGGACCTTGCATACAGATCCTGCACCCCTCCACAGAACCCTGCCCCCAACCCATAGTACCCTGCACCCCTCCACATAACCCTGCCCCAACCCATAATACCCTGCGCCCCTCCACAGAACCCTGCACCCCAAACCATAGTACCCTGCACCCCTCCACAGAACCCTGCCCCCAACCTATAGTATCCTGCACCCCTCCACAGAACCCTGCCCCCAACCCATAGTATCCTGCACCCCTCCACAGAACCCTGCACCCCAACCCATTGTACCCTGCACTCCTTTACAGAACCCTGCCCCCAACCCATAGTACCCTGCACCCCTCCACAGAACCCTGCACCCCAACCCATTGTACCCTGCACTCCTTTAGAGAACCCTGCCCCCAACCCATAGTACCCTACACCCCTCCTCATAACCCTGCCTCCAACCCATAGTACCCTCCACAGAGCCCTGTCCCAGCTAATAGTACCCTGCACCCCTCCACAGAACCCTGCCCCAACCCATAGCACCCTGCACCCCTCCACAGAACCCTGCACCCCAACCCATTGTACCCTGCACTCCTTTACAGAACCCTGCCCCCAACCCATAGTACCCTACACCCCTCCTCATAACCCTGCCTCCAACCCATAGTACCCTCCACAGAGCCCTGCCCCAGCTAATAGTACCCTGCACCCCTCCACAGAACCCTGCCCCAACCCATAGCACCCTGCACCCCTCCACAGAACCCTGCACCCCAGCCCATAGTATCCTACACCCCTGCATAGAACCTTGCTCCCCTCCACAGAACCCTGCACCCCAGCCCATAGTATGCTGCACCCCTCCATAGAACCCTGCTCCCCTCCACAGAACCCTGCCGCCATAGTACCCTGCACCCCTTTACAGAACCCTGCACCCCTCAATATACACCCCTCAATATACATCCTCACTAGTGACACTGCATCTAGTGGCAGGCTTTGGGTGGCAAGTGGCACACAGCATCTGGTGGAAGGCTACGGGCGGCAAGCAACAAACTGTATCTGGTGGCAAGTGACAAGCTTAGGATTCCCACTGATTTGGCATTATGGTGAGTTGAACTATTTTATTTTATTTTATATTACAATGTAGTAATAGAAATAATTAGATTTGATCATCCTGACACCATATCAAGCATGGTGTCGGGATGATTTAAGTGCTGACATCAGCCATTCACCCGACAAATCCCTGTCAACCCAGACACTGCATTCCTCCCCCCTTCCACAAATTCCCCCATGCAAAAAAGGTTGGGGACTGATGTTCTAATCTAAAGCGACATCACTTCCTCCTAGCACTCTATGAAATCATATTTTTTTGGGAAGGGGGGGGGGTGTCCCTGAATGGCAGCTTGAAAATGTGGTCACCCTAGCAGGAGCCTGCATGCCCGTCCACTCTGGCTGCGGCGCCGCAGAGCGCGGGGGGGCGCCAAAGTGTCAGGGTATCCTGATCGTTTTCTGGGGTTTGGGGGCCTCCATGTCCATTGTGCTTGGGGCCCCCAAATTCCTTCAAACGGCCCTGCATACTAGCAAACCTTGGCTACATGTCCAAATCTTTACGGAAGAATGATCACATCAGAGAAGACATAGTGCAGCGTTTCAGAGCATGCTTGACAAAGGGGTACTGCATGGCTCTGAAACGTTGCACTATGTGTTCTGTGATGTGATCATTCTTCAGTAAAGATTTGGACGTAATTAACGATTCTTGGTGTGCTGGCAAATATATGCATTTGATCTGTGATGTCTCCATTTCCAGCTGGTTGTTGCTGCCGCACCCGCTACTCCTAAAGCCGTATCCAGGACACGATGGGACACTCAATACTACAGCATTAAAAATCTGACACAGTTGCTAATCTTCCCCAGTCATCCATTTGTACCCCATAGCAGAGATAGCCCCCTATTTCCTGTACAGGTGTCAGGCAGGGCAGATCGTGATGAAAAATCTCCCCAACGGGGAAACAGAAAGCATGTAAAAGCATATCCAGAAAGAAAGTTAATGCTTCTGTCTGGTTTTAATTGTTAACAAGTAGAATCAAAAAGAGAGAAGTGAACCGATCTTTCTTGGTAAAACAGTTTACTAAACAAAAAAACATTAACCGTATGCCCACTCAAGTATGTGAATTACAGGCCGCTTTGTACACAGCCACCATAGTTTAAGGAGGTCAGCTAACACAGGGGCCACTGGTGCAGTTCGATGATAGACTCCATCCTTCCTCCTGCACAAATGTTTTGGTGGCAGGCCAGGTTGGGAAGATGTCTTACGCCCATGCCAGTACAGCGTTGAGGCTCTCTACAGACAGAAAGCAGATTCTGACTGGCATATGTCTCCCACCACCTCCTGCAAGGTGTACACTGGTTGCCCGCCTCCCAAAAATGCATATGCTTCCTCCAGGTCCTCTCTGTTTTATTAGTATCAACAATAATTACCTTTTTGATGCTTTCATATTTTTGATTCTAATAAGACAGATTAGCCCTGGAATGACCATATTTATATTTGGATGGTATGGTGAACGTATTTTTAATTTGTTTTCTTGAAAGTCTTGCTGCAGCAGCCCAAAGCTGTGAGTTGGAACTGGCAAGAACAAAGGTCATATCTGTGGGTTGAATTTTTTTTTTACGGATTTCCCCATCCACACAAGCGAAGTGAGTGGAGAAATCCTCTCCGCTGTACTATTGTATTCTGCTGTCCAAATTTTGATCCCTGTATACCCCCTTTTGGATGTGATCCCTGCACCTAACCTAGTGCCTACTCACTAACAATCAAGAAGACTGTGGGGTTGATTTACTAAAGGAAAATAGACAGTGCACTTTGCACGTGCTGTTGAACTCTGCAAGGGAATTTTCTCCAGAACTAGAAGTAAATTAAGTGAAGCTTCACTTTCCAAAACATCACATACAATGATGGAAGTTAGCAAATCTTCTTCTCAATTACTAAGCTCTGGAGCAATTTCTGTGCACAGTAGGATCTGCCGTTATTAAATCAACCCCTTTGTTACCATGTGGAAAAGAACCAGATCAGCCATGCCCTAACAATTACTGCAAAATCAGGGCGGACTGACCATTCGGGCACTCGGGCACTGCCCGAGGTCCCCATGCCACTAGGGGCCCCATCAGGGTTGCCAGCCTCAGTAAAACCAGGGACGGTATGTAAAAATTGTGTTTTTTTTAAAAAATCCCAAGATTACAGCTGCCCCCACCTCTCCAGTACCTTTTCAGTGTGTATTCTGTGTGTATGTATACCTTGGGGTAGATTCACGTACCTCGGCGCATCTTTATGCAGGCGTAGCGTATCTTCTTTACGCTACGCTGGCGCAACATTGAGAGGCAAGCATGGAATTCACAAAGCAAATGCTCACAACATTGCGGCGGCGTAGCGTATAGTCGTCAGCGTAGGCCGACGTAAGTCGATCGACATAAGTCAAAGTAGGTGGAAGTGGGCTGGAAGTGGGCGTGTAACATTTAAATGAAGCGTGATCCCATGCAAATGATGGGCTGCGCTTCAAAAAACGAACTGCGCATGCGTCGTATCTTGGACGCATCCCAGTGCGCATGCTCACAGTCACGTCGAAATAACTGGCTAAGATACGTCAAAACACTGCCTACGACGTGAACGTAACCTACGCACGGCTTTATTCACCTACTACGTAAACGACGAAAAAATCGACGGCGTTCGCTCCCTGGTCCATACCTTTGCATGGGTTGCGCCTCCTATATGAGGAATAACTTTACGCCGGGCGTAACCCTTACGCAAATCGCTTAAAACATGCGCCGGCGCAAGTACATTCATGAATCGGCGTATCTTACTCATTTGCATATTTTACATGGGTACGCCGAATGCGTCCAGCGTAACTATGCGCCCACGATACGCCGGCGTAGGCAAGTTACGTCGGGCGGCTTAAGCCAAATTTTTCGACATATCTAGCTTGGGGAATCGGCGCAGAGATACGACGGCGCACATTTGTACTTACGATGGCGTATCTATAGATACGTCGGCGTAAGTCTTACGTGAATCCGGGCCTATGTGTGTATATTGTGTGTCTGTGTGTGTGTGTGTATACTGTATGTGTGTGTATATACTGTGTGGCCCCATAATCTATTGCCTGGGGCCCCATAATCTCCTATTGCCTGGGGGCCCCATAATCTCCTATTGCCCGGGGGCCCCATAATCTCCTATTGCCTGGGGGCCCCATAATCTCCAATTTCCTGGGGGCCCCATGAGTTGCCAGTCAAAATACAACAGGGATACATCTTTTAAATTTAGACACATTAACAGGAACATAACACACTGTTATAGAATAGTCCTGCATATAACCTTACCATGTGACTGTGTTTCTGAAGGCAGCAAACGTAAGAAGACCAGTGCCTAACACAAAAGCTGTTTTCTTCACCGAGTCCCAAACTTGCCCATCCTAAAGTAAAAAATATGAACCCAACAGCAACTTAACAGGATATATCAATGGTAAATAATGTTTTTGTTCAAAAATTTAAAAAATGATTTAATAAAGGCTAATTTACACAGCTTCTCTGTTAGCTTTGTGTCTGGTAAGAATGATTTTAGTATATTTTAAGTGAAAATCTTGTTTTGATATATTTGAGGGGGGCCCTGCCAGATAGGCTGTACGGGGCCCCGTGATTTCTAACAGCAGCCCTGGGTGGGTGTGTGGCACCGAACACAGACATTGGCAATCACAAGCACCACTTAAAATATATATACCCATAAAACAAAAGAGAAAAGTGCTATATAAATCTAATTGCATTGTGTTGTATAAAAGGTGCATATTCACTTTCCTGACCAGCGTCAGTTCATACTTGGCAGGAATGTGAAAATGAAAATATGAAAAATTTTACTTATTTTCTAAACCTGTGTTCTTTATGCATTGCCCTAGGCTGCCAAATTTATATCTAGCCAATACCTAAAGTCTTCATGTTACCTGGCTTCTGCGTTCCACGGGAACAGGCGTGTCACTTTTGCCCATCTGTAAGCAGACAGAAATATACCACCTATCATTAATAGGACCACAGTATACACAGAATCTTGGCAAAATCAGAAGTCCTATTAAAAATCACTTTATAATAATCAGTTTACAAGAAAATATATCGAGAAAGAACGCCATAATCTATTTCTATATATACTATTATATGTATTAGAATGCTTCTGGCTATAGACAATGGGTCAGATCCACAAAGATCTCCCGCTGGCGTAGCTTAAATGAGTTACATCCATATCCTCAAACAATTCCCGCTGTAACTTAAGACGGCGTGGTATAATTGTTGCGGCGTAAGGCCGCGCAATTCAAATAAGCTAGAAGTGGGTGTGATTTCATGTAAATCAGCTTGACCCCACGTATTTTACGTTTATTTTTAACGGCGCATGCGCCGTCCGTGGAGATTTCCTAGTGCGCATGCGTGAAATCACAATAGTCAATGAAAACAATGTGAACATAACTTACGCAAAACCCTATTCGCGAACGGTTTACGCAAATGGCGTGAACGATGGAAAATTTGACGCTGGCCCGACGTCCATACTTAACATTACGTACGCCTCTATACAGCAGGGGTAACTTTACGCCGGACATACGCTTACGCAAACGATGTAAAAACACTGCGCCGGCCGTACGTACGTTCGTGGATCGGCGTATCTACCTAATTTGCATATTTTACGCGGACAAACAACGTAAGCGCCCCTAGCGTCCAGCGTAAATATGCAACTTAAATACGACGACGTAAGCAAAAAAACGGCGTATCTTGTTTTGTGGATACAAAACAAAGATACACCGGCGCAGATTTGAATCTATGGCGGCGTATCTGGAGATACGCCGCCGTAAATATCTATGGATCTGGCCCAAAATGTATATGTTTTCTTTCATTTCATTTTTCATTTTATAAATAAGTCAGAGCCATGACTCCTCCTCTTCCCTCTGTGGGGATTATTTATTGAAACCAAAGAGTGCACAATCTAGTGCAACTCTGCAAAGAAACCAATCAGCTTCCAGATTTTATTATACCCAAAGAACAAACAATAATACAACAATAATAAGTATAATTGAATCTAAAACTACAAGTGATAAATAAATCATAGAGCAGGGATATGCAATTAGCAGCCCTCCAGCTGTTGCATAACTACAAGTCCCATCAGGCAAAGCAAGACTCTCAGGTGGCGTACACACGACCGAGGTTCTCGCTGGAAACCAGCGAGAACCTCGCTGGAAGCTGCATTCCAGCGAGAACCTCGGCCGTGTGTACGCTTTTGGCTCGCCCCGCCCGTCGGGAATCCCGTCGAGCAAAAAGAGAGCACGCTCTCTTTTTGCGCGACGGCCCGCCTGGATGAATGGCTGGTTGCCATTCCCGACGGGCGGGTCGCCGATTTCGACGGCCGGCAGAGAACCTCGACGGGCGGAACGATGTGTTCTGCCCGTCGAGGTTCTCTGCCGTGTGTACGCGGCTTCATGCCTCACATGACCATTTTTCTCAGCAGGAAAAAAAATGAAGTTTTTCCCGATGTGATTCCTCTCCAGCCTGACTGTTTTTTGCAACGAGAAAAAGACTGACGAGAAGCACAATGAGAAAAAAGGGAGATGGTTCCAATTTTTTGCAGGCAGTTTTTTTGTCGAGAAAACTGCTAGGGAGCATACACACGACTGCTTTTCACGACCAATATAAAAAATGGCAGTTTTCTCGTTGTGAAAACTGGTCGTGTGGCATGACAGCCACAAGAATGACACCCAGAGGCAGAGGCGTGATGGGACTTGTAGTTTTGCAACAGCTGGAGGTCCGCTAATTGCATATCTCTGTCATAGAGAGTCGCAACCCAGTGAGTCTGAACACAAGACTAGAAAGGAATATAAAAGAAGATACCAGTGTGCTTCTCTAGATGGCATCTGAATATGTTATAACAACCTTCAATGAACCAATTTCACATTTGAAGTGACAGTTCATAAAGCTTAAAGGATCACTAAAGGAAATTTTTTTTTTAGCTAAATAGCTTCCTTTACCTTAACGCAGTGTTGTTTTCATGTTCTCATTGTTCGTTTTTGCTTTGAAGTTACTGTAATTCTGCTCTGATCTCCACACTTCCTGATTGTCTGGCTCCGCATGTAAAATCTTATGGCAGCTTTTTACTGTGGTCCAAGCTGTGTGTCTAAAACTCCTCAGAACCAATCAGATTCATTTTAAAAACAAAACATTGCCCTGGGATTCAATTTAAAAACAAAACACTGCCCTGGATTTGTTTTTGTTCTGTCTCTCTCTCTACTTCACATTAACCCAAAACCAGTTTAAAAACGAAAGTGAAACTAGAGGCATATTATATGATTGATTTTTATCTATTTTTAATCATTTTTAAAAGGAATCAGTTAACTTTTATTCCTCTATACCCTGTAAACAGTCATTTCAGCAAAAAAAAATGTTTTCCTTTAGTGATCCTTTAAGTTAAACAATCCAATAGTTAGGTGAATCTCCCAGTACATACAAAGTGTTTGATATTTGACAAAACTCAGCGTGAAATGTGCTCAAAATGTGCCATCCCCATATAAATTCACACCTCTTACCAGATGGTTAGGATCTCAAATTATAGGGATCTGTCTTGTTATATAAATTATCCACAGAGCCCAGCAGATAGGACAAGATCATCCTGATCAGATCCCTGCAACAGTGTCATCCAAGGCAGTCAATGGGTACATCGAGGGGCATGTGTTCACAGACTTGCTGCCACTCTCATGCAAAAGTGGAAAGAGGGGGACAACTTAGATGGTAAAAACAAAGGCCGCGTACACGCGATCAGTCCATCCGATGAGAGGACCGTTCTCATCGGTTAACCGATGAAGCTGACTAATGGTCTGATGTGCCTACACACCATCGGTTAAATAACCGATCGTGTCAGAACGCCGTGACGTAAAACACAACAACGTGCTAAAAAAAATGAAGTTCAATGCTTCCAAGCATACGTCGACTTGATTCTGAGCATTCGTGGATTTTTAACCAATGCTCGTGCATCGGTTTTGACCGATCGGTTAGGCGTCCATCGGTTACATTTTAAAACAAGTTGTCTTTTTTTTAACCAAAGGTTAAATAACCGATGGGGCATACACATAATCGGTTTTGACCGATGAAAAACATTCAGACCGTTGTCCTCTGGCTAACCGATCGTGTGTTTACGCGGCCAAAGAGGTTTCAACACAAGTACAAACACGGCCGCAGTCGTGAGGCCACCAGCTCTTGCACAATGACATCACAGATGTGGGTCTTCCGGCGCGTTTCTCCATAATAGGCATCAACTGGGAAAAGAGGCAACTATTGGACTGTTTTACTTAAGCTTTATGAACTGTCATTTCAAATGTGAAATTATTGAAGGTTGTTATAAAATATTTAGATTGAATTTTTTTTGTGACCACCTAGAAAAGAGCACTGATATCTTCATTTATATTCCATGTTGTATTGCCAAAGCTTATTTCAACAAGTTGAAGTTAGAAGGTGATTGCCTACCATGCACAGCTGCACCAGACTCTGAAGCCTCGTACACGTGACCGTTTTCCCCGATGGGAAAACTGCCATGTTTGCTTTTTGTCGGGAAAACCAGCCCATAGCAGTGTGTATGCTCCATAGCAGTTTTCCCGACGAAATTAGAACCAGCTCTCTTTTTTCGCTCGTGTGTATGCTTTTCCAAGAGGAAAAAACATGCATGCTCAGAATCAAGTATGAGGCAGGAGCGCTCGTTCTGGTAAAACTAGCATTCGTAATGGAGATAGCACATTCGTCGCACTGTAAAGGACTGAAAAGCACTAAGACTGAAAAGCGCGAAACGTCTCTCACCAAACTTTTACTAACACGAGGATCAGCAAAAGCAGTCCAAAGTGTGGCGCCATTTGAATGGAGCTTCACCTTTATAGTCCTGTCGTACGTGTTGTACGTCACCGAGCTTTGGTTGGGTGGAATTTGGCATGAACATCTAACAGACTCTCTAACAGAAGCCCTCTCTGTGTCCATCAAAGAGGCCCTTCTCCAGGTCCAATAAAGTACTTTGCTTCTCTTCCTGTATTTTGTTTATTGATAAGAGATCATGTAAGGATCCCAGGGTAATGAAGACTTTGTGGGGGAGCATCTCTGTGGTTGAGTCATTGCCATAGAAACATTTGTAAAGGGGAGGAGTTGGTAAAATGACGACGCCCATGTGGGAGCACCAGAAATATTTTTGCACCCAGGCGCCTGTGAGCCTAGGATCTGCCCTGGGCATGAATGTCTGTATGCAAGACAGGCTGGAGAGGAATCACGTTTTTTTCCCCGACAGAAAAACCAGTCGTGTGTACGAGACATGAGAGTTTCACATAAAGACAACTACTGCTGCGCTCTTTTAATTAATAATTATTTTAAATAATTTGATTAAAAAAGCATTAGCGCTCTGGGAATCTTTTGACAGGGGTATAACCAGTAATATATGTTTGTTTAAAAAACAAAGACTGTAAATACTCAGTTATAAAAGGATTACATTTTTTTTAAAACCTTTTAAAAATGTAAAGTAAAATTGACAGAGTTTCACTTCAAATGTCATTGGAAAGAATTTTCAATATTAGTTACCCTACACCTCCTCCCCCAACAGACACATAGACAAGGGAAATTAAGGTCAGCTCAATAGACCTAAAAGTGTTCCATTTCTACTGCACCTTCATTGCAATATTGAAAACAAGGGGGGTGGGGTCTGCGCTGTGAGAAGTGGGTGAAATCTAAAGGAGACACGGGAATAAATCCCTAGGCTAGTGACCGTGGGTGGAACAGAGGGGGGGGGGGGGGGCAAGTTCAAAACAGAGTGATAACATACATGAATATCGTGTCAATACGTAAGACGTCTATGTACCAATGTGGAATATCAGAAAATGGCAAGTGACAAACAAGAAGTACAAAAAATAAAATAATATATATATATATATGTACACAATGTGCTAGTACATATAATGTGATAGTAGATATATTGTGAAATCAGGGAAAGCTTCCCACTAAGGACGCCCCTGGGTGTATCGCACAGTGAGCAATGCAAATGATAACAAATATGGATCAAGGTCACAAAAATATATATGTACAAAATGTGCTAGTACATATAATGTGCTAGTACATATATTGTGAAAACAGGGAAAGCTTCCCACTAAGGGCGCCCCTGGGTGTATCACACAGTGAGCAATGCAAATAATAACACATATGGATCAAGGCCACAAAAATATATATGTACACTGTGAAGGACTTTTATGCAATTGCCTATATACTTCAGTCTAATCCTCTCCCTGCTAATGTTAATGTCTGTGCGTTATGGGGTTCTGCCTCTAGCCTGGATAATTGGATTACTTTCCCCTTTGTAGAGGCATCTGTAAAACCTGTTTAAACCCGATTGCCATGCTGCCAGTACGGGACAATGACCTTTCAATGCTAAGTGGCTTGTGAAATACCTTTCCATTGTGTTCTGCAGATGAATAGCCGTCTCACAGACGAGACGACCTAGCCAACCGATTAGATAATTGACTCATGTTAATTGTTGTTCTGATTGCTTCATTGTAGTAATTACCCCCTGGGGGCTTCTCTCTCTGAGAGATAATTACTAAATGTCTTTTAGATCTGTGATTGTGTATTCTAAAGGTTAATTGAATTCAAATTCAAGAATGTGATGTGTCAAGCTTGCGGTGCCGAAATGCCTCTGTATGGAAACCCCCAGTGTGTGGAAAAGGGGGTGGAGATTTCATTGTTCTTTGATTGATGACAAGCTTGTAACTGTGTATATAAATCTGTAGAGTTTTGCCATTAAAGGGTGTCCTGTTTACATCCAGTATTAAGCCATGGCTCATGTGTGGATGATTCGGCGATTCCAGGGATATTCCTAAGTCGGGGAATATTGGGTGATTTCTTTTATGGAAGAAGAAGGGAAGGCTTGACGGGGATATTTTCTACTACCGTCACATACACAATGTGCTAGTACATATAATGTGATAGTACATATATTGTGAAAACAGGGAAAGCTTCCCACTTGGGTGTATCACACAGTGAGCAATGCAAATAATAACAAATATGGATGAAGGTCACAGGTGCAAAAAAATATTTAAAAAAATCAAATATATTGAAAAATCAAATAAAAAAACAGTCTCTGAGCATATTTCCCAAATGTCCCAGAAAGCAGGATCCAAAGATGGAGAAGTGGTGCCGGGAAAGAACGTTACACAGTGAGCACCTCTGGTGGTCCCTAGCTCCTCACCTCACGGCTATGGCACGGATAGCCAAATAAAACCACCTCCAGCGGGGAGGGTTGCACTTCAATGGGCAGAAACGACATCAGCACTCCTCAGCAGTAAGGCATGGAGAAAAGTTTTGAATACCAGACGGACCCCCCTGTCGTCTGTCTGGTATTCTGTGCCCAGTTTTATCTTCTAAATGTGAGTGCATCCATGTTGTTTCAATAAACTTGTTCCATTTTTGTGGGGCTGTACTATGGTCTTTCTCTCTCCTGACATACATGTTGTGTGAGGGTTCCCTTTACCCACTCCGAGTGTCCACCCGGCCCAGACACAGAAGAAGAGGAGCCAGGTGTGCATCCAGGACCCAGGACGAACTCGGTGTTCGTGGGAGATAGGCCCATCATCCATCACCTCCATGTGAGTGGATGTATGAGTGATTGATGATGCTTGGATAGACATTTCCCTAACACTATATCAAAACTTGCTTTTCTCCATGCCTTACTGCTGAGGAGTGCTGATGTCGTTTCTGCCCATTGAAGTGCATTCCTTCCCCCCCCCCTGCTGGAGGTGGTTTTATTTGGCTATCCATGCCATAGCCGTGAGGTGAGGAGCTAGGGACCACCAGAGGTGTTCACTGTGTAACGTTCTTTCCCGCCACCACTTCTCCATCTTTGGATCCTGCTTTCTGGGACATTTGGGAAATATGCTCAGAGACTGTTTTTTGATTTGATTTTTCAATATATTTGATTTTTTTAAATATTTTTTTGCACCTGTGACCTTGATCCATATTTGTTATTATTTGCATTGCTCACTGTGTGATACACCCAAGGGCGCCCTTAGTGGGAAGCTTTCCCTGATTTCACATTATATGTACTAGAACATTGTGTACATATATATATATATATATATATATATATATATATATATATATATATACAGGGCTTTTTTTCAGGGGGAACTTGGGGGAACTCAGTTCCACCACCTCTGGCTCAGACCCTTTGGTGCCTGCTCACCACAATCAATTTTAAACATAGAATTTTGGTTTTTGTGTTTACAAGTGATAGCTCTGCACTCTGTGTGTAACCCCCTGAACTCTGCACCCTTTAAAACCCTCCTACTGTTTATAAAATCTGAATGGGATCGTGGTTGGGTTCCTGCACCTATTTTCTGAGAAAAAAAGCTCTGTATATATATATATATATATATATATATATATATTTTTGTACTTCTTGTTTGTCACTTGCCGTTTTCTGATATTCCACATTGCTACATAGACGTCTTACGTATTGACACAATATTCATGTATGTCATCACTCTGTTTTGAACTTGCCCCCACCCCCACCCCCCCTGTTCCACCCACGGTCACTAGCCTAGGGATTTATTCCCGTCTCTCCTTTAGATTTCACCCACTTCTCACAGCGCAGACACCACCCCCCTTGTTTTCTATTTGCTATTTCTCTCTGCCCAGGACAGAGTGTCAGGTGTTTGCAGCAGTGACCCCATCCCATTCCACCCCCCTCGGTAGCGCAGGAGCCTCTGTCTATAACATTTCATTGCAATATTGTGAATTGCACACGGTTTTGCGGCACAATCCCATAGACTTGCATAGGTTGTGTTTGGTGGCAGTAATGCCTGCTAAATGCAATATACTGAATATTTGCCTTGGCTGCAAAGCACAGCAACAGGACCGCCGCATGTGTACAACTCTGATCAGCAACATGCCCTCGTTCAGGTGAGCGGTAGGGAGGGCAATAAAGAGGATGCCTGAAATCTGTCTTGTATCCTAGTGCAGACTTCTGGGAAAATTGGTGAGCCAATCACACAAGGTGTTCTGTACACATTCCGTGTACAGAAAGTCCCCAGGTAGCCATAT
This sequence comes from Rana kukunoris, assembly GCA_029574335.1. NCBI lineage: Eukaryota > Metazoa > Chordata > Amphibia > Anura > Ranidae > Rana > Rana kukunoris. The sequence continues at coordinate 391,826,805 of CM056051.1, forward strand.
TGCATTACATTTTCAGAAAATTACAGAGCTGCAGATTGAAAAGGAAAGGTAATTTTTAATAGCATTCAATTACAATATGATGTGTTGCAATTGTATGCGCTATGTTATTTTTGCTTTTTCGGAAGTGACGTGACTGGAAATGTGCCTGGACGTACGTTTCATTTTACAACGTCAACAGGAAGAGCTTCCTAATGACTTTGTAAAAGGTACGTTATGATTCCAGTCACATCACTTGCGGGTCCTGAGCTTCCAGTTTCATCTTTACACAGAGTGGAACGCATGCTGACCCACGAGAGCAAGCCGGGCAGCTTATGGTTCCTGCTTAGTAACACATGCATGTTATCCTCTGTGTCGGGAGAAAGCATCTATAAATGTAAGCAGGCATTGTGTTACTTGATTTTTTTCAATTTTAATAAACAATTTTACGCTATGGTCCCTCCCTTTTTTTATCTTTAATGGGATACCATGGCGGAGAGGAGGATCTATATCAGGGATAATCAATTAGCGGACCTCCAGATGTTGCAAAACTACAAGTCCCATCATGCATCAGCCTTTGGGTTCATGCTTGTGGCTGTCAAAGTCTTGCTATGCCTCATGGGAATTGTAGTTTTGCAACAGCTGTAGGTCCGCTAATTGCATATCCCTGATCTATATCATACGTTGTTTACATTATTATTGAGCACGTTGCACTTTGAAAATGTTTATTAGGTTGAATATAGTACTTATTCTTTAACCACTTGTCCACCGGGCCTATTCTGGCATGTCTCTCCTTCATGTAAAAATCACAATTTTTTAGCTAGAAAATTATTCAAAACCCCAAACATTATATATTTTTTTAGCAGACACCCTAGGGAATAAAATGGCGGTCATTGCAATTTTTTTTCTCGCACTGTATTTGCGCAATCATTTTTCAAATGCCTTTTTTGGGGAAAAAAATGGTTTCATGTATTAAAAAATAACAAACCAGTAAAGGTAGCCCAATTTTTTCATAATGTAAAAGATGATGTTACGCCGAGTAAATAGATACCTAACACGTCACCCTTTAAAATTCTGCACACTAATTGAATGGCGCCAAATTTCGATACTTAAAAATCTCCATAGGCAACGCTTTAAATTTGTTTACAGGTTACTATTTTCGAGTTAGGCCGCGTACACACGATCAAACTTATCCAATGAAAACGGTCCGACGGACCGTTTTCATCGGATATGTCTGCTGGGCTGTTTTGGTCTGATGGTTGTACACACCATCAAACCAAAATTCCTGTGGACAGACAGCGCCGTGACGTTGACGCCGCCACGTCACCAATCCAGGAAGTAAAATACTTCCACGCATGCGTCGAATCCATTCGGCGCATGCAGGGGATTTCTGTCCGCTGGTTAGGCGTACTAACCAGCGGACATGTTGCAGCGGAGGTCTAGTGCTAGAATTATTGCACACGCTCTAACGCACGCGGCGACACCTCACATGCGTGTTCGCTTCTGAGCGCAAGCTACCAGGGACGGGGGCATTTAAATTTTTTTTTTTATTTTACTTAATTTTTTTTTATTTTTACACTTTAAAAAAATAAATACATTTGATCACTGTTATTCCTATTACAAGGAATGTAAACATCCCTTGTAATAGGAATCACTGTTACGGGTCCTCTTTATGGAGAGATGTGGGGTCTCTCCTCCAGGCTGGAAGCATGAAAAAAAATTCACTGATCTCATGCTGATAGCCGCGATTGCGGCTTTGTTTACTTCCGGATACCCGGGCGTGACGTCACAACGTCGCGCCCGGGCCTCCAACGGTCATAGAGATGACTGGTGACCATCTGGTCACCAGTCATCTCTATCGTCGTGAGCCGGCGCCGGCCGATTCGCTCTCTGGGCTACCTATGGCACGGGAGAGCCCGGGAAGCACCGGATGGTGGCGGGAGGAGGGGTTGTCCCCCCCCCCTGCTGCCTATAAGAACGATCAAGCGGCGGAACTGCCACTATGATCGTTCTTATCGTGCACAGAATCGCTGGTAGAAGACGGTGATATCTGAATTGGATTGGAATAAATACTTATAGGGCACCAAATGCGAGTTGTGAAACTCGCGTCTAAGCTGCAGGCATCATTCAGATATCACCACACAAAGTTGAGGACGTCATATGACCTTGGGGGACAAGTGGTTAACCACTTCCTGCCCGGTCAATAGGAGATTGACGGCCTGGAAGTGGTTATGAAATCCTGACTGGACGTTGTTCCACGTCCTACACGATTTCATGCCGGGCGTGCCCCTGGGGGCGCGGCGATCGGTGATGCGGGGTGTCAGTCTGACACCCTGCACCTCCGATCTCGGTAATGAGTCTCCGGCGGAGGCTCGCTACCACGTGATCAGCCGTGTCCAATCACGGTTGATCACGATGTAAACAGGAAGAGCCGTCGACGGCTCTTCCTCACTCACGTCTGACAGACGCGAGTACAGGAGAGCCGATCGGCGGCTCTCCTGACAGGGGGGGTTCGCGCTGATTGTTTATCAGCGCAGCCCCCCCCTCGGATGCCCACACTAGACCACCAGGGAGTGCCCACACTGGAAGGGCTAAAGTAAAATAAAATTTAAAAAAAAGGGGGCAAAAAAAAAAAGTCAGGATTTTTTTTTTTTTTTTTTTAGAACATGTCAGTAAAAAAATAAAATAAGGGTGCCAGTCAGTGCCCACACATGGGCACTGACTGGAAACATAGATTCATCAGTGCCAACCCTCAGCGTCCATCAGTGCCACCCCACAGTGTCTATCAGTGCCACCCCTCAGTGCCAATCCATGCCCAGTGCCCACCTATCAGTGCCCATCTGTGCCACCCATAAGTACCCATGAGTGCCACCCATGAGTGCCACCCATGAGTGCCCATCTGTGCCGCCTATGAGTGCCCAGTGCTGCCTATGAGTGCCCAGTGCTGCCTATGAGTGCCCATCAGTGCCGCCTATGAGTGCCCATCAGTGCCACCTATGAGTGCCCATCAGTGCCGCCTATGAGTGCCCATCAGTGCCACCTATGAGTCCCCATCAGTGCCGCATACCAGCGCCGCCTATCAGTGCCCATCAGTGCCACCTCATCGGTGCCCATCAGTACTACCTCATTGGTGTCCATCAGTGCCGCCATATCAGTGCCCGCAATTGAAAGAGAAAACGTACTTATTTACAAAAAGTTAACAGAAAAAAATAAAAATGTATTTTTTTTTCTATTTTTTTTGTCTTTTATTAGTTGTTGCGCAAAAAATAAAAACCGCAGAGGTGATCAAATACCACCAAAAGAAAGCTCCATTTGTGGGGGAAAAAGGACGCCAATTTTGTTTGGGTACAGTGCAGCATGACCGCGCAATTGTCATTGAAAGTGCGACAGTGCTGAAAGCTGAAAATTGGCTTGGGCGGGAAGGTGCGTAAGTGCCTGGTATGGAAGTGGTTAAGCACATGTTAATTTTTGTTCATAATTGTGTTATCATTAGCGCCCCCTACCATTGTTTACAATTACAGTATTACCTTGTGTAGCGATACCCCCGCAGGAGCCACTGGTTAGATTTGGGATGGCGTGTTGTCTCGTGGCTCCGGTGAAGTGTCTAGGGTGAATGATGAATACAGTGGCAATAAAGAAATATCCGCAAAATAGGAAGTCTCTTTTATAAGTGCTCTTTATTACCCAGCCGGGTAAAAACAAACAACTGGTGAGGAAGGATAGAAGAAAATGGTTTGAAGGAGAATAGCAGACTCAGGCCTTGGATATTGAAGCAATCCTATCCTGCTTCCGACAACAATCAGTCTTTCTGCGCCACTCCAACTTGAGTGGGTATAGCGTACCTGGACAGGTCCCCCTCACAGACCTGGCAGCCAGAGTATCACTCTAACTTGAGAAGGATGCCTCTGCCACAGACTCTTCTGAATGACCGTCAGACAAGCGCCTCTGCCACAGGCCTTGCCCGAGTATGAATGTGGAGGAACTCCTCCTGAGTAAAAGGGTTTGCCTGAATCTTCCTCCAATGTCACCAGGGTACTGACTGAGAGAGGAAACAATTCCTCAGTGTCCAGTACCTCGATCCCCGATGATTCGTTCCAGTGCTGTTAGGCCACCAGCCTCTCATTGGTGTCCCTCAACTGGACTTCCCACCGAACAGCTCAACTCGCTTGGGATCTCCGATGGTGGGAACCCAGTCAGTCACTGGGTCCCCATTGTGCTCAGAGTGTTCCAGACCAGCTTGGCTTTGGAACCAGGAACTCCGCGTAGCACCCACGCCCCAGCCAGGTGGGCCATAACGCACGGGCGCAGTGATGTACGGTCACCCTATAGGTGGGTGCCGCACCAGGAACCAGAAGAGAAGACCAGACAAAATGGCGTCTGCTTCATAAGTACCCTCTCCCAGCATGCCCAGCAAAACCCAGGCCTCCCGATTGGCTGCTTGAAGAGAGCACCCGAACCTCAGCTTCCACTGCTGCCACCTGCTGTCCCGGGGTTGAACAACACCCCAGGCACAGCAGAATGAGCCCACAGCACAGCCGAGCTGAAACAGAGGGTCCTAAACAATCACAATTGAGATCAGAGTAATTTCACACTCTGATCGTTCCCCTTAAATTTACTAGCACCCATACTTTGAAGTACATGGGTGCTACACTTGGATTGCGAGTAACACGGTTAACGAGCGGTTCGCAATACGAGCTATTATCTTCTAAAATTTGTGTTGTCTCGCAAAACTAGCAAGATTCAAGCCTCTGCGGTGTGCAGTACCGCATTTGGCCAATGGTAACTCGGAAGCCGTTCGGAAACTGTTCGGAGCCATTTGGATGCACTCGGAAACACTCTGAAATAATCAATTCTCGAGTGTTTTTGAGCCTTTTCGAGTGCATCTGAGCAGTCTCCGAGTATTTACGAGTCTCTCCAGCGCCCCCCACCTCTGGCCACATGCTATACTGCATACAATAGAAGTCAATGCGGAACAAATTATCTTTGTTTCCATTGACTTCTATGTGGAACCTCGCTTTGATATGCAAGTGCTTTGGATTGCAAGCATTCTCCTGGAACAAATTATGCTCGTAATCCAAGGTCCCACTGTAAAAAATAGACATGTCAGATTTTTCGTAAAATTCACTGCACTGCAGCAATGAGATGGGAACAGATACTATCTTTATTATGGGAAACCACAACATGTGTTTTAATATGCTAGAATGTGTGCGTTAAGATGCAACAGTGTAAAATGGGCCCTAATGAGAAATAAAACCCACATTTTATTGAATGAGTAAGAAAAGAAATGACGTATGTGTATCTTATGTTTTACAAAGGCAATATTGTACTTGTCAACCTGTCATAACTTCAGTTGTATTATCCTTACACCTCTGAATAATCAGTGACAACAAAACGCAAGGATAGCTAGAACAGCACGTACTTTGTTATCAGCTTGTGATTACAATGCAATAATTATTAGAACATAACCTACTCATAGTCCGCCACATTGACAGAGATATCCCTTTCAGTACAGCAGTACAGCTGATACATAACAAGCAAGACTGCTTCACTCTCAGTAGTAGACGCCAATAAAGGGAAAGAATTGCGTGTTTTCAGTGAAAACCCATTTATAATCCTTATTGCAGTGTTTTTCTTAAAGGGACTCTACAAAAAATAAAGCATGAATAGGCAACACAGGAGAGGAGCATTCTACTTGAACAACATGGAAGAGATCAAAGATCACCAGGGTGCAGCACATCATTTTTAAGAAGATAACATAGCAAGGCCCTAGTAAAGAAGAAAGCTATGACAAGTTTAAGGGTCAGTAGTAAGTACTGCAGACTTCAGGGATCCATAGTAAGCAACGCAGAGTTCAGAGATCAATAGTATGTAGTGCAGAGTTTAGCAGCAAGTAACACAGACTTTAGAGGTCAGTAGTATACAGTGGCGTCTCCAGCTTTCATATTTAGGGGGGGGCACATAGGGGGACAGGGACAAAAGTAGGGGGGCCCAACTATAAAATGCAATTATATATATATATATATATATATATATATCTCCTGGGGCCCTTTACTACGATCCCACAACGGGCCCTTTTACATGTTCTGCAGTGAGCTCCCTTCCTACTATACTGGGGCCCCCCAGGGTGGCAAAAAACAAGAGCTATGTGTCACCAGCACACCAAGAAAATATTAGGGTCCAAAGCAGTGGGAGAACTTTCAGGGTTGCAAAGGTTGTCTTGCCACCGAGCCCTGGTGTTCTGCCACTGTGGGGTTCCCCAGCTGTCCTGTCCCTGCTATTGACATCGATGTTCTAGCATCTGTCTCCTTGGCAGCGGCGGCAGTCCATTAGGACCTAGTGCTGGTGACATTACGGATGCATGCAGGGGAAGGCTGGCACTATTAGTTATAGAGAGCTGATCACCCAGCTGGTCACCTAGCAGCAGTAATGCTGTATAACCTTCTCTGTTGACATGCTGATCGGGATGTGATCCAGGTAATGCTCCCAGTCAGATCTAATAAATACAGTATTTATTAGCATCAAGAGTACAACCACATATATATATATATATATATATATATATATATAAAATCAAACGTATGTTCCGCAGCCGTGTGGGCTCTATGCCTGTAAAGTGTGGGCTCTATGCCTGTAAAGTGTGGGCTCTATGCCTGTAAAGTGTGGGCTTTGATCAATAAAATCTCTGATATTTAACACTAGGATTTGACTGGGAGCATCACCTGGATTGCATCCCGATCAGCATGTCAGAGAAGGCTCCACCGCTGCTAAGCAACCTGCAGGGAGCTCAACTGTCTACAACCAATAGAGATGGGCTCGGGTGTGTTTGAAATCCTACATGCCCAATCCCGCCAGGAAGCCAACACTCCACAGTGCTAATCACAGGCAGCGAGACATTTCCTGATCTGTGCAGAGCTGCGGAGCCGGAAATCTCTCACTGCCTGTGATTAGCGCTGTGCAGTGTGGGCTTCCTGGCAGGCTCTGGCATGTGGATTTTTGAACATGCCCAGGCCATCTCTAACAACAAATTGTGCTTGCCCTCCTGTACATCAGCCCCATAAAGTAACCAGCACTGGGTTCCAATGTGCTGCCGCCGCTGCCAAGGAGACAGAGACCAGCGCTGTGAATAGCCGGGACAGGACAGCAACTCTGGTTATTTCTGCACTGGTCCACACTGGGAGGATTCCCCCATTCACCTATAATGTGTAGATGGGGGAATTGGATAAAAAAAATTTCATTCAACCTAATGGTTAAATGAAAAAAAGTGATCAATGTATGGGCTGCCTAAGAGCTAAGACCAGCCATAGACAGTTTAAATCTCAGCTGGTTCAGCAGGAACTGGCTGAGATTTGAACCAATAATGAGCAGATTCTCTTATGATTATCACTAGTGGTTGCTGTATAGCCACTAGTGAGAATCACTGTTTGTCGGGAGAATACAATTGCTGGGCAGGAGGGATATTCCCGTCAGCACTGGGAATCATGCAAGTTTCTTTCCTGCAATCTGTGGATGTAGGAAAGAAATTTGCACTGTATATTACCTGCCTAACGGAAAGTGAAAGTGTAACAGAATGGCCCGTGACACCCAGAGACTTTTGAAGGATGGGGAGTACTCGAGTGCCAGCATCACTAATGACTCTTGGGTCTAGGGTCATCCTGTGCCCCTTTTGGGCATAGGGTGACTGAGAAATGATAAATTACATGGGATGGGACATTACTAATAATTCATGTTTTGCAGGATATCTTTAAATATTACAAGTTGGTAAAGTCTGACTCCGACAGGTCAATAGAGTGTTTTCATTCAATGTGGGGACACATGCTTTTGAGGTGTTAATTGAGTCTGCTCCTAGACATTCCATTGTGTGATGCTAATACTGTTTTGTGTCCATTGTGCTAATTAGGTCTGCTCCTAAGACCTGTTTATTGTGTATGCTAATGACACTGTTAAGATGTGGAATGTGACTTGTCAAGCTGTAGTAATTAACCCCTCTAAATGCGGAGCCAGACCGTCTGGGTAATGAGTAGTAATTAACTCATCGGAATGTCATTATCTAAAAGAATGTGTATAAAGCCCCCCATTGTGTGATGTGTGAGTGGATTGTGTCTTTGTCCCTGTGATTAACTGTAACATGCTTGTACTGTATATAAGAAAGCTAAGTTACCATTAAAGGATTCATTCATTCATTTTGGAACCAGTACCAGAGCTTGTGTTGTCTCGGTTATTCTGGAAAATGAAATGGGTTGTGTCTGATGTCTGTCGGACTGTCGGATAAGCTGTCGTGGGGCGATGGAATGGAATATCGTAAACGATGGTGACAGTTACAGAAAGTAAATTGTGAATGTCTTGAAAGAACAGGAGAGGGGAGGGAGACAGATGGGGGGGAGAAGGGATGGAGATAATGCAGTTCTGTGATTACAGTGTACTGCAGTCTGCAGTGCACACACTTACCCACGGTCCAGGCTAGAATCTCAGGCATCATTCACACACATGCTGCTGATTTTAATGTTTCCTGAACACACATCCCCTCTCTTCAGATACAGCACACCGAGATAGTGTGGGCGGGACTGAAAGGAGGAGGAGGAGGAGGAGCTGTATTCCTCCCTGCTCGTATGTGAGGAGAGTGGGGGGGAGGTGGCTGGACTCGCTGGGCTGTAAAAAGAGTGTCATAGATTGACACTCAGCTCAGCTTGCAGTCACCACTCTCGGAATTTACAGGCTGGTTCTCCTGTCCTAAGGACAGGAGAAATCAGTCTGTTTTTTTCAGTAACTGAGATGAAGGCTTGGGCCCCCCTCCCCCACAGTGCTCATGGAGTCCTTTCTGCAACTCACTCTTCTCCGTGCCAATGAGGATGCAGGGGAAGGAGCTGATCGGGCGGCTGTGGTTGTGTGAATGCTTGCAATATGCAGTGTCAGCGAGCAGAGGGAGGGGAAGGAATGCCCCGCAGAGCTGACTGGGGACGCTCTTCCTCACAGGAGAGACTGTTACTCCAGGGGCGGCCCGAGAAAAAAAAAGCAAAAACAAAAAGTTTTTTTGGGGGGGGCACATGGTGGGGCCCAGCATAATGTTGGGGGGGTCAGGGCCCCCTCTGGCCCCCCCCTAGAGACGCCTCTGGACTAGTATATAACACACAGGTCGGGGACCAGGAGTATGTAATACAGAGTTCTGAGGTCAGTAATATGTAATGCGGAGTGCAGGCGTCAGAAGTAATTAACTAAAAATGCAGGGTTCAGGGGTATGTAATGCGGATTTCACAGGTCATTAAAATGTAACAGAGTTTAGAATGATGAGTGAGTAACACAGGGCTTAGAGGTCAGTATTATGTAACACAGAGTGCAGAGGTGGATAGTATTCAGTGCACAGTGCAGGGGTTAGGAGTACGTTCTTACACAGTGCAGAGATCAGTAAATAATGCAGGGGTCAGAGTTATGTAAGACAGAGTTCACAACTCAGGAGGGTCAAAAAAGTCAGCAGCTATAAATACTGTAGCTGCTGCCTTTAAAGCATAACTCCACTTTTCCTGATAAAAAAAAACATCCCCTCTGGGTGATATATGTACATTGCAGGGATTTTTTCAAACTTAGTTGCAGATTCCTACCTTTTGTGATTCTGAAGAAATCCCTGTTTGTTCCTCTGTGCCCCTAAGCTAAGTGAGTCTAATGGGAGTGGTTTTATAATTATCAATCAGCTGCTGCAGCTGTAGGGCTCCAATGAGTAAACTGCTGGCTCTGCATACCTCTAGGTGTGATTTCCTATTGGGAGTATTGCAGGGGATGCCTGAAATCTGACTTGATATCTTAATGCAGACTTCTGGGAAAATCAGTGAGCCTATCACACAAGAAGAAAATTATGTTTCTGGGGAGCGTTCTGTACACATTCTGCGTACAGAACATCCCCAGGTAGCCATATTGCATTTTACAGAAAATTACAGAGCTACAGATTGAAAAGGAAAGGCAATTCTTAATAACATTCAATTACAATATGACTTTTGTCGCAATTGTATATGCTATATTTTTATGCTATATATTTGTTGTTATTTGCTATTTTTTTCCCACTAAATTGAAGTTTCCCTTTAAATAAAATGACACTTACCTGTCCAGGGACCCAGCACTGTTGTCACCCAGGCTGTTTTTTTGTGCTGGCATGCTTATGGGAAGCTGGCTGTGAGTCTACAAGGAATCCCCACTGTGCCAAGCTTCACGGTACTTTCTTAATGGACCCGACATATCACAGGTCCCAGGATTGGGTATTTGGGAGTGGGAGAGGAAATTAGTTCACTTACCTGACAAAACTAGGTACCCCCCCAAAAAAAAAAAGTTCCAAAAGTGGAAAGGGGGAGGTGAGGACATTAAAGCAGAACTTCCCTTTTCTTTATCAATTATGTTTATTAAGGTTTTTTAAAAAGACAAGAAAGAAATACAATTAACACTACATGGTATCGACAGACAGATACTATACCACTGACCCTCTCCCATACAAAACCATTTTAAAATTGCAAATGATATAATTAGTACAATACAATTCTGACTTATCCCATTTAGCAATTATGATAACCCCACAATTATGATGATCCCACATTCCAAGAATTCCAATGTTAGCCTATGTGCCTATGCACACTTGGGCGTTTTTCAGTGTTAATGAGCTTTGGAGTTTATTGGCTTTTCTCAGAACGCCCAAAATTTGCGTTCAAAGTCCTGGTTTTCGGCGGGAAAAGACGCTAAAAACCGCAAAGCGCCGCAATACAATCAAAACGCTGAAAAATGCCGGCGCCAGCGTTTTTTTGCGTTTTTTATCCATAAAAAAAAAAAAAAAAGTAAAAAAAAAAAGCTGATAAAGGCTACACTGAAAAACGCTGATTAAAGCTATTGCAAAAACGCTAAAAAACGTTTCAAGGCTCCCTGCAAAGCTACTGGCGTTTTTTTATAGCTTGTATCAGCTTCAGTGTGCATGGAGCCAGTGACAGATAAAGAGGAACAGCAAATAAACCCAAAAAGCAGATTAGTTAAAAAAAAATTAAAAATATACACATCACCAAAACATTTTAGGGAAAACAGACTATACAGGAACAACTTCAGACATAACAATAAAAGGGGAAAACTATAATGCCGCGTACACAAGTTCTGAATTTCCGATCGAAAAAGTCCGATGGGAGCTTTTTATTGGATATTCAGACCGCGTGTATCTGACTTTTTCTGTCGTAATTTTCGACGGACTTAGATAGAGAGCAGGTTCTCAATTTTTCCGGAAAATCTGTTTGTCTGTATGGAATGGGACCACATGCATAATGCCTTAAAAACAATCGTGCATATAGGAATAAACACGCGGACAACAAAATTCCTTGAAACATGTTTATTTGTGGAAAAACATAAATCATTTTGGAAATAATTTCGGCCACGGCCTGGTTCATTGGTTTTAATAAATTAACTCCGATAATAACGAACTTGAAAATCACAACTTGTATCACTCAATCAATTAGTTTTCCATCACCAACAACCCCAGCTCAGCCACTGAGACTCAAGCTGATTTATCATTAGGCTCTTAATACTCCCCTCAGGCGACCTGCCCGAGGGAGCCCACCACATGAACCGGCCGCGACGGGAAGGGGGGGGTAGGGTGGGAAGCTCCTCCTGCTGTGTATTTGATCCGGCAGCACCTAGCCCAGTCCCTCTTGGACCCTTATATAGGCTAGAACCGGGCTCCAGAACTTTCTGCCCGGGCACCTGATCCCAGCTATCCAATCACGGCCCTGTACTCCTCTGCCTTCAGAACCTCCCTGACTAGCTGGTTTAATTAAGCCGCACCTGCCCTTGCCATTAACCCTCTAACCACCTCACAACCCACCATCTGAGCCCACCTGGCCTGACCTTCATTTGACCTGCCTGCCCATGCCGTGGACCCATTAGGAAAGGAGAGCCTAAACGGCTACTCTCTTTCTTTCCCATGGGACCACATGCATAATGCCTTAAAAACAATCGTGCATATAGGAATAAACACGCGGACAGCAAAATTCCTTGAAACATGTTTATTTGTGGAAAAACATAAATCATTTTGGAAATAATTTCGGCCACGGCCTGGTTCATTGGTTTTAATAAATTAACTCCGATAATAACGAACTTGAAAATCACAACTTGTATCACTCAATCAATTAGTTTTCCATCACCAACAACCCCAGCTCAGCCACTGAGACTCAAGCTGATTTATCATTAAGCTCTTAATACTCCCAACCGACAGGAGGAGGGGCCCTAGCCCCCCTACTGTCACCACCCCAGACCGCGACCGCCTCTATGCACGATTGCAAATTTTTATTAAAGATGTCAAGGCCAATATCCGACAGATGGACCCCATCTGTCCCATAAAGGCCCCGAAAACCACCCTCCAGTTCGCGATGCCTGAAAGAAATACCTATTCCGGGAAATAAAAACTTTTCCATTGCCTTATTAATTCGCTTCCGGACCTTCTCCAGAGGCTTGAAAGTTAGTGACTCCAACCACCGCAACCTCGGGATTATCTCCGAAAAATTAACACAGCATGCGGAGAAACCATTCTTAGAAAATTAAATGACTCCTTCATTTTGTTGATCAAATCATATGTCTTAACTCTCCCGATATCATTGCCTCCCAAGTGTAGTAACAATATGTCTGGAGGAGGATAAAGTGCATACAACCTGCCCAGCTCGAAGGTTAGATCATCCCATAGCATTCCTCTGCGACCATACCAATGCACTCTGAAGGCTGACGGGTCCAGACCCAGATTCTCAGTATAAGACCTATTCGCTGCTCTCTTCCGAGCCCAAAAAATAAATGAGTGACCTAAAATCCAAATTGAGCGTTGGTGACCTGAAATAGATTAAGCTGTTAATGTCGGGCGGATGTACAATTTAAAAGCACTTGACTTCCATCTACCCATCTTTTTAATTAAACTCTCTTCCAAACCAATCCTGGCAGCCTCTGTGGCGGCCCCAATTCGGAATGAATGAGATGTTATATGAACATGGCTTAGATTAATATGCGCCAAACATTTCTTTAAAACTGCCGAAAATTGGTAACTAGAGGCAGGTGACCCATTCTTATGCAAGAATAATAATCCGGGGACCGGTGGACGAATCCGCAGATACTCCTGTATATTAGCCACTGGGCAAATGGACCCCACACTGTACCTCTTCAACGAGACCCATGAACCTATACCTAGCGTATCTGTCTTGCTAAATTTAACAAACAATTTTACACTGCCCTCCAGCATGAGAACCTCGGACGATAAAATTCCCGAAGGCCCTTTACCCGAGGTGGGGAGTAGTTCTGAAACCCTAAACGCACCGAAAAAGGTCATTACAAAAATAGTTCTAAACAAAATAGCCTCGTATGAAGAAAAACAAATTGCTGATGTTGCCCCACATATTCTGGCTAGAATAGCTGGGGTAACCGGTGATCTATTATCCCGTCTAAATGAACTCCTCCTGTAGCCCTTTAGGGCCTGCCTTACTGTAAAAAAAACTATGACAAGGAGGCAAGCTATAGATACGCAGAAAAAACGAGATTCCAGAAAGAGTTTTGCTAATATGGGACCAGGAATATTGCTTCCGTATCAGAGAGTCAAGAAACAATAGTACCAGGTCTTCTGAATAGTTAGACAGGGATGCATGCATTGACACCAAGAAGGCCGACCATAACAACCATGCGGACGAGTAATTCTTCCAAGTAGAACTGGCCACCGAGTTCTGAATATTACTGGAAATTAAATCAGTTCCCACAGATGGGAAGGACACGTCTCCCCTACCGGGTCTGCCCCTGGAAGTAAACCGAAAAACTGGTCCATCTGCAGACGAGAAAGAGCGTCAGCTATCAAATTAGACTTACCGGGAATGTGTTTTGCTTTTAGCCAGATATTCCATTTCAAACAGAGGAAAACTAAATGTCGAAGGTAAGTTACCACAGTCGCAGACTTGGATGACAATGTATTCACGGCAAACAAAACACCTTTATTGTCCGTGCTTATCATTATCCTCCTGTTGCTAAATTGATGGCCCCACACCTCTAATGCCACAATCACTGGGAACAATTCCAGGAGCACTATGTTTTTGCAGAAACCATTGGCGACCCACCTGACTGACCAGGTATCCATACACCAATGGTTCCCCCAAACAGCCCCGAAACCCACCGAGCCAGCCGCATCTGTCTCTAGTTGGAAGTCACTGTCCAACACGAATTCGTGTTGCCACAATGTCCTCCCATTAAAGCACTCCAAGAATTGTAACCAGACCAAGAGGTCCTTCTTAATATCCCTGGTTAACCTAATATGGGCTGCTGGATTCCTTATACCGGCGGTAGCCGCGTACAAACTTCTGGAAAATACCCTACCCATTGGCAGCACTCTCGATGCAAAAGCCAGCTGACCCAGTAAGGACTGCATTTCCTTTAGTGTGACTTTCTTCCTTCTAGTGAATGTCCTTATAGCCTGGGATAACGCATAGACTTTGTCGCCCGGCAACCTAAACTCCATTGCGACCGAATCTATCGTTATTCCTAAAAAGTCAATGCATGTCGTAGGAGCGACGGTCTTGTCTTTCGCCAAAGGAACCCCAAAATGCCCGCATACCGTCTGGAATGAACCCAACAGGCGCGAGCACTCTGGTGAACCGTCAGGGCCCAAAAACAAGAAGTCATCTAAATAGTGTATCAGGTTCCTTGAGCCTGAAAACACGCTTACCACCCACTCCAAAAAGGTGGAAAATGCTTCGAAATAAAAACAAGAGATAGAGCAACCCATGGGCAAGGCTTTGTCAAAGAAAAACTGGCCCTCAAAACAAATTCCCAGCGAATTAAAGCTCTCCGGGTGCAAAGGGAGGAGCCGAAAGGCAGACTGAATATCCGCTTTGGCCATTAACGCCTTCCCTCCCAGGAGCCGCAACTTATCGACTGCTAAGTCAAATGATGCATATGTAACCGAGATCTCCCCGCCGTCGATTTGATCGTTTAAAGATTGGCCAAAAGGAAATGACAAATGATGAATTAATCGAAACTGAAATGGCTCCTTCTTGGGGACCAGGCCCAACGGAGAGATCCTAAAGTTTGAAAAGGGGGGAGAATTAAATGGACCCTCCATCCTACCTGCCTGGATTTCTTTAAAAAGTTTTTCTTTCACCAACAAGGGGGCCTCTCTTGCGCTGGATTGTAATTTCCGAAAGCATTTCGACACCGGGTGATTCCCTGCGCAAAATGCACAATCGTGCTTGTACTTGCAAGCATTAGCCCATTTGCACTGGGAATCATTAAAGGCAAAACACAGCCCTTTCTTATAAGCACCAGCAGTGGCCTGCGGTGTATTGGGCGTGCTTGTACGCACCAATGGCTGTCTCTGAGGTAAAAATAAATTTAACCACAGCCCCACATCCTTAGACCCCCATTGCAATGAAGGCTGCACCGCTAACTTTTGCCTGAAGGCCTCATCGTACGTCAACCATGCTAGCCCACTGAAACTTCTATAAGCCTCCAAGATGATATCTACGTGCTGAAATAGCAGGGGGCTTCTCTCAGGGGACTTTTCACATAGTATGCTAGCATAGATGACAAAAGCCTGAAGCCAACTATAAAAAGACTTAATCGCCGGCTTCCGGTCCTCCTGCTTGTCATCTCTCCTATCATACCTGGAAACATCCTTAGAGGGCGGGAGGATAGTAGCCAGGTCGATGTACTCCCCCCTCCATACTTTTTCTTTAATGCTAAGGGGTAAGTGAAAACACAGAGGGGACAAAATACATGGCATGCAATCCCTTGAAATATTTTCAACAGGCTTAGAAATGCTCTCAGCATAATGGCTACTAGGCACAGGGGCTGTGTCAGCTGACCAGACCCTTGCTTCGTTGCTAAATGGCTGCAAGCTCTTAGGGGTAGTCTGTTCCCTCATAACCTCAATTAGTCTCTCAACAGCGGAAGATAAAACAAACAATTGTGTTGCCGTCTGGCACTCACCCTCCTCCCCCCGAGCAGGCTGCGCTCCAGGGGGTGTTGTAGGTGTCTCGCACCGCACAGGGATCCTGCCGGCTTGACTCAGATTCTGCTGGGTGGATGGGCTTGATTTGCTGCGGCTTCCTTTCCCACTCTTCTGCGCAGTTTGGCTGCCACTAGATGTGCTGTGCTGCTGGGAAGGCACCTCAGCTGAGCGAGAAGCACCTCTGCTGCCTTTCCCTTTGCCGCCTGGTGGTGGGGCCGATCCCCTTTGCTGATACCTGCAAAACAAAAGGGGAGAATCTGTGCCACTGTCGTTGGCCCTGGTAGATACAGGGCGGGGGCTCTTTGCCTGAGAGCGTCTCCTCTTGCTTGTCCTGAGCCCGACGCCGTCCTCCTCCTCCGCGTCTTCCAGACTTGCGGCATGTGACGCTGTGGCCGTCGAGAACTCCATCTCAGGGAACAGGCATGGCTGGCTAAGGTCCGCACGCGGCTCGCTCGGTCCCGCAGAGGGTTCTGACTCCAAGACGCCGACCGACCTGGACCTCTCGCATTGGTAAGGATAGGCACTGCTGTAGCCATTCTGCGCCGCCCGCTCCCTCTGCTTTTAACAGAAGCTGCTGCAATAGGGACTCCATTGTAAGCACCGTCCGGGAAGCTCCTCCTGCTGTGTATTTGATCCGGAAGCACCTAGCCCAGTCCCTCTTGGACCCTTATATAGGCTAGAACCGGGCTCCAGAACTTTCTGCCCGGGCACCTGATCCCAGCTATCCAATCACGGCCCTGTACTCCTCTGCCTTCAGAACCTCCCTGACTAGCTGGTTTAATAAAGCCGCACCTGCCCTTGCCATTAACCCTCTAACCACCTCACAACCCACCATCTGAGCCCACCTGGCCTGACCTTCATTTGACCTGCCTGCCCATGCCGTGGACCCATTAGGAAAGGAGAGCCTAAACGGCTACTCTCTTTCTTTCCCATTCCGATAGGAAAAAAAACATGCATGCTCGGAAACAATTCTACGCATTCTCCGAGGCATTGAAATAATTTTTCTTGCCTCGTTGTAGTGTTGTATGTCACCGCGTTCTTAACGCTCGAAAGTTTAGACAACTTTTGTGTAACCGTGAGTATGCAAGCCAAGCTTGAGCAGAATTCCTCTGGAAAAACCATCCAACTTTTTTTCGACAGAAATTCCGCTCATGTGTACAGGGCATAAGAATACATGCTAAAAGCCGGCGGCCTCCACCCTGGCAGCTTCCAAGATGGCGCCGGCCCCCTCTGCAGCCTCGATCACAACAGGGGATCCCACAGTGCCCGATCTCCCACTACAGGGGCCGGTTGATCACACAATGCCACCCTTCTCTCCCCCAAGTGATCTTTCTCCCTGCCTGCCCAGATCGCTGAAGGTCTCTGCAGACATAGAGGGAGACCTACTCAGCCTGGAGCACGCTGCCTCTTCACAGGTTCTACGCCACTCAGCGCTCTATGCTTTAGCCCTAAGCACAATGCAGAGCGAGAAGAAATGCCTCTACACCAGGTCACAGTGAGTACTATTGGTGGCCCTCCTCAGTCCCATGTATTCCCTCTCACTGCAGATTCTGAGCAGAGGCTATGGACATTTCTCCAGTAGCTACCCACTAGAGCAGATTTTGAGTTCCTGGTACAGAGAATGGAGACTGCTATGAAGGGTGAAGTACAGACCCTGGGTAACTGCCGTGGAGCAGGAACAGGGTGCAATATCCCAGACTGTTTATCCATTGCTATATACAGTATCTCACAAAGGTAATGGCAATACCTAACAAGTTTGACATTGATTGTTCTTTGAAGTTACTGTTTTATTGTATCTGTGACACATCTTTAAATAAAGATTAAAAAAAAAAAAGCAGTTCTTACATCTTACACAAGGTATATTCCTTCATATTGAGTATATACATGCTGACAAGTAATGTGTAAGTGTAACACTTGTGGGCACTTGATCACAATACTCCCTCTGACCTTGCCTTTCTTCTAAAAAGACAAGTGCTATCTCAGGCATCATCCATGCATCCCAACTTTGTAAGATAGGAAGGAGGGACGCATTATAGCACAAATTATGTAGGCAAAGGACACACCCCCACCAACGAATGCTATGGTTTCTTCATTCATTTTTCTTTGCAACTGTCTATTCAAATATCAAATGCAATTATAAGATGTTGGAAAAAGAGTTTAGTGCAGTATATTATGAAAGTTAATGTAGAACTCCAGAAAAAATAAAATTGTCCATGTCCTTGTTGCTGGTCTCTGGTCTTTGTCTTCCTTCACGACTATGCCAACCATGTTCTTCTGAGATCTGTAGTTCCTCTGCAATAGCCTGCTGATCTTGAAATAAATCTGTTACTGCCCAATGATTTCCTGCTATTCCTCCTGTACTCCCAGCCAGCGGTCTTGTCACTTTCCACCAGTAGTTCCCTAAAAGCAAGCAGCTACTGTATCGCCCATTGAGGTGGTTTCCTCTTCTCCTCCTCCTCATCTGCTCCCTTCCAGCCATTGCCGCTGCCCGCCATCTCTCACTGCAGAGTGGGGATCATTACGAGACACCGGCCAGGTGACAGAGCAGGCGATATTGTGCTGTGACAGATCTTGAAGACCGGCTTTGTGATTGACAGCACACTGCTCCAATTCCGGTCATCGGTATTTCATATACAAGATCTGTCACAGCCCGAGATCCCCCACTCTGTCACCCGGCCGGTGTCTCGTAATGAATTCTGCTCTACACATGAAAAGATATAATAAATATTTACAAAAATGTGAGGAGTGTACTCACCTTCCTGAGATACTGTATATTGCAATGGATAAGTTGAGGGCAATTATGCCTGGAGGCTGCCCATTCCTCCATAAAGGCGCAGTATAGCAATGGATAAACTAAAGGCAGATAGGCCTAGAGGCAGCCTATTCCTTCCTAAAAGATATATAACAAAAGTACTAAGCACTGTCAAGACTGACTACTCAGTAGGGATTCAGGCAGAGCCACTTTTCCCCAGCAGCCAATTGAAGGAGTGTTTCCCTCGCGGGGGATGCTGGGGGAGGGTATATCTGTGGCAGACGCCATTTTTTGGGGTTCTTCGCGGGTTCCTGGTTCCAGGTGCGGCACCCACCTTCAGGGTGTGCGCATGTCACGGGTCCCATCACTATGGCCTACCTGGCCGGGACCCGTGCTACGCGGAGTTCCTTACTCTGGGCCCTCATGGCTCAGAGCAACTAAAGTTGCCGAGGGGCCCCAGTGACTTTCTGGGGCCCCAGACTTCAAGAGCAACTGACTGAGAGGATACGCTCTATTGCTCTCAAGTATCGGACCTGAGGCAGAGGCCTTTACTACTTTACTAGAGCCAATTCAGTGGCAGAGACTTGTTCCTTCTCAGCATTTTCTGTGACACTCTGGCTGCCAGGTCTGTGGGAGAGGCCTGTCCAGGTGCACTGCACCCACTCTGGCGGGAGTGGCGACGGGAGAAGAGAATACACAGGACTGCTTCTGTTCGTTATCCATAGCCTGAATCTGCAAAGTTATTTTTTTCACCAACCTATCCTGTCTACCTCAAGTTGACTGTTGGTCGTGTTGGACCAAAAATAAAGCACTTAGAAAACGTCAACCATTGGCTTGGACATTCTGTTACTGCTCTCATAGTTGCTACCATCAATTTCCCTAGACACATCAAAGGTAACTTAACTTATGCCGATCCCACATCTAACCAGCGGCTCCTGAATGGGGTAGTGCTATGATTAAATATATAAGGCTTTAAAATAAATCTGCTGTGCATTTAACATATGATATTCTATTTTGATTGTGCATACCACCAAAAGGCTTTATTTATTTGATACTAATAACATTTGAAATAATTTTATCTAAATGCAATGAGGCCTTAACTTAAAACCTTATTTGTGTTGGTTTTTGTTGCTGTCTGTGTCTCCATTGTAGAGAGTTCCCCTCACTTTCTGCATTGGTGTGCTCACAGGAAAGGATTAAATCCAACAGTGACACAATAACATAAAGAAGAAAAAAAGAGGGTCTCTAGACCTTTTTCATTCTGCAGCAGAAAATATGCTATATTGTCTGGAACCCCATTGGACAGATCCATCACTTCCTGTCCTGTGACCACATAGGACCATGTGACCACATAGGAAATGAAGGGAAATCCTGCTAATGGACTAAGGAAAAGCAATACAACTCTGATATATTTTGAATAGCGTTAGCCCTTAATATGACCATTACCCTGTCTCATATCTCTTGCTCGCATTCTCTTACGTATATATGCTCAAACAGATACAATAGCGTTGTACTTTGGACCTGCTGCTAATGCATGAAATACAGTCCACACACATTGTTATTTTTCATTATTAGCACACCCACATATGGCATACTGTACATCAGTTCCTAATGAATTACTGCACTGTGAATGGTCATCCAGAGGCGGAACCTCTATAAACCTGTCATTATGTCACTTATAATAGGTGAAGGAGTCAACAGGGAGCATTATTACATTCAGTGTAACAGGTACGGGGTGACATTCAATGTGCTCCACATACTTACCACCTGACTGAGGATATTATTGCGCCAACTGCATCTGTTGTTTATAGGTCAAGGCTTACAGAAGCAGTATACTAAGCATCAAAAATGTTCAAAGTCTAAGTTGGAAACTGCATTTTTTAATCCCAAATGTACTTAGTAATTAGGCAGCATCACAATTCCCAATTGAAAGTTTAAAGCAGTGGTGGTCAACTTTATTGATTCAGAAGGGCCTCAAGTATGGCCTCTGCCATCAGCAAAGGGTCACACATAATATGGATTTGGCCTCAAGTGTGGCTTCTGCCATCACCAAAGGGTCGCACATAATATTTGGTGAATATAATGCTACAGAAAGATGCCAGAGATTGCAGACATGTATTATAAGATGGTCAGAGGCTGCAGGTATGCAACAAGAGATGTTCAGAGACTGCAGACATGCTACAGGAGGGTGTAATGTAAACATGCTATAGAAGTTGTTGGAGACTTGGGACAATAGACATCGTAGACTGGAGGCACATTACATGAGACCACTTTAGATCACTGCTATCACATCCACCTTAACAAATCAATGCCTCCACATTTGTTCTCCCAGCAGTGTTCTTAAAAATTACCTGCACCACATTTTTAATATTTCTCTCAGTATAATAAGAAAAAACATATATAAAAAAAAAGAAAGGGGATGGGCAGCACAGCACATGTAGTTTAGTGTGAAATAAATAAACCAAATAATTTAACTACTAGAAGCCAGTCTAAAGAATATTTTTCCTTTCCTTACACAGACTACTGTCTGCCGGGATCAGTGAATAAGCGGTATACCTGCTCAACCGTGTCACTCTGTCTTCTCCAAAGGGAAGCACTGGTGCATGATAGAAGTTTGTATCCTTCTGCATCAAAATAAGTCGTAACCTAGTTCCGAGTTCCTATCTTTTACTATAAATAAGCAAACCACTGGTTGGAACCCAGAGCTGGGTGTGAGACTTAAAGGAGAAGTTATGTGGATGAGCTTCTCCTATGGGTCACAGGAGTGCACAGGAGTGAAATTAATTTTGCACTCATGTGACCTGTTTTCAGCAAAGAGAGGTTTGACGTCACACAGATCAGTCCAGGCACCACATCATCCCAACTCTGGGAGTCTGAATCCTCCAGGTGCCTGGACTGATGGCTGTGTCAGCCTCTCAGCGAATCGCTGAGACGGCCGCTCCCTGCCCCTCCACAGCTCAGCGCTTCAGTGAGCATGGAGGAGCAAAGAAGGAGAGCTGCTGATTGACAGTCAGCAGGTCTCTGCTTGTGGAACCAAGAGAACTGAGCCATCTATGGTGTTCGATGGTTCGGTTTTTAGAGCAGAGACGCTGGGGGACAGATGCAGCATTGGACGTATGCTGCATCAACCTAGGTAAGTATAATGGGGGGGAAAAAAAAACGCATACTTCTCCTTTAGTCTGGGTACACTAAAATTCAGTCAGGACCTGACGAATTTTGGTCTGTGTGTATCTCTCCCTGTTGGACAGAAGCCGATCTAACGATCTTCGATCAGCATCTGCCGTGATGATCAGTGTATTCTGACAGAGGAGAGTCCCGCTATCAGAATACAATGTTCTGACTACATCAAGACATTTTGTCTTTGTTGTCACGTGCAACTAAGAAATACACAGCTGCAGGAGCCCATTGTTAGAATACAGTAGCCAGCACTGAAAATTCCCCCTTCCACAGTTTTTAGTGTGAATGCAGAAATTGTGTGGGCTGAACGAGAAAAATCACCCAGATGAATGGGCCCTAGGTAAGTTTTTGTCCTTCAGATAATAGGGGGGCCAGACTGTGACCAGCACAAGTGGAAGTTTTATTGGCATCAGTGGAAGTAAACATCACAATTGGTAATAGTTGGAGGAACAGTGCCCCATCATTGGTATCAGTGGGAGGAATAGTGTCCCCGTGTCAATGGGATGGTTGGTGTCAATGGGAAAAAGGTGCTCCATTGTTAGGGTCAATGGGAGAAATGGTGAACCATTGTTGTGTCAATGGGACAAATGGTGCACCATTGTTGGTGTCAATGGGACAAATGATGCACCATTGTTGGTGTCAATGGGAGAGATGGTGCACCATTGTTGGTGTCAATGGGAGAGATGGTGCACCATTGTTGGTGTCAATGGGAGAGATGGTGCACCATTGTTGGTGTCAATGGGAGAGATGGTGCACCATTGTTGGTGTCAGTTGGCAGAGTAGTGTCTCGCATCTGTGGGAGGAATGGTGACCAAAGGGCCGGAAAAAGGCAAGAAGACGGCTGAATCTGGCCCACAGGCCACAGTTTGGAGACTACTGATCTACAGCCAAAACTTTCTGGTTTTGTATAGAAATCAGAATTAGAACCCCTGTTATATTTTTATTGTCGCCCCCGCTGGGGAAATTAAACCTCTTTGTCCTGGGGAATGGGGAATGGGAGTTGCTGCTCCAGGTGGGTCTGCTTAGTGATTAACCTCCTCTCAGAAACCACGGGTGCTGGCAATGCATGTATCCTGTTTTACCAATAAAAGGCAACATAGAGTTTGTTTCGGAGTGCGGCTGTCCAAGATTTCTCTTTATTTTCTCTATGTGTCCTGGTGGCTATTGACACCAGGATAGAAAATGAGGAAAAATCAAAATTTCACTGGAACATGGAATATGAGGTAAGGGTGAATATTACAAAGGTGATGGCTGTTCCAGTTACAACTGTTTAGGAGAGGATTTCCTTCACTTTGCATAGATTTCCTCTTACTTCCTGTTATGTCTATGGGAAACCCAACAGGAGTCCTAAAGTGACACTAAACACTGGTGTAAAAGGAAATCTATTCAAATACATATTCTTATCTCAGAACGGTACTTTTCATTGCCCTCAACCTCCTGTATTTTTTATTGCTGCTACATTTATTCTCCATGGTCCCACTGTACATAGGAACACAGCCACTCTCTTTTTCTTGCTCCTAGGATGGACGAGGAACTACGTACTATGAACTATGGAGTGTTAGAGCAGTGAAAATGAGTGAAACCTACGCGCACTGCTCATTCCAAACAATGGAAGCCAGGAGGGAAAAGGAGAGATTCGGGAGCTCAAGGGGGATATTAAAAGGAGGCAGATAAACATAGTAAGAAATAATTTTATGAAAAATATTTTACAGGACCATTAGGTAGTAGATGTGTAAGGCCGCGTACACACGACCAAATAAATCCGATCAAATCGGTCTGACAGACCGTTTTGATCGGATTTGTCTGCTGGGGTATATAAAATCCCCGCCGGCAGACAGCGCGGTGACGTGGCGGTGACGTTGACGCCGCCACGTCACCGTCACCAGGAAGTAAAACACTTCCGCGCATGCGTCGAATCCATTCGACGCATGCGCGGGCAGATATGTCTGCTGGTTAGCGTACTAACCAGCAGACATGTCGGACGGACGGGTTCCCAGCAGACAGATTTTAAAGCATGCTTTAAAATCTGTCTGCTGGAAAAACCCGTCTGTCCGCCCGTACACACGATCGAATTTGTCTGCTGAAACGGTCCGTCGGACCGTTTCCAGCAGATAGATTCGATCGTGTGTACGCGGCCTAAGGATTATACTTGAAGAATAAGGATATTGTTTAGTGTTAATTTAAAGTGCTTGTAAACGCTTACATATACCCAGTGAAGTTACTCAAGCGAGAAATGTCACCAGCACACCATGGGTCTCCAAAATTGGGTCCAAAGCTTTATTCAGCAATCACATCGTTACAGCAAACAGCAATGTTTTGAAGCCTTTATCAGACATGCCTGATGATGGGGTACTGCGAGGCCCCAAAACATTGCCATTTGCTGTAAAAATGTGATCCCATTGGATTTGGTCCCAATTTTGGAGACCCATGGTGTGCTGGTGACATTTCTCACTGTGATTGTTCACAGTTCCAGCCGGTATACATACAGTCACTTCTACAGGAAGGTGTGCGTTGGAAATAGTGCAGTGAAAAGACTGGTTTAAGGTGATACACAGACTTAAAACAAATCCTACTACATAAGTTGTACCTGTTTATCTGCATTCTGTGTCCTTTAGAGCCATTCATAGCGGAAAATGTATACATTTTGTCTGAGCTTTTTGAAAAAGCTGAAGTCAAACTCTGCAGAGCTTAGTAAGGATTGAAAGGGAAGGGAGGGACACGGAGGGACACATACCTCCTTCACACAGCACACAGGAAAATAGCTGAGGTTGTCAATCAGCTGAAGGTCCCTCCCCTGTCACTTTTTTTCTCTTGGTGTCAGGAAAACTTGTCAGAAGTGACTAATGCTCTTATTTGAGACAAACACACACTATAAAGATATATGCTTTGTCCATGTCTGAGGTTTACAACCACTTTAAATATGTTTTGGCTTTACATACATTTGACAAATGACAGCAAATTCATGAATAAGACACATTAGGGGCAGTCCATGGTAATGTCGGGAAAACTGCCATGACAGCTTTTGGCCAGGAAAACCGGCCGTGTGTATGCTTCATAGCAGTTTTCCCGACAGGAAAACCGACAGGAATCCCGGCGGGAAAAAGGAGAACATGTTCTCCTTTTTTCTGCCGGTATTCCCGTCGGTTTTTAAGCCGGCAGTTTCCCTTTGGGAAACTCTGCGGTGGAGCATGCACACAGCCGGGTTTCCCGACCAAAGCTCTCATGGCAGTTTTCCTGTCGGGAAAATCGTCCGTGTGTAGGGGGTAAAAGGCTACCGAGCAGGTTCTCGGTTTTCCCATTAGGTTTTCCCGGCAGACTTTTTACCGCCGGATAAACCGATCATGTGTACAAGGCATCATGTTTAAAGGTTTGGAAAATGTAACCTCTGCAGGATTTCACATCACCAATACGGAGGCATCGGTAGCGTTAGTGTCTGCTCAGCACTGGTAAGCTGACTGGCTACACAGAAAGCAAAGAATCTCATTGTGCCAAACAAGTGTTGTATGTTTTCGGACTTGTAGTGATCTTTTCCTTATGGGATGCGGCTGGATTGTTAAAATAAATAAATAGAAATAAATATAAATAAATTGTTAAATACATGCTCATTGAAAGCCTGTAAACACAATACAGGCTGCGTGTTCTACAGATACACCACAATGCTTGAATGTGACGCTGCCATAAGAGAAGTGCGGAGCCTTCTGACAGTAAAGGAATTATCTAAGTAGTTTTCGAACTTATGAAAGTGACAGATTTTGATTTCCAAAGCGTACGTTTGTTTTCCTTACCCCTGCTTCTTCCCTCTTCTCTTCTTGGAGGTTCAGTTTTCTCTGGGACAGACAGCTCAGCGTCTGTTCAGATCTTTATTGTTATATCTTTACACTGCCTCCCATTTCTTGTGTCAGTCCACGCCTGCTTCTGATTCTGGGCCATAGAGCACAGAGCTGGAACGAAACCCTGTAACACCTCTTAAAGGGGAAGAGCCTACTTAACTCAACAAGCACCAACAATACTGTATTGGTTTACAGTATTTAAAGTGTAACTGAAATGTAAAAACAAATAGCTCTTTTTCTTTTCTTTTTTAATAGACTATGCATTTTTTTTCTGCCACAAATCTGCTTTCCTTTGCAGGCATGGACTGGCCATAGGGACTACAGGGAGTTTCCCGGTGGGCCGATGGCTCAGTGGGCCGTTTTCAATGACAGCCTGTCAAAGTATTGGCTGCGCAGCTCTCCCCCCCTTAATGTAGTGATGTGAGAAGAATGAGGAAAGTACAGAGGAGAATAAGTGAAATAATAAAAGAGGTGAGTGAGGACTCCTTATGTTATGCTACTTATGTTTTTTTTACACAATTGCGTATAGTTTATATACTGTTTTTGTTCTTGTTTGCAAACATAAAGTGGGCCGGTCTGGATAAAGTCCAGGGCCAAATTTTGGTCTCAGTCCATCCCTGTTCCTTTGTCCTAGCAGTTTTTCTGTGTATAGTCTATTAAAAAAGAAGCAGGGGTGCTGGGATAATGTCACTGTAGTGCGCATGCGTGAGAATTACATTATCAATGGCTGGAAAAATAAGCTGGTAGAAGAAGCGGTGGAGAAGAAGCCAGTATCAGCAAGCGGGAGAGTAGACCTGTTATCTTTGGAGGGGTACAAATTGAAGTGGTTGGAAAGGCTGAAGGTTTTTTTACCTTCATGTGCTGCTTATTAGCAGGTTATTTAATCACGCTCTGGAAGCTTGTTGTATGCAGAGAATTCTTTACCTTCATGAAGAAATATCAGAACATGTCTTACAGCATGGAACAGGAAACAGGAACATAAACACAAACAAGTATACAGAGCATAGAGAGACAATACATCCTGTTATATCAGAGAATACATGAACTATAAACTATAATACTACAGCACCACCTGCTGGCAAAGACAGCTATAATGCATATACTCAGTCACAGTATGTAAGCAGATTGCTGTTTCTTTTCCAACACTGCTTCCCCCACAGCCCCCCTAATACTTACCCAAGCTCCCTCTCAATCCAGCGATGATTGGTTGAGGGAGCAGCGGGCTCCATTGGCTCCCACTACTGTCAATCACAGTCAGTGAGCCAAAAAGAATAGAGTGAGGGCGGGGCCCAAGCTGCGGCTCTATGTGTCTTAGGGAGGGAGCTTGCACCAGTTCCCCCATAGCAAGTGGCTTGCTATTGAGGACATTGGTCAAGGAGGAGGAGCCAGGAGCTCCAGCGGGGGACCCAAGAAGAGGAGGATCAGGGCTGCTCTGTGCAAAACCACTGCACAGAGCAGGTAAGTATAACATGTATGTTATTAAAAAAAAAACTTTAATGTCACTTTAAAGTGGTTCTAAAGGCAGAAGGTGTTTTTACTTTATTGCATCCTATGCATTAAGATACAAAAAACCTCTGTGTGCAACAGCTCCCCCCCCCCCCCCCCAGCCTCCTAATATTTACCTAAGCCCCATCTCGATCCAGTGATGTTGAATGAGAATCTCGGCAGCAGCGGGCACTATTGGCGCTCGCTGCTGTCAATCAAAGTCAGTGAGCCAATGAGGAGAGAGAGAGGGGGCAGGGCCAGGCTGTGGCTCCATGTCTGAATGGGCACATAGAGCAGCGGCTCGGCTGCCCTTATAGCAAGCTGCTTGCTTGCAAAAAAACAAGACTTTAATATCCCTTAACGCTCACCACGCACGTTACAGTATGATTGTATAATCGCCTTTGTAGTCATGTAGGCTTCCATGGCCAGCCTCTCTTTTGAGAGGAGATGGCTGTCATGTTTATCTCATGGCTCCCATACTTCCTGAACTATTGACCCAGAACTTGTATAGAGATAAGAATTGTAATACTTTTCTGACACTTAAAGCAGAGTTCCACCCAAAAGTGGAACTTCTGCCCAGTTGTCTCATCCCCCCTATGATGCCACATTTGGCATCTTTCAGGGGGAGCAGATACCTGTCTTTGATAGGTATCCTGTCCCCATTTCCGGAAGATCTCGCTGCAGTGAATTACTTCAGCCGATCGGCACCCACCCCCTCCCTCCTTCTGCCCCTGGACCAGTAGGAGAGAGGAGTTATGCCTCGCGCATGCGCAGTAGGGTTCCCGGTGTGAAGCCGTAAGGCTACACTGCTAGGTTTCCTTACCCGCAATGGCAGCGGCAGCACCCGACAGCTGATGGAAACATTAGCTACGGTGCCGACATTGCTTGACTCCAAGACAGGTAAGTGTCCTATTATTAAAGTGAGCAGCTGCAGACTTTTATTTTCTACAGAGATTGGTGGACCTCTGCTTTAAGTCTACCTCCCAACTTTTATTAGAAAAAGTATGTAGGCATAAGACAACTCCCCACCATGCCTCCTGAACCCCCAAACATTATACAAAATAAATCTAACACCCTAGAGAATTAAATGGCGGTCATTAAAATACTTTTTGTCACAAAGTATTTGCGCAGCGGTCTTTCAAGAGCATTTTTTTTTTGTGGAAAAAATACACTTTTTTAAATAAAAAATAAGATAACAATAAAGTTAGCCCAATTTTTTTTTACCTTGTGAAAGATAATAAATTGATACCCAACATGTCACGCTTCAAAATTGAGCCGCTCGTGAAATGGCGTCAAACTTTTACGCTTAAAAATCTCTATAGGCGTCATTTAAAAAAAATTCTACAGGTTGCATATTTTGAGTTGCAGAGGAGGTGTGAGGCTAGAACTATTGCTCTCACTCTAACATATCATGGCGATACCTCACATGTGTGGTTTAAACCCGCTAACGTATGCGTTCGCTTCTGCGAGCAAACTCGTCGGGACGGGACTTTATTTATTTTTACACAGTTTAAAAAAAAACTTTTATTCCTATTACATCCCTTGTAATCGAAAAAAGCATGACAGGTCCTTTTAAATATGAAATCTGGGGTCAAAGAGACCTCTGATCTAAAATGCAATAAAAAAAAAATGCTATGGTATGGAGACGGGTGGGGGCCATCTTGCCCTCACTCATATCCATACCAAGCAGGAGACAAGACCCGATCGCCTCCTCCACTACCAACAGCCCCTCTCCCTCCGCCGATAACGGTGATCTTGCTGCGAATCTGCTGCACAGACCACCATTATCGTAAATCAGGAACAGTTGGGAGCTATGCTAATGTGCAGGATGCTTATACCAGTTCTCTGATTTTAAAGTAATTGACTCCAGACACAGACAGGCATAGGTGTGCTCACAGGCTGTGTCAGGTGTGCCTGGGCACACCCTAATCACCCATGTGGTGCACAGTCCCCCTGTTTTGACCCCTGAAATGTCACCAAAGCTCCCTAACGGGGCTCCTAAAAATACTTTATTTTTATTTTTTTTTATTAAAAAACTAAAATTGTAAAATATAATACGTAAAATATAATAAATATATATACATATATATATAAATATAATAAGTAAAATAATAAAAATAAAAACTACTGACACCGGCGTCCACTGCTCAACTGACACCATCAATATATATAAGCATACACTGTCACACACACCCCAAAGCTGTGTTTGAGCTTTGGGGTGCACACCTGTGCAGACAGTCAATTAGCATATGGTAGTCTGTGGTGTTTTCTCAAGAGTAGTATACTGTAAAGAGACCCTGTCACCCTTTCTTGCCTATTCAGAGTAAAGTGACAAGGTCTGTTTAAAGCCCACCCCCACCATCATATACTCATGTTTACAATGTTCTTCCACTGTCTTATGTGCTTCCGGGTATGGGGGAACATATGAAATCCCCCCATTATATAGTGCTTAAAGGAACACTAAAGGTTAATTTTTTATTAGATCAATTGATTGCTGTAAGCTAGAGCGTTTAAATATCACTTACCTTGTTTTTTCCTTTTGACCTCCAAAATACAGTAATCCCGGTTTGAAAATGCCATTTCCTGTCTCTCCTCTGGCTACTTTCCACCAGCACCTGAGCCGTTTGGCATGGTGGAAAGCAGAATGCGCTCACCCCCTCCCTGTGACTACAGCCCTGCGTGAAGATGCTCTCTTATCCCTCACAGGCATGTGAGGGATTGGTCAACTGTAGTTCCCATTAGGCCGTGATGTAGCAAGAATGAATGCGCACCGCAAACCAGGAAGTCAGTGTGAATAAGAATTCATGAGTGACAGAGGTGAATAAAACAGTTCGATTTCAACAGCTATCAAACTAGTTATAATGCAAAACATTACTTTTTACTTTATCAGCTACTGTCAGACTTTAATTTAAGAGGAAAATATTTTTGTCTTTACAACCCCTTTAAGCCCAGTAGCCAATCACTAGGGCTGATAACACTGCTACCTTTAGGATTACAAAAAACTTGATCATAATCCATTCCCCACACTGGTCAACACCCTGAATCAAAAGTTGAGACTTGCCAGAGACGAAGGCCTCCTTACTGTGAGGGAATATAACTATCTAGAAATCCAAGACTATAACACCCCCACTTTTTACATCATCCCAAAAATTCATAAGAACTTAAATGAACCCCCCGGAAGACCAATTGTCTCGGCCTGTTATGGCCCACTTGAGCGAATAGGAAAATATTTAGATCTCCCACTTAAGGAGATGGTAGTGGACCTCAAGTCATTTGTCCAGGACACACAGCATGTCCTGGCGAAATTAAATGATTTGGACATTAAGGGACAAACTGACAACATACTACTTGTGGGTATCGATGTAGAGTCTTTGTACACATCGATACCACATGTAGTGGGTATTGAAGCAGTGGAAAAATTCCTTGAATCAACATACCCGGCATCGGGACCCCAAAATGAATTTTTAGTGGAGATATTACATCTCGCACTTCATAAAAACTTTTTCCAATTCTTAAATATTTATTATCATCAAATAAGGGGTACCTCGATGGGGGCGGCCTGGGCACCTGCCTATGCTTGCCTCCACCTTGGCCTCTGGGAGGAGGAGGATGTATATACATCCTCGATGTACCGCCACCATGTACTTACGTGGTGGCGGTACATCGATGATGTCCTGATGCTCTGGCGGGGCTCAATTGATTTATTACATCAGTTCATGCAGGAACTAAATACTAACCAACGAAATATTCACCTGACATACACTTTTGACACAGAAAAACTGTCCTTCCTAGACTTGCAAATTTCCATGAGACAACAGCAGCTACACACATGTACATTTCGTAAAGACACCACAGCCAATAATTTACTCTATGCGACAAGCCATCATCCCTATTGGCTGAAGAACGGCATCCCGGTTGGCCAGTTCCTCCGCATTAAGAGGAATTGTTCCAGCCCGGAGGACTACAAACGTGAAAGTCAGGAACTATACACCCGTTTTCGGGAACGTGGCTACTCTCATGGTATAATTAAAAAAGCTAAAAAGAGGGCAGCGATTCGGGATCGAATCGATCTCCTCACTAAAAAAAGGATGGTAAAACTTGCTCAAGAATCAACTGAACCAATTAGGATTATCACCGCATATGGGTCCCAATGGGACAATGTCCGAAAAGTACTTGAGAAACATTGGAGCATATTACGTAATGCCCCAGTCTTGACAGACATAGTCGGTGATTCTCCTAAATTGGTAGCATGTAGAGCCAAGAGTATAGGTGATTTATTAATAAGAACCGAATTCACTAAAGAACCAGAAACAACATGGTTATCTAACTATCCAAGAACACTTGGAATGTTCCCCTGTAACCGTTGTCAAGTATGCCCATATGTGGACAGGACACCCACCTTTACTGATGCTTACGGACAGGGCTCCTATGAAATAAGAAGCCTAATAAACTGCTCGACAACCCGTGTAATTTACGTCATTACTTGCCCCTGCCCAAAAATCTACGTGGGCAAAACCAAACGTGCCTTAAAGGTACGGGTGGGTGAACATCTAAGAGAAATTAATGACAAGGATAAAGAACCCGAAAAACCTCTTGCAAAACATTTTGCATTACATCATAACAGAAGTTCAAAAGGACTAACGGTTAAAGGCATCTATGCACTTAGGTTGCCCAATAGACGTGGCGACTTCGATCGCGTCCTCCTTCAGAAGGAAAAATGGTGGGTATACCACCTCAAGTCCCTAGTACCGGTGGGACTCAATACAGAATTAAATTTACAGGCCTTTTTGGTTCCTTAAAATATAAGTAAAACTCCTCAGCTTTTAATCTACCAATTTGATATATAATACAAATATCTATATCACAGATACAATGCTTGCCTTTATCTAACCTCATCTAGATCACTGCTCAATAAGATCAATTCATTTTTAGCCAAAATAGCTATACTGAATTTAACCACACTGGCGCCTGTTAAATCGCCAGTCTGACAATCGCCATATATGTGTTCACCTTGTATGCTAGTCTTCTGCTTGTTTGTTACTTTATGTATTTGTCTCCTAGCCTTGTTCTCCCCCCTCCCCTCTCCTTCCCCATTTCCCAGTAATTTGTCTTTTTTCTCCTAGCATATGTGAACACAACAGATTCTTATAGTTGACTCGTCTGAAATGACATGGGTTAGCTCTTCATATATTGGGGGATACTGTGTGTTTCATATTTACAAAATTTCTTTCTCCCCATGCTATAATCCATGCCCCTAATCAGACGATTTAACTACCAATAACAAACTGCTGACCTTATATGCTTTATATTCAAACCAAAAGAAAATCCTTGAATGACAACAGGTCCACCAGCAATGACTCTATACTCATTACTTACCCTTTTTTCCTATTGGTGATAACCGGCAGTTGTGACGCGTATAAGCAAGCGCCCACACTGTCGATTCATACGTCCGAGACGAAGCTACGCCAATGTGCCAGGCGAAACGCGTTGACGTCATCACCTAACGTGATTCCGTGACACCAGCAGCTCGTGTGGAGGATGGAGGGATAGCGGTAACAGACGCCTAAATTCAACGACTGCAGTGAGGAACATGCAGGATGGTCAAACTATTCACAATCATTGATGGATGTATGATGTCAATCATACCCGCGCGCTGAACCAGCCCTTGTCCTATACTGGACCTTACAGTGGAAATCGATGTCATATTAGACAGTGCTACAACGGGGCAACAGAACAGCGCGCACTATTTGACCAGCAGTGAATAAAGATCTACATTCCATACGACGGCTACCAAGGTGGTAACGTATATCTACTTAAGGGTGTCTTATTTCCTATCGATATTACATAGAGAGCCTTAAACGGAACTTATATGAAGAGGAAAAGCTGCGCTTAGGACAATCTAATATAGGGTAATAGGACTTACTAAAGATGTGTGACTGCAGCCCCCCCTAAATATAACTCCCCAACGGGGGTATATGGAAAATACAAAGAGAGGTGGTGGGGGTAATGGCGCTGTCACTATTAGTTGTTTCCTGGCCAGTAACCGACCCAACTGGGTGATTATAGGCTATAATGGGACAACTAATCCCCAGAGGATACACATACATGCAAATCACCGTGCAGGCAGGGGGATTTTGTGGTGGTATTGGATGTGTGTAGATATTGATGGTAATACTTGTGTAACCCACCAGGGGTGTGGTATTATGATAAGCGAGTATAACAGGTTGAGCGCACCGTGTTAGTGGCTAATAAAGAGTACACAAGATATCTATACACAACATCCTAGGTATAATATATAATACAGGTTAAAAATAAAAAGTCCATATATTAGAAAACGTGTGACATAGGTGGTACAGGTGCTCCTATGTGGATGGATGGAGGACACTATAGCCAGTGACTTTCGCAGTGGATCCGGTGCGCCCCCTTGTGGATCCCCACTCACCAGAAGCACTCACCCCTGCTGGGGTAAAGTGCATAAAAGTAGGTGCGTTCCTCCAAACTGCCGTGGATTCTTTCCTTGAATTCCTCCAATCCTTGGTAGGTCACCTGGACTGTAATGTATGTGCTTGATAGTATGAGGTTCAGTGGATATTTTGATTTCCTCCAAGTCAAAACAAAAAGGCTTCCATAGCGTGATAAGTTTTAAAAAACACACTATTTATTGGCACTGTGCACCAATAATTAGGTACAGATGCAGTATTTACAAAAAATTAATACAATAGAAGATACGGTGAAAAATATAAAAATATAAAAATAAAGATAACATCAAGCTGATACAGGACAACTGCCGCAGCTAATGATGAACAATATCACTGACACAAATGTGCAGACTGTGATATGCAGCCTATGCCCAGATGGATAGTGGGCTGTAAAAGTCACTGCACTTAGAGATGTCCAAGTGTTAGTCGCACCAGCATGGGAACAGCGTGCGTTCCAAATGCAGACAGCTGGTTAGGACCGGAAGTGCGTGAAAGTGTGCGTGTGGCCGCTTTACGTACGTTTCGTGAACTCACGTCTTCGGAAGCGGGTACACGCATACCATCGCTTCCTGCCTTTATAGGGAACGTATCCATGGCAATATCCAGACGCTGATAGCGTCATATGTTCTAATGGGTTGACAGATCCGGTGTTCTATCGAATTGGTTTAGTATGGGGGCGTGTGTACGCCTTTGTTACCCAATGGGATCAGCGATATCGGATCACATGCCTCACATGGGGGCGTGTCTGTGAATCCCACTCTCCGATAGGGCGAGTTGCGCTGGTAAGAGATAATATCAGAAACCCGGATGTATATATCAATTGCCATAGCAACGATCCCGACCATGACAGGAAGTGCAAGTAATCACAATAATAATTAAAGGAACTATATAATACGGAAGCAGGGTTTATGTACAGATCTCGTTAATAATTGCAGGGAGCCGACACCAAAAAGAGCAAAGTCTGCGGCATGGAGACCAAACACATTATATTATCTAATGTTAACCATTTAGAGCATGTCCGTGACTAAGTTATATACTCCAGCTATATGTGACTTGGTTGTGTGTCTACGGTTATATGTCACAAAAGGGAAGTGGTTATATTCACCAATAATGTGAGAGAAGGGGTGAGTTGGGCAATAGATATAGGGTATTGTGAATAGCATCCTAAATCTTAATATATGCCCTAACATGAAGTGATGCCTCATCTATGATGGGGGCATGTGTAGGGTTGTCCATCACCCTTTTAAGTGAATAAGAAAATAAGGGATACCCATATATCCAGGTAGTAGGTGTAGTATGAAGAGAGTTGAGGAAATATGATATAAGTGCACCTAATGGAAGTAAAATAAATCGTGCTCATAGAATAATGGTGCAACATTTATGATGAGTGAGGATAATAAATGAAAATAATAATAGTGGGGCATATGTTTGTGATACAGTGACATATGTAATTGCAATATGTAATATCATGTGAGTGCTGTGGGCATGGAACCGGCACCAAATAGCAAAGGGTATTTGAATATATATATATGTTGCATATAGCAACACCTATTGAAAGTAGGTACTGTATTATTAGTAGTACTGGGTTCTATTATAAAAGCTATGTATATAGCAGCAGTGTAGACAGAGACTGTGGGTGGGGGGGTCTGCCAAGACCTATGTCCTTAGCGGTACATACAGATCAACCAGTGGATTCATCATGTATCGAGCTGGTGATCTGTATACAACCAAGGAATGGTGTATACATATGAGATAAGGACATAAGAATATATATAAAAAATATATATAAAAAATATATAAAAAATATATAAAAAATTTATATAAAAAATATACATATGAATAATATAGGAAATGTGGGAAAGGGGTGAATGAGATTTCCATTGGGAAATTAGGGCAATGTGATTAGTCGAACCCCCATTGTGTGATGCTCCGTGATAAAAAACTTCCAATAAAGTGTAATATAGAAAGTGAGACCCAGTTAGGGGTTTGCCAAAAAGCAGTTAAGGTCTATATCTGCATTTAACCCATGTGGCTTAAGGGACCCCAAACGGTATATCCAACTAGTTTCATTCTGTGAAATATCTGTGGTCTTATTGCCACCCCTCCAATTATCTTTTATAAGATCTATGCCGTAGAATATAAGTCCGGTTGGATCCTGCTGGTGGTATCTATTAAAATGCCGCGACAGGTTATGTTTGGTAGATCCCTTTTTTATCCGGTTTATGTGTTCACGGATTCTCACTTTCAGGGGTCGTGTAGTACGGCCTACGTACTGTAGATGGCAGGGACATTCAATAATGTATGTTACATGTGTAGAATGACATGTGATTAGGTCCTTAATTTTATATTCTTTGAAATCCACCCTAGACTTAAAACTCATTTTTCTTCTTGGTTGCTTCTTGCTTACTCTACAGGGTAAACATTTTTGGCATTTATAAAAGCCTTTAAGTTCAGGACACAGACTGATGGATTTGGGTGGGTCAATGACATTATGTACAAGGTGATTTCGTAGAGATGGAGCTTTTCTGTAAATAAAGGTGGGTTTCTTTTTCAAGATTTTGTTCAGAGTATGATCTTCTTGTAAGATGGGCCAATATTTTTTGACTATATGCTCGAACTCTTTATATTGTGAGTTGAACCCGGTGATAAAGGCTACATCTGATGTACTTGATGCATTCTTTTCTTTGGGTTTCAGCATGCTGTTCCTGTCCATTTTCTGTACATCTTCTTTCAAAATGATCAGGTTGCTTTCTTTATACCCTTTCTCTTTGAATCTTTCAATAATAACATCAGCTTGGTTAGAGTAGTCTGCGATAGAATTGCAATTCCTGCGTAACCGCATGAGTTGACCTTTGGGTATGTTGGCCTTCCACTTTGGGTGGTGGCAGCTTGTGGTCGGGATGTACCCATTCCGATCTGTAGATTTGAAGAAAGTTTTTGTGTGTAGTTTGGACCCTTCTTTGAAGATCTGGAGGTCCAGGAAGTCTATACTCTGCAAATCGCACTTTCCTGTAAATGTAAGTCCATATTTGTTGGAATTAAGATTTTGTAAGAACACCTGAAATGACTCTGTGGTTCCATCCCAGAGGATGACAAGATCATCGATATATCTACGATATAATTTAATCTGGGGGATACAACGATTGTAGACATACTCCTCTTCCCAACAATCCATCAGCAGGTTAGCGACACTGGGGGCATACCGTGCCCCCATCGCTACGCCTTTAGTTTGAACGTAGTAGTTGTTCTTATACCAGAAGTAGTTGCAGCTCATCGCCATATGCAACCCTTCTATGATATAATTAATCTGTTCTTGTTTAAGCCTGGAGTGTTGATGGAGGGCTTTCTCTACCCCGTATAGGCCATCCGCTTGTGTAATACTGGTGTACAGTGAATTAACATCAATCGTGGCGAGCAGTAGATTGTCTGCTACATCAACATCTTTGAGTTCGTTGATTAATTGTACACTATCGCGGAGATAGGACCTCCCCTTTTTGACTAGGGGTTTGAGGAACTTGTCCAGGTATTCTCCTAGCCTGGAGAACACTGAGTTGATTCCACTTATGATGGGTCTTCCTGGAGGTTTGGTAAGTCTTTTGTGGACCTTGGGTGTATAGTATATCACTGGTGTTTTGGTGGAGTTTGACACCAGATATTCTGCCTCAGAAGGGCTCAATATACCCATGGTTTTACCCTTACTGATATATTTAGCCAGTTTTTTGTTAAATCTGGCTTTGGGGTTGCCCTTAAGCTTTAAATATGTATTGGGGACTCTAAGTAGGTTGTCCATCTCTTCCTCATAGTCTTTCTTATCAAGAATGACCAGCCCACCCCCTTTATCTGCTGGCCTGATGATGACTTCATTTTTCTTCCCAATGGCTTTAATAGTTTCCCACGTGTTCTTGTTTTTATTTTTGAACTTTCTTTGGAGTTTTCTTAGGTCTCTTTCTACCATCTTTTTAAAGGCTCCTACGCACTGATTGCCTGCGATGGTAGGATTGAATAAAGAATTATTTTTAAGTTCAGTTTGTGTATATACTGAAGGTTCTATGCTACGTTCTTCTATATTATCCGCAAAGAATTTTTTCAAATTAAGTTTCCTAAGAAACTTTTGGAAGTCGATGTATACTTCAAATTGGTCTAGGGCTTTATCAGGGGCATATTTGAGGCCCAAATCTAATATCTGCAGTTCTTCTTTAGTAAGTTGGATACTACTAAGGTTGAAGATACCTCTACCTAATGTTGTCTGGGGCGTTTTCTTCTTCCCTCCCCTGCACCCTCTGGTGCGTTTTCTCTTTGGGTGGGTTCCTCTTGTCTGTCCTGATTGTATGTACGGTTCGCCCATTGGCTGGGGTATGGTTCTTGGTCCTGGCGATTTTGAGTTCTTTGTTGTTCGTCTCTTCCTGTGGGTCTTCCATGGGTATCCTGACGGTTGCCACTCATCCCTCTCCATCCTCCATTCCATTGTCCGTTTCTTGGTCTCCATCTTCCTGGTGGTCTGGTGTTGCGACCTCCCCTGTGAAAACCCCTATTATCTCTCATGTTGCGCCCTTGTGAGGGTTGGTTGTAGGTGTAATACTCTCTGTTAGGTGGTGATCTATTTCTGCTAGGTGACCTCCACCTAGGTTGGTTCGGACTTCTGAAGTTACTTGTATCTTGGTATCTTACCCTCCTGTTGTCAGGTCTGCCTTGCTGCCATCTAGGCGCATGGTAGGTACTAGTTGGAGTTTCCCTGACATCATTAGGTGTAGCAGGAGGGTTGGTGTATATAGATGTGGGTCCTCCATAGTTCGTCATAGATGGTAATTCACTTTCATCCATGAGAGTATCATCAAGGTCATCATTGGATCCTTCCATGGCCAACTGCCATTTGTAAACTTGCATGTTTTTATAGTCGAGGACATCCCTTTTAAATTTCTTTTGCTTCTTGGTTTGTATGTCATGATCATATTTCTTTATATGTTCCTGTAATTCCTTAGTTTTGTCTTTATAATCTTGTTGGCTAGAGAAGGGTGTCAGTGATTTCTGTATTTCTGCAATCTGGGTTTCTATTGTTTTGAGTTTAAAATTCCTCCTTTTGACTATTTGGTGTAAAAGCTCATTTTCACTAGTGTTAAAAAAATTATACCACTCATTCATTAATCCAGCGTCTGTGACGTTGTCATTGGGATGCACATCCCATCTTAACCTCCTGGGGGTCATTTTTTCTTTGATATATGTCTCTAACGTGGCTATGTCCCACCATACTCGGAGTTGTTTCTCCATGGTATGTTTTAACTGTTTGACCATTCCCTGCATGTCTTGGCTATTAATGATATCCTCACTCATCATAAATGTTCATAAATGTTGCACCATTATTCTATGAGCACGATTTATTTTACTTCCATTAGGTGCACTTATATCATATTTCCTCAACTCTCTTCATACTACACCTACTACCTGGATATATGGGTATCCCTTATTTTCTTATTCACTTAAAAGGGTGATGGACAACCCTACACATGCCCCCATCATAGATGAGGCATCACTTCATGTTAGGGCATATATTAAGATTTAGGATGCTATTCACAATACCCTATATCTATTGCCCAACTCACCCCTTCTCTCACATTATTGGTGAATATAACCACTTCCCTTTTGTGACATATAACCGTAGACACACAACCAAGTCACATATAGCTGGAGTATATAACTTAGTCACGGACATGCTCTAAATGGTTAACATTAGATAATATAATGTGTTTGGTCTCCATGCCGCAGACTTTGCTCTTTTTGGTGTCGGCTCCCTGCAATTATTAACGAGATCTGTACATAAACCCTGCTTCCGTATTATATAGTTCCTTTAATTATTATTGTGATTACTTGCACTTCCTGTCATGGTCGGGATCGTTGCTATGGCAATTGATATATACATCCGGGTTTCTGATATTATCTCTTACCAGCGCAACTCGCCCTATCGGAGAGTGGGATTCACAGACACGCCCCCATGTGAGGCATGTGATCCGATATCGCTGATCCCATTGGGTAACAAAGGCGTACACACGCCCCCATACTAAACCAATTCGATAGAACACCGGATCTGTCAACCCATTAGAACATATGACGCTATCAGCGTCTGGATATTGCCATGGATACGTTCCCTATAAAGGCAGGAAGCGATGGTATGCGTGTACCCGCTTCCGAAGACGTGAGTTCACGAAACGTACGTAAAGCGGCCACACGCACACTTTCACGCACTTCCGGTCCTAACCAGCTGTCTGCATTTGGAACGCACGCTGTTCCCATGCTGGTGCGACTAACACTTGGACATCTCTAAGTGCAGTGACTTTTACAGCCCACTATCCATCTGGGCATAGGCTGCATATCACAGTCTGCACATTTGTGTCAGTGATATTGTTCATCATTAGCTGCGGCAGTTGTCCTGTATCAGCTTGATGTTATCTTTATTTTTATATTTTTATATTTTTCACCGTATCTTCTATTGTATTAATTTTTTGTAAATACTGCATCTGTACCTAATTATTGGTGCACAGTGCCAATAAATAGTGTGTTTTTTAAAACTTATCACGCTATGGAAGCCTTTTTGTTTTGACTTGGAGGAAATCAAAATATCCACTGAACCTCATACTATCAAGCACATACATTACAGTCCAGGTGACCTACCAAGGATTGGAGGAATTCAAGGAAAGAATCCACGGCAGTTTGGAGGAACGCACCTACTTTTATGCACTTTACCCCAGCAGGGGTGAGTGCTTCTGGTGAGTGGGGATCCACAAGGGGGCGCACCGGATCCACTGCGAAAGTCACTGGCTATAGTGTCCTCCATCCATCCACATAGGAGCACCTGTACCACCTATGTCACACGTTTTCTAATATATGGACTTTTTATTTTTAACCTGTATTATATATTATACCTAGGATGTTGTGTATAGATATCTTGTGTACTCTTTATTAGCCACTAACACGGTGCGCTCAACCTGTTATACTCGCTTATCATAATACCACACCCCTGGTGGGTTACACAAGTATTACCATCAATATTTAAACGGAACTTAGCTCTCATTCATTAGTAAGCACCAAGGCTTGTCATGTGCTGATTACATGGTCCCATCATCATATGCAAATGACCATGGACTCTAGTCTAGATGCCTAATTAACTTAACATACCTAACAACGTGAGTCTAGTAATAACCATCACCAACAAATCTTATTGAGATACGCATCTCATTACCAGGACAATCAGGACTGATTATTTACCACCTTGTTTGTTGCTGCTTGGACTATGTCAGTGCTCAATATATACCAAGTCATTAATGCTAGTAAACATCCAAATAATACACACCTTGGCTAACGAACTGTGGATCTATTATCACGACCAAGGCATATCCCTCCCATTACTTTCCCTTCCCCTTTCCCTTCCCCTCCACCTCACAACGAGCTTGTATCCAGCCTCCACATATCGCTAACACCGATTGGTCAATCGCGGCTATTGGAAGTGGCAACTATTGATCCCGCCTGCCATTACTATATGGTTAGTCGCATTACTATAGATTTAAGTGTTACCGTTGTGCAGGCTGAATACAAAAGTGTCCGGACCATGTTTCTTGTCTATGTCTGTGTGTGTTCCTGTTTTGTCTAAATGTTATATGTGTTTTCTTTTCTTTTGCATAAATGGTAACCAATACTTGTTTGATTACCATACGGTCAGTTCAATTTTTATACTATTGTGCTTAAACATTTTAAATTTTGATACTATTAAATAAATAAATAAATAATTATATGGTGTATCATTATCATCTTTCAGATAATTTTTGTGCTGCTTAAGGTAACCCCTTTAGGTCCCTGGTGGGCCGACTATCCCGTCTCTTTTCCCCTTCCCTTCTTGTTTATTATTAGATTTTTGGTTACAGCAGCACTACCTAGTCAGGTATTAGATCCATACAGGCGGTGGCTACTCCACGCCTGTTCATTAGTGGAATAACTTGTGCATTCCTTCTTCCCCAGTCCCTTGTTTTCTAAATACCTTTAGGATTAGGCACCAATGAGACCAGATATTTTGCAAAATCAGAGGAAAGAGCCGCAGGGGAGAGCTACAAAGGTAAGTAGAAGGTGATCAGGGATTAAACTTTAAAAAGATCTTGTCGCTTTTTCCTGATTAGAAAGGCAATAGGGTCTCTTTATGTCCATAATGACAATCAACACACTAAATATTCCCCCCAGTCAAACATAAAAATGTTCAACTACTGTGTATTCCTATTTCCTTCCAAGAGTTTGTGTGATACCCTTTTTGATGCGTCGTCAGAACTACACTTCCAGTGTAAACGTATTAAGTGTCTTTGCCTAGAAGGTGTACTGTGTGCAAACAAATGTATGTACTGTACTGTGTGAGTTGTTTTTTGTATGTCTGTTGTTCTTTTAATAAACGTCTATTTGATTTAAAAAAAAAAAAAAAAATTGTTGCATGACAATCCACATACCCAGCCAATGCCTCTTGACTAGTGTAGTTCTAATAGGCCAACCCTCCCTTGAGCCTTTTAGCTTAACCTCCCACCCCCTTTAGCTTAACCTCCACAACCTTTTCCCATTAACGAGAGCGACACAGATATTGGAGTAAAATTGGCCACAACAGCCATTTTATTTTATATAACCAAATTAAATATATTAACCAAATTTAAATAATTTCAAATAAAATACTTTTTCTTCATTAACAATACTTACAAAACTTTTATTATTATTAACACCAGTCTCTTGGTCTTTTTGACAGTAACCCCATTAACCATTCTCACCACCACACTGCTATACCTTTACCATCCACGGCCCCCAGCCGACTCCAGCTCGGAGACACCCACATTTTAACCCGCAGTGTACCACAACCGTATTACAGCGGACACCGTTCCACTGCAAATAACCCCATAATGGGCCCATCCCAAGATGAGCCCCCAACCATTTTCCATTCCATCTGTAAACTGTCACCATCCAAAGACCAAGGACACCGCCACAGCTGTCATGACAACCCGTACACCGACCTGAAAGAAAAGAAAACAAACGCACAACACGAAACACAAAACCAACGGGGAGGGTGCCACGTGGGATGCCCCGCCCCTGTATATATAGGGCTCCTCCCCCCACTCTCCACAGCCTCACAGCCACTCCCCTAAAGCACCTCCTTCAAAAGTTAACCCTTCTGTTGGCCATCCTCCACCCCAGTCATGCCCGGCCCTCCGTTATCATTTTGTCCTGTCACTCTGGGCCTCCCTTTATGCAGAATCCTATGCTTGCTAATAACCTGGTGCTCTAGACTCTGTAATTACAAATACAGCTATTATGGCCATATTAAAAAATGATAGCTGCCTTTTTTTTCTAATGTGCATGCCACAGTACCAACTCTCTCAATATACATATCTCTATTAATTAATAGGATAATGTTTTTACTTTTGTGATCCATACTAGACATGTGCAGACTGGAATATTTTGTTTCGTTTTTTCGTTTTCGTCCAGAAAATAAATTTATTTCGTTACTCCCGAAAATCGTTTTGATTTATTTCGTTTTCGTCGGGAAAGTTTTCGTCCGAAAACAACGATTTTCGATGACTTTGTTGAATTAAACGACGGAAATTCGACAAAGCATCGAAAATCGTCGTTCTGAATACAGGGAATTCCCTGTATTCAGAACGACGATTTTCGATGACTTTGTGAAATTGAAAGACGGAAATTCGACAACGCATTGAAAATCGTCGTTCTGAATACAGTGATTCAGAACGACGATTTTCGATGACTTTGTGAAAATGAATGACGGAAATTCGACAAAGCATCGAAAATCGTCGTTCTGAATACAGTGAATATACCTATTCACTGTATTCAGAACGACGGTTTTCGATGACTTTGTGAAATTGAACGACGGAAATTCGACAAATCATCGAAAATCGTCGGATCTGAACGAAAAACGAAAATACAGCATTTTTTATGTCGGATCTTTCGGGTTTTCGTTTCTTGCGCTTTCGTTTTCGTTCGTTAAAACGATAACGAAAATACCCGATTTTCGGACGAAAATGCATTCTAACGAAAACGAATGCACATGTCTAATCCATACCCACTGCAATCTTTTGGCAGCACAGTACAGGATGACTGTTAGGAGACTGCAATCCTATCCACTCTAAAAGCCCTGCAAATTCTGAATGTAAGGTGTCACAGAAAATAATATAAAACGTGTATTGATGTACGGTAACCTGAATGGTCAATCTGGCTTTAGGAAAGTGGTAATGGTAACTTTAAACCTACACCTAACATGTAACATAATGTGTTTTCTATTTATTATAGTCATATAGTACCTAAAGGGTTTGTCAACCCACATGTCCTACATTATATA
Organism: Rana kukunoris; assembly: GCA_029574335.1. Classification (NCBI taxonomy): domain Eukaryota; kingdom Metazoa; phylum Chordata; class Amphibia; order Anura; family Ranidae; genus Rana; species Rana kukunoris. The sequence continues at coordinate 391,870,852 of CM056051.1, forward strand.
ATCTGCTCGGTGTCCTAAGGATATGTCCCCCTGTGTGAGTATTAAATAAAAAATAAAAAACGCTGATCAGTGGTCACGTGACACGCTGCATCTCTCCTTTCCCCATCTGACAGATGCAGCCAAGATTGCTCTGCTGACATCAGTCTGGAGGGGAGGAAGAGAGAACCAACGCTCAAATTTTTGCTGTCGGGAATACCGACAGAAAATGTGCGATGGAGCCTACACACGGTCGGAATTTCCGACCAAAAGCTCACATAGAACTTTTCTTGTCGGAAAATTCCAATCATGTGTACGCGGCATTAAAAGACAGAGCAGATTATATAAAGTAAGACATGTTATTAAAGTAGCAGTGGGGGGGCAGGAGTGGGCATGTCACAGGAGCCGACAGGCAGGGAGGGGAGGGGGGACCAAAGAGCATAGAGGAGAGTAACGGAGTCACGTAAACTGACCACGGTGTCAGGGCTCAGCAGCCATGATTACCGTGGTCAGTTTACATAGGGGAGGGGAGAATTTGGCCAGATCGGCCAGGTTTTTTAGGTGTTACAGGGGTCCAAATGACAAAGAACAAGCACTCTGTCATATAACATGCTTTAAAGAAGCAGGATCCATCTTTTTTTTTGGGGGGGGGGGGGGGGTTAACATACGCTTTAATACTAGCTTTCTCAAATGTGTATAACTATTAGGGTAAATGTTCATGATTATATTAAAACATGTCAGTCGTCTCCTTGCCAATGGGGCCGCATACACACGAGGAGACATGTCCGCTGAAACTGGTCCGCAGACCAGTTTCAGTGGACATGTTCGATCGTCTGTATGGCCTAGCGGACAGGTTTCCAGCGGACAAAAGTTTCTAAGCATGCTTAGAAACTTGTCCGCTGGAAACCTGTCCGTCGGACATGTCCGATGGTTAGTACGCCCAACTATCGGACCGAAATCCCGCGCATGCGTCGAATTGATTCGACGCATGCGTGGAAGCATTGAACTTCCGTGTTTGAGCACGTCGGAAGCATTGAACTTCCGTGTTTGAGCACGTCGGTGTCTTCTACGTCACCGCTTCTCTGTCCGCAGGGATTTTGGTCTGATGGTGTGTACACACATCAGATCAAAATATCCCTTCAGACATGTCGGATGAAAACGGTCTGCGGACCGGTTTCATCGGACATGTCTCCTCGTGTGTACAGGGCCTAAGTGTATACACTGTGCTTTTAAAAAAAACTTCTTACGTTCAATATATAAATGTGAATGTCTATGATTGGTCGCATCTAATTTTGTGCATCAGCTCTAGCCATAACTGTTTATGCAGAGATAATAAGCTTGTAGTTTCTATTTACTGCAACTAAATTGTTCTATCACTAATGTTAGCCCTGAAGTAGAGAAAAGGTTTATTGACTCTTGGAGAGGAGGACTTGGAACTGAAGGATTTCGCTGCCAAGCTCAGTGGATTTACTCAGAAATATTTTTGTTACCAAAGAAACCAAATTGCTCAGAGTTTTACTCTGTGTTAAATTATGTTCACCTGGGCAGACTCAAGGTATTCATTAATACAGAAAAAAGCCCTGAGAATTTTTTTTTCTCTTTTCCTTACAAAATTAGACCTAGAATAATATTGGGAATCATATTTCCCACTGTCCCACTCTATCTTAAAGTAACTGTGGCATTATTATAATAATTAAAAACCACAAAAACCCTGCAAAAGAAAAACCTTCACACTCGCCTGTCTTGCTCCTTTAAGGAATCTTTGCCCACTTGGAGAGCAAGGCCACTATGAGAATCTTGAACTCTGACACATTTACGAGTGCGTTGGATGCTTCTGTCATAACTCACTGCTTTGATTTCATCTGCTGGCCTCTACATTGTTACAGGACATGGTACTAACATAGAGGCCTGCGGATTGAACCACAGTGTTTTTTTGGTAACTTGGTGTCAATAAAAAAACAACCCTTCTAATATATTCTTCAGCCAGCTGTGATCTTATTAAACGGGAAAAAATTCAAACATAACTTCTATGTATGTGGGAATTTTATACATAGGGCCAGATTCTCAAAAAATTGCGTATCTGGCGGCATAGCGTATCGTATCACATTTACACATTTACATTACTGGAGCAAGTGCCGTATTCTCAAAGCACTTGCTCCGTAATTTTCGGCGGCGTAGCGTAAATGCGGCATCATAAGGCCGCGTAATTCAAATACTGAAGGAGGGGGCGTGCTGTATTTCAATTAAGCGTGCCCCCGCGTCAAACGAAGTGCGCATGCGCCGGCCAGGAAAAAAGGCTAGTGTGCATGCTCCAGCTCACGTCGGAAAGCGTAGTTGAAACCGACGTCAAAACGACATGATCGTCACTTACACAATTCCCTATTCGCGAGCGACTTAGTAAAACAACGTAACTGACGGAAAAAGAGGACGCTGACCCGACGCCATACTTAACATGGCAATGACGGCACTTCGGAAACATACCCCTCATACAGCAGGGGTAACCTTACGCGTACGCAACCCATGTAAACTACGTCACCGCGTCGCAAAAACTTTCGGGAATTGGCGTATTAGGCTCATTTGCATAGGCAAATTAGAAAACAACGTAAAGGCCACCTAGCGGCCGGCGTTGTCATTACATCTAAGATCCGACAATGTAATTGCTTTACACCTGTCAGATCTTTAGCGTATCTATGCGTAAGTGATTCTAAGAATCACTTGCATAGATACCCATTGAAAAAAACTGCGATACGACGGTGTATCTGAGATACACCGTCGTATCTCTTTTAAGAATCTGGCCCATAGTTGGTATAGATATGGCTCTTCCTGCTCATGTGATTGGCTATCTGCTGTCCCCAATGGTCTGATCCAGTTTTTATTTTTAACTAGGGCACCTCCAGAAGTTGCTAGAGTTTTTTTGAGCTACGAAAAATGTCTGAAACTAACCATTGACATCAGTGATCTTTTTAAAGGGTCAGTCTTCTCAATGACCACTAATGACCACTAATGTAAAAAGCTTTCCTTCCACTAAACACTAATGTAGGAAGACATGACCATGACCCTGCATGTAGATTAGGGGCCGGACGCAAGGATTAGGGGGGGTGGCACCCCTGCACCCTGCATGAGCTGCCGCCACTGCATTGCAGGGCAGTCCTGATGAATACAGGACTATTGCAAATTGTGCTACCTGAGTGGTGAACTGGCATGTCTTCCTGCTATAATCACATCAGACTGGCCTTTCTCAACCGTTTTAACATGGAGAAACTCTTTAACCACTTAGCAACCACCTGCCGAAAAATAACGGCGGCAAGGTGGTTGCTTAACTCTGGGATCAGAGGACCCGGCGGGTCACGGATCACGGTAAATCGCCGCTGATAGCGGCGGTTTACCACGTGATCGCGCCGTCCAATGACGGCGCTATCAGATGTAAACAGACCGACGTCATGTGCTGACGCCGGTTCCTCCCTCCCCTCTCTGTACCGATCGGTACAGTGTGAGAGGAGAGGGGAGGGAGCGGATGGCAGCGCCAGTGCTGCGGGCTGGATCTGTGACAAATGCAGTCACAGATCCATCCATCCATCCCTCCCTCCTCAGCCATCCCTGCTGCAATACTCTGCAATGGGGGGCAATACTCTGGGGGGCAACACTCTGGGGGGCAACACTCTGGGGGGCAACACTCCGCAATACTCTGGGCATACTCTGCAATACTCTGGGCATACTCTGGGCATACTCTGGGCATACTCTGCAATACTCTGGGCATACTCTGGGCATACTCTGCAATACTCTGGGCATACTCTGGGCATACTCTGCAATACTCTGGGCATACTCTGCAATACTCTGGGCATACTCTGGGAATACTCTGGGCATACTCTGCAATACTCTGGGCATACTCTGGGCATACTCTGGGCATACTCTGGGCATACTCTGCAATACTCTGCAATACTCTGGGCATACTCTGCAATACTCTGGGCATACTCTGGGCATACTCTGGGCATACTCTGCAATACTCTGGGCATACTCTGCAATACTCTGGGCATACTCCGCAATACTCTGGGCATACAGCGCCCGTGTCCCCGTGAGCTCGTATGCAGAAGCGAACGCATACGCAAGTCCCGCCCACATATGAAAACGGTGTTCAAACCACACATGTGAGGTATCGCTGCGAACGTTAGAGCGAGAGCAATAATTTTGGCCCTAGACCTCTTCTCCAACTAAAATGATGTAACCAGTAAAAATATTTAAAGCGTCACCTATGGGGATTTTTAAGTCGCAAAGTTTGGCGCCATTCCACGAGCGTGTGCAATATTGAAGGGTGACATGTTGGGTATCTATTTACTCGGCGTAACTTCATCTTTCATATTATGCAAAAACATTGGGCTAAATTTGTTTTTTAAAAAGCACAAAACTGTTTTATTTCCAAAAAAAATGTGTTCGAAAAATTGCTGTGCAAATACCATGCGCGATAAAAAGTTGCAACAACCGCCATTGTATTCTCTAGGGTCTTTGCTAAAAAAGCATATATAATGTTTTGGGGTTCTATGTAATTTTCTAGCAAATAAGTGTTGATTTTTACATGTAGGAGAGAAATGTCAGAATTGGTCTGGGTGTTCCAGAACGCCTGATGGCGTTCCCTGCATGTTGGGCCTCTGTATGTGACCACGCTGTGTAAAAGTCCCACACATGTGGTATCGCCATACTCGGGAGGAATAGCAGAATGTGTTTTGGGGTGTAATTTGTGGTATGCATATGCTGTGTGTGAGAAATAACCCGCTAATATGAAAATTTTGTGGAAAGAAAATAAAAATGAAAAAAATCTTGATTTTGCAAAGAATTGTGGGAAAAATTACAACTTCAAAAAACTCACAATGCCTCTTTCTAAATACCTTGGAATGTCTTCTTTCCAAAAAGGGGTCATTTGGGGGGTATTTGTACTTTTCTAGCATGTTAGGGTCTCAAGAAATGAGAGAGGCTGTCAGTACATCAGATGTGATCAAATTGATCAATTTTCAGTAATTGGTACCATAGCTTTTAGACCCTATAACTTTCACCCAGACTAAATAATATCTAAAAAATGTTTGTTTTGTTACCAAAGATATGTAGCAGTATACATTTTAGGCCATGTTTATGAAGAAAAATTACTTTTTTGCAAAATGTTATAATAGAAATGAAGAAAAATTCATTTTTTTTACAAAATTTTCGTTTTTTTTTCATTTATAGTGAAAAAAATAAAAACCGCAGAGGTGATAAAATTCCACCAAAAGAAAGCTCTATTTGTGGGAAAAAAAGGACAAAAAATTTCATTTGGTTAAAGTGGTGTATGACTGAGTTATTGTCATTCAAAATGTGAGAGCACCGAAAGCTGAAAATTGGTCTGGTTATTAAGTGGGTTTAAGTGCCCAGTAGTCAAGTGGTTAAATAACTTGCAGATCTCAGGGAAACCTTACTATTAATTTCTTTAACTACAGCTTACAGCATTTTAGGGTGATTAGTAAATTAAGATATGCAGATAAGTAAAATAATGTGGTACACTTAGGCGGCGTACACACGACCGAGGTTCTCGCTGGAAACCAGCGAGAACCTCGCTGGAAGCTGCATTCCAGCGAGGACCTCGGCCGTGTGTACACAGAGCGCTCGCCCCGCCCGTCGGGAATCCCGTCGAGCGAAAAGAGAGCACGCTCTCTTTTTGCTCGACGGCCCGCCTGGATGAATGGCTGGTTGCCATTCCCGACGGGCGGGTCACCGATTTCGACGGCCGGCAGAGAACCTCGACGGGCGGAACGATGTGTTCTGCCCGTCGAGGTTCTCTGCCGTGTGTACGCGGCTTTATAGTATTTGGCACCCAGGACTATGCAATAAGACACAATTATTTACAGTAATAATAATTAAATTAAACCAATAATAATAGTCATATTAAATTGGTCAGTAGAGAAATACCCCATTACATTACTGGCCAGTGGAAAAGTGCCCCCTTACATTAGTGATTAGTGAAATTATCCCTAACTTTGACGGTTTTTTAAACACACCACATAAATATAAAAACAGATCCCAAATTGGCCCCAATTTTTTTTTATTGAAGACACCGGACCACCCCCCCAACCCTACGTCGATGATAACGTTTTACCAAGACCCGACTTAATTGCCTAACTAGAAGTTGTTAACCTTTTTTCAATCACTTTAACCAAAGATGAAATTGACGTTCTAAAACTAGGTTTAACGTTTTGTCCATTTGTTGGTGGTGTAGTAGTGTGGTACCCCAGGAGTGTGGTGACCCAGGGTTCTCAACCGGTCGGGTTGAGGGGCTCCAGCGTATTTACTGGTTTCAGAGGAAACTGGCATTTCAGTTCCCTCAATTTGTAATGAAGTACGCTTTGGGACCTGGAGCCTGGGGATTTTGTAGAGATCTGGGTGGGATGAAATCCCCAGTCCTGGGTCCATATTTTCAGATGGGTCAGCATACTGATTATGCAGGTGTGTGTGGACCTGATAGGAAACTCAGCACCAGCATTCTGGGCTCCACCCTCCCGAGGAGACCAGGCATGCAAGGGAGAGTGCAGGTGTGCACTGAACAACCTGGAGTGCAGGCTGCACTGTGAGAAACCCCAGAGACCTGAGTGAGGTTGCTGACAGGAGTCAGGAAGGTTCCATGCTGGAGCCTAAGCAGTTGGGCTACTGCTGAGGAGAGCCAGGTGGCTTGGTATTTTCTTTGCACGTATAAGCCAGGAGGCTGAAGCTATCATTTTGTGTGGACAGTGAAAACCCCCTGCGTGGGAAACCTATGTTTGGACTTTTGTTTATTTTTGCCTTTTCAATAAAAGTGGGCCAACAAGCCCTTAAAGACAGTTCCTGACTGGCGTGAATCACTTAAAATCATATCCCACTTGAGCTAACAACCCCCAATATTACAGTGGGGATAAATTTCAAATGATTAAAGGACATCTTTTTGCGAGGAAAAATAAAATGTTTAAGGTTTTATATGACAAACCGTTGATTGACTCTAATGATCCATCAAGAGTTTCTTTTGAACAACGTAAATCTGACGCCGATAAAATTCAGGCGATTGAGGATTTAATGGAGCTATGGGAGGAAGGTCACACTGAATCGGGGGCATTGCTTGCCCCCACTGGGGGCTGTGTGTGTCCCTGGTGTGACCTTCCCCCTGCCTCCATCCTACAAACCCAAATCAAGGAGCTTTCCACTCCTCAGTAAAAATGCCAGTATTTGGGCATTTGTGGAACAGAGTGTAACGGTCACCACCGTTTACGATCTTCCATCAACCCAAGACAGCTTATCTGTCACGGTCTGGGGTCAGGCTCAGAGGCCAGTAGCTATAGCAGCAGAGCAGGTCACCCTGGCTGATGACACGGGGTCACCTGAGGTGCGGAATCTAAGCGCTAACCGGTGTTCATCAGAGCTCCTGAAGGTGGAGATGGATTTTGCTGGGTGTTAGCACCAGGTCGCGGTCCTCAGGATCGCCCTACCAGGAGGTGAGAAAGCCGGGGTACAATAGCAGATAAGCAGGTAAGGATCAAACAGAAGAGTGGTCGGTAAACAAGCCAAAAGGTCGGTAATGAGTATCTGTAGGTTGGGATCAGGCAGAAGCGTAGTCGATAACAAGCCAAGGGTCGATAACGAGCAGTAGCAAATATGGATTGCAGCAGAGAAGACAGGAGCGAGATACAGGCTGGAGATAGCACAATATTCTGGCAAGGAGAAAGTGCAAAGACATGGCTTATATCAGGAAGTTCGTGGGAGGAGCAAGGGGTTTAAGGTTCAAGACAATCAAGACACAAGGCAGCAAGGTCCAATGGATCAGATGGGTTTGTCCAGCAGAACAGACAGGGAGCTGTCCAGCATCCCAGATAGCTCAGTGAGAAGACTCACTGCCAGACACAGCGGAGGTCCCAGGTTCAAATCCCGGTCCTGACATTATCCGACAGTCCGACAATCCATGTAGACACGACCCATTCCATTTCCCAGAATCACAAGACTCACACAGCTTTGTGTTCTGGTTTCAAAATGTATGAACGACCTCTTTCATGGTTAGCTCTCTTATATACAGTACAGCCATGTTACAGTTATCAAAGGAACAAAGACACACTCCACCCACACATCACACAATAGGGCTTCATACACATCCTTTTAGGTAATGACATTCAGGTGAGTTAATTTTCCCCCAGATGTCCCGACTCTGCCAATAAGTGATTCACCTGCAGAATACACATTCCTATGTCAGACGTCTGTCTCCGACAATAAGCTATTCATACCTGATCATCAATAGGCTTTAAACAAACAGTGTTATTAGCATCTCACAATGGAATGTCTAGGAGCAGACGCAATTAACACCTCAAAAGCATGTGTCCCCACCTTGAATGAAACATTGACCTTTACAGCTTGTAATATGTCCAGATCTCCTGCAAAACATGAATTTTCATTTATCACTCACCCGATGCCCAAAAGGGGCACAGGGTGACCTTAGACCCAAGTAACCTTAAAATAGCCCTGAAGTCTCTTCAAAGCAACACCCTTATTGTAATTAAACCAGCGGATAAGGGAGGAATTGTAGTGGTCATGAACACGGATGATTATGTGTCAAAAAATTCTCACAAACAGAGAATGGTACCAACCTATATCAAAATTTGTAATCAACAACTTTATTTAGAGTTCCATTCTTTAATTACAAAAGCTTTTCAACAAGGACTTATCGACAAAGACACATGGAATTCTCTCAATACGAAACAATCAAAAATACTCACCCTATATGCTCTTCCAAAACTGCATAACTCAATGACTAGCCCTCCAGGCAGGCCAATTGTGTCCAGATGTCAAAGTCTCACTGAGAATGTAAGTGCACTTGTCGATAAGTACCTGTACCCTCATGTAACATCTTTGACCTCTTACATAAAAGAAACAATCCAAGATATAGAGAGTTTGTACAACGCCATTCCCCACGCCAAGGGAATTGAAGTTGTGCGAAATCTCCTAAAGGAGCGGGGCAGCTCTGCACACCAAAATAACTTGTTTATTTTGGAACTTCTAAATTTAATTTTGACTCGTAACATCTTCCTTTTTAGATCTCCCCACTACCTCCAGGTGCAGGGGGTTGTGATGGGAACCAAATGTTCCCCATCGTATTCCAACCTGTACCTGGAGGGGTGGGAAAGGGAACTGTTTTCACGTGAGGACATATATATGTGCCTGTCCCACGTCATATTGTGGTACAGGTACATCGATGATGTCCTACTTCTTTGGTCTGGTACCAGGGCAGATTAAACTATTTTATGACAATACTGGCTAAAAATAATTTTAACCTCAAATTTACCATGGAATGCAGTCAACAATGCATCAACTTCTTTGATCTAAAAATATTGATAGATAAAGATGGTCTCCTTTATCCATCACTCTACCGTAAATCTTCCTCCGGAAACACTATTCTTCATGCCTCTAAACAATTGGAGTAGTGTATTTAGCTAAATGTTTATGTGGGAGTTGCTACATAAAAAAGACTAAAAGACCTTTTTATAAACGCATTAAAGACCATGTTGTCCCTATCTACAAACGACTAATGACCACAGCTATCAGCCGTCACGTGGGTCTTGAACACAATTTCAAGGCTAGCATGATTAAAGTCACAGCTCTCGAGCATGTACCTATACATGCAAGAGGCGGTGGTATTTAAATCCTTTCTCTGATGTTATACAACTAAGATCCAGCTTTATTAGGGTTTATTCTGCTCTTGACCCATATATATCCTTCATGATCCCTATTTATCTATCTACTATCTACTTTTCTATGTATTTTCTACCTTCCTTTTATATCATCTCATTTTTAAGTGACTTTCCCGTTCTTTATATGATACCCGCCTTTGCTGTATTTGTGACAATGGGCCATAAATGACTGGTGTTTTATTACTGTATGGGCATTTCTCCTTTCTCTCTTTCCTTTTCCCCCTTCCCCTCTTCCCTCTTTCTATTTTTCCATTTTCCCACTTTCTCTCTCCCCTTTAATCTTATTCCATTATTTTCCCTAATTAATGAGATTTATTTGTTTCCAATGTCATTATATATGACATGAATATTGTGGTATTCCGTACAGTGCTATATACTTTTCTAATGTTGATTTATTTTTGTAAAATAATTTTCTCTTTAAAATGCAAATATTGGTACTTTATTACTCTTAACTTTATCTGTATGTGTGTGCTATCCTGCCCCGGCCTCCAATTGGGGCGCCCATCTTCCCACCTCTCCTCATCCTTGTGCCACCCCCGGGGCAGGTTCACCCTTGTTGGTGTGGCGCATGGTGAGAAGTTTCCCCAGTTGAGACATCCTTTGGTAGTGTCAAGGACGATGGGAGCTCCTATATTCCCTTTCACTCATTCGGGGGCCTGTTTTATCGAGGGCCTGGTGTCTGGTCGCATGGACACCCAAGGGCTTCATTTCTATAATGCCCAACCTATGCCGTCATTTCACTTGCATTCCAATGAATCATCACTGGTCTGATTCGATCCATCCAGCCCCGCCCCACTCCTCCCAGATCTCTGTGCTGTTTACCGTCTGGCCACACCCGGTGGTGTCATTTGACTCCCCATGGAGGTTGGCTTTTGCCGACGTCACGGCAATGCTTTATCTAGCCGCCAGCGGTTCTGGGGATTGTAGGCCTGGCGGCACGGCCCTGTTTGGCGCATGTGCAATAGGCATCTCCCCGTCCAAGCACGCTCGGTGATGTCGGGATACAAATTGCCAGCTGTTTACCAGCACAACTTTGCTGGAACACAGGGGCAACCACATGTTATATGTTTCTCTTTCAGGTAACGATTTTTTAGCCTCCCTTTTAGCTATTATAGCACTCATATCTCTCCTCTCTATTTTACATCCATGCTGTTAATTTTTTGATGCCTTATCTGAAATTTCCCTGAATAGCCAGATGAGAACTATTTGTTGGGCATACCAAACCTCTTCTTTATGATAATACGATATGACCATTAATAAATGTAGCCATTATGCTATGTTGAGCGCTAAGCGCCCTCCCCTGTTTTCTTTCTTGCCTCAGAAGCTGTTATGCCCATATATATTACTAACTGGCTATTTCTCTGCTGTTTATAAAAAAAAACTCCCTTCCTTATAAAGAGCCGGGGGTCATTGTTAGCTTCAGCAGTTTAATTTTTTCACATAGCTCCTTACCTTCTTCTTAAACAAATTTTCCTTTCCCTTTATCTCAACATTTGTTGATTCACTATTAATTTTTATACATTTTCAGTGCTTTGTGTCCTGATAGACCCTCTCTCGGTCGCCTGGGACTGCTGGTTCTGTCTTTAGATAACTTTTTCTTGGTCTCCTCCCTACCTTATTCCTCTTTATACCAAGCAGAGAAAGTTGCTTTTTGAGCCTATAGGCCCCAAATGTGTATTTTGTTTTGTTTTCAATTTCTAGAACATTTAATTATGCTCCCTGTCCCTCATAGCTGGGTCTTTTTGTATCCCCTGTAACTGAACATGGCTCTCTCCTCCACTCGACCCCTTATCTGGATAGGTTTCCATACATTCCATGTGGGGCTCCACATGTGACTTCCCTCCGTCTTGGCTGGGTGAAGGTGGGTTTTTTGCTGGTCTGTTCGTTGGCTGGTGACAGAACAGCACACACTAATGTGGTAATATAATCTCATGCTTTTGTTATATTTCTTTCAATGTATTTTGTGTCTTTGTATTTTTCATGTTAAAGCTGGTTTGCGAATGTGTAGTCCCAGTTTAATCCCCTTAGGAAGCCTATATGGCGAAACATGTAGGGATGGGACATCTCTTGTGACCACTACCTCATACAATTTGGGAACACCAGCGACCCACAAACTTCAATGACAATATGTACTTGAACATTTGGTTTTACTGAAAATATTTTCTGTATAATCTATATGTATGTTATCTTAATAAAAACTGTATATTTTTTATATAATATTTGTTTATTTTTTTTAATTTATTGTTCTCAGCACAGCAACAATCCCACTTTCCTCCACCAATTTGATCACAATACACATTAATAGTTACATAGTACTCAATGAATTTTGAATGAATAAAAGATATATATGAGCCAGTCAAGTCTGACTTGACTGAGCACCTCATGGAAACTCAACACGTTTTATGGCTATATGCCATTCATCAGGAGTTGGGTACAGAAATGAACTGTAAATACAAATGGATATGTAGTATTAGTTAATGTGTTATACCCCTAAGGGGAAAAAAGGCCTCATGGGGAGAAAGAATCTATACTCACAGGTCGGCTAGAGCAATGTGCTTGGCTAGCATCGAGGAAGATGGGACCCCAAATGGTTGTCTGTTCATACATATTTTTCACATATGTTTATAAATATTTTCCAGAACACCATACTTGCAATCATCCCCACACACGTGGAATGTGTTGTGGTGATCGGGCATGCTATGTGGATGTTTTCTTGGCTGGGGTGGGTTTCCCTGCCTCAGCTCCGGAACAGACAGGGGATATATCCTATGGGGACCTGCCCTGGCCTTTCCGGGCCTGCTCTAAAGGGGGATCTATATGGTATATGATAATGACTAAGCCCCTCCCCTTCATGACATCGTCATGGATGACCTTAAAATGATGACCCCCCCCTGTAAAAAGTTCTGTTTTTTTGGCTGGGGTGGGTTTCCTTTCCTCAGCTCCGGAACAGACAGGAGATCTATTCTATGGGGACCTGCCCTGGCCTTTCCGGGCCTGCTCTAAAGGGGGATCTTTATGGTATATGATAATGACTAAGCCCTCCCCTTCATGACATCGTCATGGATGATATTAAAATGATGACCCCCCCCCCCCTGAAAAAAGTTCTGCAGATGCCCATGTATGTTACCCATATTTACATTTACCTAATGGAGATTTTGTTCTGGTAAATTAGTTGACGGAAACACATTTTCAGTAAGTCCTAGTCAAAGTTCAAAGATACAGCAGTCCTTACAATGACAAATCCCAATGTAAACTGTGAAAACTGATAACCAATTTCAACACTACTTTAGTTTTTCCAGCAGAGAACCAGCCCACACCCCAAAATTATTAGTAACCAATACACAATAAACATTAAAATCTGAATGAACAAACTTTGTAAAACTGTATCATGCGTGGGGATTATTATAACTATAAATAAATGATTTCGTTTTTTTAGAACAGGTTTTAATGGAGCTAAGAATTGCACAAATGCCTGTCAATATGAGTGTATGCCTGTACCCCTTTTTTGAACCATGAAACTATTTCTGCGTGGGCATATAATTATAACCTTTCAGTCTTTTGTGCAGTGCTTTGCTAGGACATTGGTAGTTCCAGCTGCCAAATTCACATCACAAAATCCTTTCAAACATTTTAAGAAACACCTAGAATGCAAGAAATGTAGGGAAAAGGTCAGAAAGGTAGATGTGTAACTTAGGAATTAGTTGCTTTGTCTGAAAGAACAAAACAACCTGACATTGGAGCTCACATGAAAATCTAATACCGAGTACCCGACTTAACACACTACTGTAACTCTGATAGAATTTTTTGTTTCATAACCTTGGCATACACAGAATAAGGAGTTCTGATGGGGCCTAGAGGAAACTCACACAAACACAGGAAGGACATGCATATGGTCCTCATGGTGAGAAAGCAAGCTTGAACTGCAAGGTGCTAACTTCCAAACCACCAAAGCATTTTGCACACAGGTGATTGTGTCAGTGATGAAACATTGTCATAAGCAGGATCACAGAACTGTTACTTCCATTCAGATAGTTTTTGTTGAAAAGGATTTACAAGAAAAAAAATGGCCTCTTCGGGGTGCCTTCCCTTCACGTATGAGGCAGCTTCCATTGAGACATGTGACATTTAGAGGAACATTGTATAATATAACACATAGATTTGGTATCACAATACATGTGCTACAGATTGTATAGAACTGCTGTATTTCAGATTTAGATCATTGGTATAAAAAAGTATATATAATAAACATATCATAAAAAAGTATGCACTATAGAGGGATATGCTTTGTTTATATTTAATTTCTGAGATTTACATCTACTTTGAGCAAAGTACTATGGTTACCTCCCTGCTCTCAACCTGTAAATACAGTGCCTTGAAAAAGTATCCATACCCCTTGAAATATTCCAAATTTTGTCATGTTACAACCAAAAGCGTATTTTTAATGGGATTTTATGTGATAGACCAACATAAAGGGGCACATCATTGTGAAGTGGAAGGAAAAGGATAAATGGATTCCAAATCTTTTTACAAATAAATATCTGAAAAGTGTGGTGTACATTTGTATTCAGCCACCTTTACTCTGACATCCCTAACTTAAATCTAGTGGAACCATTTGTCTTCAGTAGTCACCTAATTAGTAAATAGAGTCCACCTGTGTGTAATTTAATCTCAGTATAAATACAGCTGTTCTGTGAAGCCCTCAGAGATTTTTTAGAGAACCTTGGTGAACAAACAAAATCATGAAGACCAAGGAACACACCAGACAGGTCAGGGATAAAGTTGTGGAGAAGAAGTTTAAAGCAGGGTTAGGTTATAAAAAGATATCCCAAGCTTTGAACATATCACGGAGCACTGATCAATCCATCATCCAAAAATAGAAAGAATATGGCACAACTGAAAACCTACCAAGACATGGCGTACACCAAAACTGACTGTGAGATGAAGAAAAAAGCTTCCATAGTGTAATTTGTTTAAAAAATGTTAATAGATAAAAACAGTATTGCACTTACAATTAGTCGTGTAAATGTTAGCGTTTCAAGTAAACAAGCCGGCTAGCTCTCGATCACTGCCTGTTGCTTCCGGGTTCAGCACAGTTTTCGGTTTCATCACAAATTACGTCTTCCTGGGGCACCAAACTGTGCTAAACCCAGAAGCAATGAGCAGTGATCGAGAGCCGGCCGTCTCATTTACTTGAAACACTAACATTTATACGACTAATTGTAAGTGCAATACTGTTTTTATCTATTAAATAATTTTAAACAAATTACACTATGGAAGCTTTTTTCTTCATCTCACATGGGGAGTAACTGCATAGTATTGAGGACTTCCTGCTCGGAACACCAGGGGATATCTTGACATCTATATACAGAGACCCGTGACTGGGGAATAGGTCAATGGCATATACGATCTCTTAAACAAGAGATCTAGATATCTGGTAAGCGGTAGTGTTTTTACTGGTGGAGGACCTGTTCTATCGACCCTTTTCACACATTCTTGAGTGTTAAAGTTTTGAGTCACAGCGGAACATCGGGTTGAGAAAACTTTATCTATGAATTGTCATCCTTGAACTTTATTTGGAACACTCTTTTCAACAATTAAATAGGAGTGGTTTGGACATTCAGAGGACTCATATAGTCTTTTCACTTTTCATCTCTTGAGCATTTTTTGTATTCACTTATTTTTTATGCTCACTTTTTACGTTTCATAATGCATGATTTATTATGAGGGGCAAAGAGGATTCATTAGTTTCCCTATTTCTGATATTTTTGCACTTGTCATTATACATTGACACACCACTTTACTTAGCTCAGCTTATATATTTTATATTAATAGACATTGGCGTATAGTCAAACACGAAGTCCTCCCCTATATAACCCCTCCTACACAGAAAGTACCTTAGTTTTGTAGCTAAGAAATGAATATCCCCAAAAAGATGGGAGGTACCTCTGTGTCCCGTGATGTACTCCAAGAAAATAATGACTATGTGGGATGTCCTAAAGCAATGGACTTGAGGGGAGGGAGACACAATCACAGAAATGAGTTTTATATAAGAAGAGATTAATACTACATGCATGCATCAAATGTAGAAACAGGTATTATCCGCAAGGGGTTACTCTAGATTCCTGGTGGAATTGTCCACATATACCCGAGTATATATAGGTATTAGAGATACCTCCAGATGAATGTGGAAACAAAGCCAAGTTGCAGGGGCCCCTGAGCATGATCACTATACAGCAGTCGTCTTAGGCCCTGTACACACGATCAGTCCAAACTGATGAAAACGGACTAAAGTTCAGTTTCATCAGTCCAAACCGACCATGTGTATGGCCCATCAGTCTTTTGTCCTTCAGTCCAAAGTTTTAAAACTTGCTTTAAAATCGGACCGATTGACGCCTACCGATCGGTCAAAACCGATGGTTAGTACGCAAAAGCATCGGTTCAAAACCCGCGCATGCTCAGAATTAAGTCGACGCATGCTTGGAAGCATTGAACTTCATTTTTTTCTGCACGTTGTTGTGTTTTACGTCACCGCGTTATGAAACTGAACTTCAGTCCGTTTTCATCAGTTTGGACTGATCATGTGTACAAGGCCTTAGTGTCAGAAGCCTGAATACAAGATTGTTGTCAAACTGTTGTCCAACCAGCCTGGAACAGAAACTGTGGTGTTGCACTGAAATTTAGTCAGCCTATCTACTCTGTGCTTTAGTCCCTCCCTAGTAGTTTCTAGACTGACATGCAATCGGACCTCTAGCAACCAGAATTGGCTTTCAGATGCCTAATCTGGCTCTTGCTATGCAGATTATCGACACGTAAGCTAAAACTAGCTATAGAATCCCAGACCAGAAGAGACACAGTTAACTAAAATAACAGGAGCTGAATATAAATTGCATATAAAATCTATTGCAATAAACAGGTTCATCTACTAATATACTGGAAGGTGACCACCACATACATACAGTAGCACAAACCTAGCTACCTAGCATTGTGCATGAGAGATAATAACAACAGGACACAGACTTGTCTTTCACTATGATTCAGAAAAAAAAGTTTTGGGCAGCTACAGTTAAACACCCACAACACAGGAACAATTACCTTGTAGACTCTGCTTCTGGTCTGGATAAAATACAGTATTACAGTAATGTAGCTCCTGTGTGTGGAGTCGACTCCCCTCTATCTATGTCATCCTTTGTTTTGAGCCCACCCCAGGACAGGAAGTGTTAGTACATATTTATACATAACACTGTGATATTGGCAGCTAACAGAGAGCCACAGATCCATACAGCATATTATCAATATATATTAACTAACATACATACATTGAGGAGTGTGGGAGAGTTAGCCAGACATTCTGTGTGCTTATGTATTTCTCCCCTGTGGAAAAACTGTACTACACATGCAGTTGTGGAGCTAAAGCGTGTGATGTAAATATCCGTAATATGTTGCTACTACAGTAAAATTGTTAAAAGGCTGCTTGTGTGGACATTTCTTTATTATCGGAGGTGGGCCTCATGCCAGAAGAATGTGAATGGCTAAGATGGCAGAGTTTCTTCCTATAGAGGTGTGCATACCTACATTAATCCATTTTTGAACATAAAGTAGATGGAGTTGCAGCAAATCAGGGAGGCTTTCTCTGAGGCCGCGTACAGACGATGAGACATGTCCGCTCAAACATGTCCGACGGACCGTTTCCAGTGGACATGTCTCATCGGATTTTGGTCCGATGGCGTGTACACACCATTGGACGAAAATCCCCTCGGGCTGAGGACGCGGTGACGTGGCGGTGACGTTGATGTCGCCACGTCACCACTCCAGGAAGTAAAATACTTCCACGCATCCATTCGACGCATGCGGGAGATTTTTGTCCGCTGGTTAGGTGTACTAACCAGCGGACATGTCGGACGGACGGGTTTCCAGCAGACAAGTTTTAAACATGCTTTAAAACTTGTCTGCTGGAAAAACCTGTCTGCTAGCCCGTACACACGGTCGGATATGTCCGCTGAAACTGGTCTGAAGTTTGATCGTGTGTACGCGGCCTTAGACGTTGACAGCTCATCACCTACAGATAGTACATTGGGGAGAGGTGAGGAGGATGCCTTATTTAACTCTCCACCTTTAAGTACCTGAAATGTACTGCTCATTCAAAGCCTAATCTCTGTGAGGTGACAATGTGGCATGCAGCCCCCCTACAGCAAATACCTCTGTTGATAGTGAACTGGTTGATATGTGTAACCTAAGTTTCTAACCTACACATGTTGAGGGGCACCAGGATTTTGGTCTGTTATGTAAAACACCCTTTTTCTTTTTGTTTTCAGAATCCTGAGAAGTTAAATTCTAGGTCCTGGAGCTTGGAGGCTTTAACCACTTAAGGACCACTTAAGGACCGCCTCCTGCACATATACGTTGGCAGAATGGCAAGGGCTGGGCACAGGCACGTAGCTTTACGTCGCTTTTAAGAGCCCAGCCGCGGGTCGCACGCATGACCCGGTCACATGGGCTGAAGAACGGGGAGAGGTGTGTGTAAACACACCTTCCCCCTTTTTCTGTGTGCCAGTGTCACTGATTGTCTGTTCCCTGTTATAGGGAACGACGATCAGTGACATCACACCTACAGCCACACCCCCCCTACAGTAAGAATCACTCCCTTAGGGCACACTTAACCCCTTAGCACCCCCTAGTGTTTAACCCCTTCACTGCCATTGTAATTTTCACAGTATCAGTGCATTTTATAGCACTTTTTGCTGTGAAAATGACAATGCAGATACCTTATAGCATTCGCTCCTGAGGAAGTGTTTTTACATGAAACGCATTGGTCACTAAGGATGTAGCTATACGCCTTAATAGAACTCCATTCAGATATACTATTTTATGATTTGTACTATTTTTACTTCTATATACATTATTATGTTGTTATGTGCTGCCTAGCCTATATGTATACATAATTTATATTGTCTGGATTTTTCCATCCCATTGCTATGTGCTGTCTAATTGACTATGGGCCAGATTCAGCAACACTTGCGCTGGAGTATTTCGATATGCGCCGCGTAACTGTGAAGATGCGCCGTCGTTTCTATGTGCCCGTACCCACCAAACTAGATGCGCCCAATAACGGGCCATTTGCGACCGGCGGAACGTTCCGACGCCAGAGTATCGTCAGCGCTTAATTTCGCTTGGCGCATCAGTCGCGCCTATTGATTTCCCCTGCAAATATGCAAATGAGGGATTTTTCCCAATTCACGAACGGATTAGCACCATACGCTGGCTACATGCGCCGCGCGTATCTCGTCCGTCCGGCGCAAAGTTATTTCTACA
Source organism: Rana kukunoris (assembly GCA_029574335.1). Taxonomy (NCBI): domain Eukaryota; kingdom Metazoa; phylum Chordata; class Amphibia; order Anura; family Ranidae; genus Rana; species Rana kukunoris. The sequence continues at coordinate 391,889,859 of CM056051.1, forward strand.
AAAGGCTGCTTTATCTTTACTCCAGATGGCCACAGGTCAGCAGGAGAGCAGCTACAGCAGCGTTACCAACGATAAGAGCTAGCTGAGCACCCCCACTTGCAGGACAACACCTCTGTCCATGCTTGTCTGTCAAATTTTACAGCCATGGAGGAAGACATCATAGGTCTCCATAGCCGAGATGACGGCTGACAGCTCCTGGCCATTAAAGTTCAGCTTTCTCCTGTGTGTTTGCGGGGAACGGGAGCAGCCATCTCAGAACAAAAGTAACATCACTGCGGGGAGGGGGAGCAGGATATACTTTAGTGCCGGAATGGCGCTTCTACGGGCGCATTTAAACGCCCAACGGAAGGCATTGCGCTGACGTTTCCCGTGAAGTGGTGCCGACGGAAGTTGTGAGCATGCGCACAAAGGGGGCGAGTGGAGCCTCACTCACTGCGCATGCTCCGTGAATGATGCGCTGAACGTAAGCCTCTGCGCTGGGCTCCGCCCATCATTTACATATGATCACACCCACTTCCCCTTGTGTCGGGTTACGCCAGCACATTATTGTTACTCTGGCGCAAGTTTACGCGCAACTGCTATGTGAATAACAGTACTTGCGCTGAAAGGGTCGTCAGAGTAACGTAAATGAGAAGCGTTACTCTGGAGCAAAGATGCTCTCATCTACCTGAATCTGGCCCTATATGTATACGTTTTAATGTTGGTTAATTTCATGTGCGGTTGTACATGTCACCTACATACATGTGTTACATCAATACTATGCACCTATGCAATAAATATTTGATTATGTTTTATACAACCCCCATCAGTTTACTGCTTCATTTAAAGTCCCAAATTTCCCCCTTTTTGTATTCTTACCCGGTATGGAAGCGCATTTTCAATGTGCTTCATTTAAAGTCCCAAATCTCCCCCACATTTAACTTATTGGTTTCAGTTGTCACCAGGAAGGGCTTAATGCTGTGCTGATACATATATGCATAGAGCTGCCACTGCTGTTCTGTGCTGGGAGTGCACTCAATAAGACACCCTGTGACTGCGCTGTCACTGATAGTTCACAGTCTCTGTTTATGATCGGGAGCCAGTAGGATAGGCTCCCAATCATGTGACCACTGCAACATCCAATCACAGTGATTACATGAACGGAAAACCTGCTGCATTAGGAAAAAAATAAAGGGCCAGCTCCTGGCAGCGAGAAGGTGTTAAAGACACAAACCATGGGGAAAAGTGCATGTATTGTAGAGATTCACTGCATATCCTGTTATTTTTCCCAGACTTACAGTTTAAAACTAAAATCAAATACATACAGTAATATTGCTTTAACTATTACAATGTTTTTAATGGCACTCATTAAACTGAAATATTAGCATGGGGTCAAAGGTATGAGCCATCAGTGATCAGTGTCCTTGAGAAAAGTCCAATGTGGACACATGGAAAATATTTTCTGAATTGCTGTAAAACAAGGTCAGCTAATATTTCACATGCTCTGTACAATAGGAGATAACAAAGTATGTTCTTTGCAAGATCAGCTATCTGACAATGATAACGTACTGTACTCAGTTTCATCAATTCATTTATACAGTCATCCTTCAGCTGTGATTATTAATTTATGCGTGTTAAACAACAGCACAATAAACTGTGCAGATAAAAGATAGTGAAATGGGACTATCAGTTAAAGGTGAATTTAGGTCAGCCATGTATGTTTTGCATTTAAAGTGTTTCTGTCGTTTATAGTAGATCAAAACCCTATGACATTGTGCATTATAAACATTTACTATTTTTTACTTTTTTCATCATCTTTACTCACTGCAGCATCAGCTACATAATCACTGCTCTGGACTGACTTCCTGATAATGATAAGACTGGACAATACCTGAACTTATGTGGTCTTTACCAGGGGCAGGGGCACATGTACCTGGGGTGGGGGCACCACTGGAGCACAAGTTGTCACTTCCCCACAGAAAGCATAAGGACGTTCTTGGCAGGATCACCACTTATATTTTAATGAAAGCTGTTTAAAACAAGATTGAAAACTATTTTTGAAATTACATTAACATGTTAAAGCTTGTATGAGATATTGTAGTGATTGGGCCAGATTCTCATAGAAATTTGCTTGCGTATCGTAAGCCATTTACACTACGCCGCCGCATCGTACTAGAGCAAGTGCCGTATTCTCTAACCATTTGCTCTGTACTTTGCGTTGGCGTAGCGAAAAAGGCCCAGCGTAAGCCCGCGTAATTCAAATGAGGCGGCTTGTATTTAAATTAAGCGCGCCCCCGCGTCGAACGAACTGCGAATGCGCCGGCCGGGAAAAAAAAGGCCAGTGCGCATGCTCCAGCTCACGTCAGAAAGCGTCGTTGAAACCGACGTCAAAACGACGTGATCGTCACTTAAGCAATGCCCTATTCGCGAACGAGTTAGTAAAACGACGTAAACGACGGGAAAAGCCGACGCTGACCCGACGCCATACTTAACATGGCATCCGACGGCACCCGACGGCATCCAACGGAACTTCGTAAGGTTACTCCACATAGAAGCTGGGGTAACCTTACGCGGACGAAAACGACGTACGCGACGACGGGGGAGCGTAAAAGCGATCGGGAATCGGCGTACTAGCCTCATTTGCATATGCAAATGAGAAAACAACGTAAAGGCCACCTAGTGGCCGGAGTTGTCATTACAACTACGATCCGCAAGTGTAATGGTTTTACACTTGTCGGATGTTAAAGCGTATCTATGCCAAAGTGATGCTAAGCATCACGCGCATAGATACGAGGCAAAAAAAACGGCGATACGACGGGGTATCTGAGATACTCCGTCGTATCGCCGCTGAGAATCTGGCCCATTGTCTTTACATATAAGTCATGTTATATGCAATATATAGTATTTCTATGCATTTGGAGTATAATGCAAATGGCTGACTAGCTGGAAAGAATTTTTTTTCTATATTCAGAATGTTGTAAAATCTTTTAATTAGATGGTGGGATTGTTTTACTGGGTTATGGGTGATGACTAAGGGCCCATTAACACGTGTACGTTGTGGCAATACGTGCTGAATTTATAAAAAGATATTCCCGTGCTGGCCAAGTCTAAAAGGTGGGGTACTGCAGCAAGCACTGAAGGTAGTATCAAGACCCAGGTAAGTATAAATGTAGAAGTAGTGCTGCGCTGTGCATAAATAGGTGATAAAGTGCAAATACGAGCTGAATCATATGTTTCTTTTTATAATTAAATTTCAAATAACATGGAACATTCTACAAAATACAGTAAGTAAACATACTGTACAGGTAGATTGTATTCATAACAGTGTCCAAAGGTCAATAAACTAGCAATCAGTACATACAGAGAGAAAATCAACCATAACGGTATAACCAAGGACCAAAATAGTGTAAGTATTCAAAGACTTCAACCTGTGAGCCAGCAGCTATGCACTCATTATATCCATCTCTACAATGAGCGTGTTACAAAGTGAAACATCATGTGACTAAGAAAGGTCAGGAAAAAAAAGAGAAATAGATAAAAGGAAAACAAAGTGTAGCACCTTCTAGTGTGCTATAAGTGGTAGTGCAGATAAATTATAGTCTGGCTCAGGGCTAAGCCTGAGCCATGGAATCTGGGTCAAGGCTCATTGGAGTTCAGGGCTGGATGACTCATCCAGGCAGCTCTCTGGTGCCTCCCCCTGGTTCCAGAGTTATGGAGAATGTTCTGGAAATTAGTGGGCGGAAGCTAGGAGGGGTTTCTTGCATATTTAGGGGGCCCTTAGCCAATCCCCATGAAGTGGGTCTGGCAGGGAACTAAGGAGCCCTTAAATAGACATGAGTCATACCAGCAGGGGAGTCGGGTAGAATATGGAGATGCAGTGCAGAGGGAGTCTATTGGTGGCCCTCGGAGGACCCTTGCGGGGGAGGCTTTGCCTCAGGCTGGGGCTCAGGTGGCGGGATTTCTACCACAGAAGAAGTTGAAGGAGGCTTTCTGGAGAGGCAGCGGGAGCAAAGAGAGACAGAGTGAGTAGATCAGCACAGTGCAGGGACAGACAAGAGGAGAGACTGCCACTTGCAGCAGGTCTCTCTTGAAGATGGTAGTATGCTAAGTGTTCATCAAAACTTGCCCTGGGAAATCTCCATGTGTGTCAGTCGGGTACACTTGGAAGAAGAAGCAGTCAGGTGGGCTTGGGAAGAGGCAGACAGGTGGGATAGCATTTCCTGCAAGATGTAGAGCTGGGACTAGTGTCTACAAGGGAGCGGAAGGTGTTTCAGGAAGCAGTTCACTCCACATGTGCTACTTTCGCTGAACTAACAAGAGACTGTAAGCTCCCACATTATAAATCAACTGGAGTTCTGTGGAGCATGTCAATTTGAGCTGTGAAGAGGATCAAGTCAAGCTGTGCAGGAGGACCAAGTGGAGCTCACTGGCAACCGCTCATAAGGGCCGCAGGGGCTCCGCCCCCCTAATCCATGTTCAATGTTTTATTGCAGGGATCTAAAAGTCACCTGTGCTATGAATGGTGCATTGCTGTGCCATACATTGTGAATGCATTGTGTATTGTGAATTCCATGTGTCGTGCATAGGGCAGCTCATTCACTTGAATGGATTGCCTATGCCCGTTCGTTGCACCAAAGAAGCTTAAAGCGGATGTCCGCTCAAAAATAAATATTAAAAGCCAGCAGCTACAAATACTGCAGCTGCTGACTTTTAATATTAGGACGGTGAGGGAACCAGGAAGTGAAGCGCTCCGGCTTCACTGCCCGGTTCCCTACGGCGCATTCGCGAGTCGCACTGCGCCCGCCGATTGGCTCCCGCTGTGTGCTGGGAGCCGAGTGTTCCCAGCACGCATTGGGGGACGGACAGGATGTCAGGAAATGCCCGTCTTTTGCCCGAGATGTGTGGCCGGAAGTGGGTGCAAATACCTGTTTATAGACAGGTATCTGCACCCCCCTCCCCCCTGAAAGGAGTCAAATGTGACACCAGAGAGGGGAGGGTGCCAATCAGCGTGACTTCACTTTAGGGTGGAGTTCCGCTTTAAGGACCAAATTTTGGCTGTGGGACAGGTGTGTTTTTCACATGCGTTTTAGCATGATTTTCACGTTCTGCTGTGGCAAAATCACAACACATTTGGTGTGCTATTAAGGATAATAAGATTTTAGTGTGATTTGGAAACATAGCCATAATTGGTGTGGTGTGACTCTGTGAAAAGACCAAACCCTTATCTGAGCATTCAGGGAAGGGGGGGGACGGGGACAAGCGCGCACCCCCCTGGCTGGGGGCTCCCCCCACCCCAATGGCATGCAGCCTGGTATAGTTTAGGGGGGCAGGGCACTCGCTTGTGCCCTCCCTTTCTTGACCTGCCAGGCTGCATGCTCAGATAAGGGTCTGTTATGTATTTTCAGGGGGGACACAACAACATTTTAAAAATGTATAAAAATGCTCCCTAACAACTAGCTGTTCACATTTTTTAAAAGAGAAAAACAAAAAACACAAAATGCATGGAAACTGCATGCAAAAAAAGCATCACAAATGCAGGTATAAAATATGCAAAATGTGCCTGAAAACCGCATGAACCGCAACAACATATATGTGAACCTAGCCTAAAAATGGTTGTAAACCTCAGACATGAAATATGAACAAAGCATGTCCCTCTCTAGTGTGTACTTGTATCAATTTAGAGCATTACATGTAATTTCTGTCTGCTGCTGTGTTCCTTTGCTATCAGCATGAATCACCTCTTAAAAAAAAAAGATAAAAAAAGTAACGGGAGGGATCTCTAGCACATAGCCATGGTTGACAGGCCCAGCTCTGTTCCTGTGTGCTGTGTGAAGAGGGTGTGTCACTTTCCTCCAATATGCTCTTAGAGCTCTCCTCACTAACCTGTGCAGTGTGTAATTTCAGTTCTCTACCCCCTGTTTGATGACAGCTTAGACATGCTTTATAAATTCTGAACTTTGAACGGATGTAGAGAAAAAAGACTGCAGATAAACAGTTACAACTTATGCAGAGAGATTTGTTTCTTTTTTTTCAAATTTCTTTATTTATAAACAGAGAGGCCAGTCCGTCCGGACCATATCACATACAATTCACATAACATAGAGGAAAAAAAGGAGAAAACAGCGCCAGGGCTGTCTTAATGAGAGGGCACACCTGGGCACTGCCCGGGGGCCCCAGCTGCATGGGGGGCCCCTGCCCTTTCCCCAAAACAGCTGGTCCTTGAGCCCGGGCTGCCCCGAAATTGGGGCAGCCCAGGCTGCCCCTCTACATCCCAGTTATCCCCCAGCACTCTGACCCCTCTACACCCTAGATATCCCCTACCTTCTACCTACTTAATTTCTGTTTACATGCACTGTCTCCATTGTAGGGGCCCCAGAGCATTACTTTGCCCAGGGGCCCATGATGCTATTAAGACGGCCCTGAACAGCGCAGTCAAAATCAAAAACAACATAGGGATACAGACAAAGACATTCAATACATGGTTCCAAAGTGTCACTCTTGGCCCCTGTTAGTAGTGAGTCCCCGAAGGACTTGTGTCGACCATGTATGGCCATAAGGGCCCGAGCGTGGGAACCATGGCAAGTCAGACTCTTCAACCCAGCATGACTCTAGCAGGCTGTCTCTATCCCTCCCACCCAATATGCGGGGCTTTATGGGCACTGGTGGAAATACCAGCGTCTGGGCCTGGATAACGTAGCCTCTCCTCCAGTTTCCGTTTTTCCAAGTGGATTAGAACAGAAGCAGTTAAAGTTGACCGGAGGTAAAGAGATGAGAAGAAAGTAAAGAGAAAAGGAAAAGAGAAGGGGGGGTATAGGGGGGGGGGGGGTTTGCACGAGCACGGGTAAAGCAAAGGCGGAGGAGCGCGAGCTACAGTGGTGGGTATCTCATGGCTTGATCGCATATGAACATGTACTATAATGGTGTGATCAGGGGTCACTCAGCTTCTCTCAGCGACTGTCCCTCCCCCGAGTATCTAAACATGTCCCACAACTGCCAGGTGTTGGTGTACACCTCCTGTCTCTGCTGGTTAGAAAGGACCAGATCCTCCATGCGGCCTATCTCGTCGACCTTTCTAAGCCAAAGCACAATCGTCGGCGGCTGAGGGGACTTCCAGTGAAGAGGCACGCAGGCCCTAGCCGCGTCCAAAAGGTGACGTATCACGGATTTTTTGTAGGTTCCAGCTGACATGTCTGTCGCATGTAGCAGAAAGTACGCCGGGTCATCCGGTACCACACTCTCCGTGAATTTCTGGGTAATGCGGCGCACCTCCTCCCAGAAGCCCTTGACCCGAGGACATGACCAAAAAACATGCAAGAGTGTACCCCTGGCCTGTTAACATCTCCAACAGGTGGCTGAAGAGGTGGGAAAGATTTTATTCAGGAGATCCGGTGTCCTGTACCCAGAGGTGTATTTAGGTTTTGTGCTGCCCTAGGCCTGACTAAACTCATGCACCCCTAATTTAAATATGACCCACCCCTTCCTGTTAGGCCACACCCTGTGTTGTTTAAGACCCGCCCTGAAATTTTCAAATGAGGACACTAGTTCTGAGGGCCGGGGGGGGGGGGGGGCAATGGATTCCCTTAATTTACCTAGATTTCCTCTTACTTCCTGGTTGCCCATAGAGCAGGAAGTGAAGGGAAATCTTCGCAATGGGACAGGGATGGTAAAAAATAAACTGACAGGGGCTATAACCCTCCCTTACTCTACCCAAAATGAAAAAAGAGTGTAGCCTATAGTTCTACTTTAAGTAGATATACGTATAGTACAGTGAGGAGGTTTTTGTTATGCAGGATGATAAAACAAAATTTGAAGCCCCCCCCCCCCACAGTTGCGGAATGCCGCCCGCCCGCATACCAGAAGCAGAGCGGCCGCTTTTTGGGGGCGCTAGACTAATTTTCCTAACAGTGTAGCGCAAGCCGGCGGGGACTCTTTTCATGCTGCCCCCCTGCAAAGTGCTGGCCTAGGCCAGGATACAGCTCTGCCTGTACCACCGTACAAGAATCCTATAGTTCGTCTCCTGTGTCTTGGAGCAGAGAGAGGATTTGTGGGTGAATCTGAGTATGTTTAGTTTCTTGGCAGTGGAAAATTGAGTATTCAGTTCCCTTTCCCACTTAGTAAGAGCCGGTATCTGATAATCGTCAGGGCGGGAGATCAGCATGGAGTACATCAGAGAAAGAGCATGAGGTAGAGCACCGGTTTCAACACACAGGGTCTCCAGAGTCGTGAGGGGGGTTTGTGGCCCTACAGGGGGTGGGAGGTCATGTAAAAAGTGGTTAAATTGATTCGCCCTCAAGAAGTCAAGTCTATATACTCCTGCGGGATCCGCTAGTTCAGAGGCAGACTTCCATCTGCCTCTATGACTGAAATGGGAAGCCTGAAAAAGCCCAGCCCCCTTGAGTTCTAAAAAACTTCGGTCTCGCAACCCGGGTTCAAATTTGGGGTGCCCAATAATAGGGCGGAGGGGGGAATCGCAACTAGACAGGGAGAACTGCGGAAAAAGTTGTGCGCAGGTTCCAATCATGGTTCCCAACAACGGATGTCTCGTTGTTCACGTTGGCAAAGCCGACAGGCACCAGGGGGCCCTCTGCAGCGGAACCTCCGATTGTTCCTGTTCCACCTGTATCCAAAGCTTGGAGTCACTATGGCGACACCAGTCAAGGAGTCGCACCAGGTGAGCCGCCCAGTAATATGTCCTGAAGTTTCGGCAGTAAGAGGACCTTCCGTTGTAGGCGTGGTCTCTTCCCGGCCCACAGGAAGCAGGTGAATGCCGTGTGTACCTGTCTGAAATAACTTCCAGGGATGCGGATCGGGAGGGCCTGTATCTAGTACAGAAACGTGGGTAATATTGTCATTTTGAGAATGTTGCAACGGCCTACCCAAGAGTGTAGGCCGCTGGTCCACTGCTGGAGTAACTTTTGGACTTCCCTCAAGAGAGGGGGAAAATTTAACTTGAAAACCTGTGAGAGGGAAGGGGGTATATATGTCCCCAGGTATTTCAGTGCTACCTCTGTCCAATTAAAGCGAAAGTTGTCTTTGAGGTGAGACAGTCGTGTCTGCGGTATCCCTATCCCCATGGCCTCAGATTTAGTAAGGTTGATTTTTAAATTAGACATCCGCCCGTAAGTATCAAATTCTCGTATGAGGTTTGGCAGGGAGATGTCTGGGTTGGTGAGGGTAAATAGTAGGTTATCCGCGTAAACAGACACTTTATGTTGCCTGTCTCCGGTCTGTATTCCAGTGATGTCGGGGTGCAGCCATAGACATAGAAAGGGTTCTAGGGAGAGCGCCAATAGAAGTGGGGATAGAGGACACCCCTGCCTCGTCCTGTTGGTAATGGGGAACAGGTCAGAAAGCACCCCATTGGCCTTGACCCTCGCCGTCGGACCTCTAAATATCGCCGAAATCCAGCTCTGTATTCTGTCTCCTAGGCCTATATGTCTCAGGGTCGACTTCATGAACTGCCAGTCCACCCTGTCGAACGCCTTTTCGGCGTCCGTCCCCAGAAACAGGCAGGGTATTTTACTGTCGGTTGCTATGTGCAGTAGGTTGAGGACTTTGGTGGTGTTATCGCGAACTTCCCTGGAGGGCACGAACCCAACCTGGTCTAGGTGGATCAGGCTCGGGAGATGTTTCTGCAACCGAGTTGCCAGGATTTTGGTAAATAATTTAAGATCTGTGTTCAGGAGGGAGATAGCTCCCACAGTGGGTTGGGTCCCTGCCCTCCTTGTGGATTACCGAGATTTGGGCTTGCAACGTGGCAGTATGGAAGGGTTCCCAAGACCCCAGGTCATTGAATAGCCTCACCATATGGGGACGGAGAGAGGGAAACAGGGTCCTGTAATAGGCGATTGTTAGTCCATCCCGTCCAGGGGCCTTACCCGGTTTGGCGCTCTTTCAAGTTGTAACTCGGGCATGGTAATAGGGTCCTCTAAGCTCTCTCTAGCCTCAGCCAGCAGGGAAGGCATTAAGGACGTAGAGATATAGTTCAGAGCTGAGTCCTGGTCGGTCGGGACTTTGTCAAGATTGTAAAGGGAGCTATAAAAGTCTCTAAATTCGGGGGCGTGACCGGAAGCCAGCCTGGAAGGAAGCATCCCCTGAGAGCTCCTCTCCAGCCCGCAGCTTACAGGCAAAAAACCGGGGGTATATGCAGCCATCCATGGGCGGTTCGCGGACCTCCAGATCCAGCAAAGCAAGGGGATCATCCCAACCCCCGCCAGGCTCCGCTACGACACTTAAAGACTACTTTAAACCGCCCGACATGCCGCCGGGCGGAGGGGACAAGATGGCGCCGGACGCAGCCACCCTTAGGACAGAGACTTCTCCTCCTCGCTCCCTCTTGCCGGACCATCCGGAGCCATCCCCGACCCGAGCGCGGACTACCGCTCCATCCCTGAGCCCGGATGGCTCACAGCCGTGGGTGAGTGAACCTCAGCACCCCCACCCCCCCGCAGCGGATCACGAGGCACAGGCCGCGGCCCTCCTCACCTCTCCGGAGCGGGACACCCCATACACGGGGGCCTTCCCCCTCCTGCTACGCACGACCCCGGACCCTGATCAGCACAGCGGTCCGCAGATCTCTCCCTCACCCACGTTTGAGGAGGATTTCCCAGTCCTGCAGGCCTCCTCACGCTCCCAGGCCTCCATGGGACTCCCAGAGCGCATCAGCTCCTCTGCTGAGGCCAGGCCAGGCTCTACCTCCCCCGCAGCTCAGGGACAGACCCACCCAACCATCAATCCGGGGAATGGAGATCAGTTGGGGCGTTCTCCCCCCTCATATGCCTCTATGGCCAGCACCAGTGCGCCCTGGCACGGGAGGGCCCCCACTCCACTCGTGGATCAGGCTGAGGCCTGGTCCAACCCATGGGACTTACCGCAGCAACCCCCCCTCAAGGCCAGACAGCACAGGGAATCAGCTCCCTCCCGCCATCCATCCCCCACTGATCCACTACAGCCTACTTATGATGTCAGGGGACCCCCCTACCACCCCCCCCACCATGGCAGTCTTATTTGCAGCCCATGCCCATGAAAGATGATTTTAAACAGCTTGTTGAGGACGTTAAGGCGACCTGCCGCGCTGAAATTCAAGTTCTCCAAACGGGCCTCAAACACTTAACTGACCGAATGGAAATGGCAGAGGAGGAGATCCAAGAGACCAAACTGGCGGTGCATCGCACCCAGATTCAGGCATCAGACCACCGTCTCATGCTAAGAGACATGCAGCGGCATGTTGAGGACCTGGACAACAGGGGGCGCCGCAACAACATCCGCATACGCGGTCTCCCTGAAGCAGACGGGGCAGAAGACCTGCAGCTCACCCTTCAGAATTTATTTAATGAAATACTGGGTGAACCACCAGACAAGACCATCGAGATGGACAGAGCCCACCGAGCCCTTAAACCAAAGAGCCCAGCCTCCAACCCACGTGACGTCATATGTCGCATAAACTCCTACAAGTTGAAGGAAAACATAATGCGCAAAGCCCGTCCTATGCGCAACCTGGCCTTTGACAACAACCCCCTGCAGATCTACCCGGATCTCTCTTGGATCACGTTGCAGAAACGACGCCTACTACAACCCCTGCTCCGCACCTTACAGGACAAGGACATTGTGTATCGATGGGGCTTCCCCTTCAGCCTGTCCGCCAACCACCAGGGGACCTCAGCCACTCTACGCTACCCAGAGGACCTGGACGACTTCTGCAGAACCCTGGACATCCCTGTTCCCCGGCTGCCGGACTGGGACCTCGTGGCCACACCACCCCCCCCGCCAGTAGTCTGGCAGAGAGTCCCACCGTCCAAACGCCCTAGGGGCCGTAACCCTGCCCGCAACTCCCCCAGGCACGGGCACACCTAGGATGGTAGCCCTGGCCACAAGAGTCGCCTTGAGCACTGCATGAAGCCCTCCTGTTTTGCTTTTGTTTTTGCTTTTGATTCCACTCCATCACCTTACCCCCGGTTGCCCCAGCCTTACCCCTACGCCACACATCGGGCCTGTCTCGGATGAGACACCGAAGAGGCTGCCCTTCTGATCACGGACCCCCCCATGGCTTATAGCCTGAGAGTTCCTTCTCCCCTAACCCCCACAGTGGAGTCTCTCCACACCACCCCCTTGCCCCCCCGACCTATGTTCTTGGACTTTCTGGTCGGGAGGTCCTTAAGGAACTGTTGGGACCTGAGGGCCCCCGGGCTGCTTGGGCCCTCTCTGTTGAATGTTGATGTGTTCTCCTTATGTTTTGTTTTTGCTCTCACTCTTTTCTTTCTTTTCAGATATCTCTCTCTCCTCTCCTGTGCAGGCAGCACCCGACAACGCACCCTGGTGGCTGTCGCCTCGGCGGTCTCCCCACTCACCCTCCCAGAGCCTGATGCAGCACGCCTGACTCCAGCTAAGTACAACCCACGTTCTCTCCACCCACAGTATGGCTAAGTTGCTATCTTTAAATGTACACGGGCTTAACTCCAATAGGAAACGTCATCTAGCACTTAGGGAATTCAGGCAATCAGGGGCGGAGATTATAATGGTACAGGAATCGCACTTCTCCAAGGGCGATTCCTTTACGTTTGCATCCAGGTACTTTCCCTTAGTATACCAGGCCTTTAGTTCACGTAAACAGGCAGGGGTCGCAATCCTGGTTAAACATGGCACCCCCTTCACATGCACAGACTCATACATCGACCCTCTGGGCCACTTCATCATTCTGAGGGGAACATGGCTCTCGCGAGACGTCACTCTATGCACCCTGTATGCTCCCAATGCACATCAGCACAGATTTCTAAGCCGGGTTCTTACCCGCCTGGCCAGATCCCCCCGCGACCTACTGGTGGTGGGGGGGGACTTTAACCTCCCCCATTCGGTGGCCTGGGACCGCATGGTGGTGAATCCCCGGGCCTCTCAGACGAAAGCCCTGCGGGACTCTAAACTCTTCCGTCAGCTTACAAGGAAACATACTCTATTCGACGCATGGAGGGCGCTTCACCCAGGGGATCGCCAGTTCACCTTCTATTCATCCCCCCACCACACGCACTCACGTATAGATTACTTTCTAGTCAACAATACTACATTACGCGTCACTAATTCCGCACAGATCCTGCCCATCTCCTGGTCCGACCATGCCCCCATCACCCTGACCCTTGACCTCAATACTCCCATCCGCAGGCCCTATAACTGGCGTCTGAATGACTTTCTCCTGAAACACACCCCCTCCAAAATGGAAATAGACTCTGCCCTGCAACTCTACTTTAGCGAAAATGACACGCAGGACATCTCCACCACCACACTGTGGGCCGCTCACAAGGCGGTAATCAGGGGATGGTGTATGGCCATCTCCTCGGCCCTCAAGAGGAATGCCGAGTCGGCTAGGAAACAGGCGGAAGCGCAGCTCCGAGCCCTAGAAATTCGCCTACAGACTTCCCCCTCCCTGACGCTCCTTAAACGTATCACCCTGGTACGGTCAAGGCTCCGGGACCTTGCGCTGGGTCGAGTCGAGAAAGCTCTAGTACGCCTCCGCCAGGTATATTATGACAAGGGCAACAAGGCACAAGCTCTATTGGCGAGGAAACTAGCGGACCGCTCGCTCGCGTCCACCCCACACCAGGTCCAGGATAGTTCGGGCAATATTCTTTCACACCCTCAGAGTATTGCAGACGCCTTCGCAGCATTTTACGCTGACTTGTATAACAGGCCGGAAATCCCCCATGACCCACCCCCCCCCGACCTGCTAGATAGGATGACACAATACCTAACACGGGCGGGCATTCCCCGACTACAACCGGACGACCAAGCCTCCCTCAACGTCCCAATTACAGGTGAGGAGCTGACCATGGCCATTAAGTCCCTACCCGCCCATAAATCTCCGGGCCCTGATGGATTCCCATATGAATACTATAACACCTTCCTCCCCACACTCCTCCCCCACATGACGAAGCTCTTCAACGCCTTTCTACGGCAGACCCCCATCCCGCAAGACATGCAGCGCTCATTCATCACCCTCATCCCCAAACCAGACAAGGACCCTTCACTATGCGCGAGCTACAGGCCAATAACCCTACTGAACTCTGATCTCAAGATCCTCACGAAGGTCCTCTCCCTCCGCCTAAATGTAGTTTTACCCTCTTTGGTCCATAAAGACCAAGTGGGCTTTGTCCCCCTCCGCCAAGCGGGGGACAACACGAGAAAGGTGATTGACCTAATTGACGTGGCGAGCAGGGAGGGCCCGGAGTCTCTGCTCCTGAGTCTGGACGCAGAAAAGGCGTTTGATCGCCCTGGCTGGCCCTTCATGTTCGCCACGTTAAAGCATATGGGTTTTAGGGGACCTTTCCTACAGGCGGTCCGACACCTCTACACCGACCCGATCTCACAGGTGAAAACACCCTTTGCCACTTCATCCACCTTCCCCGTTACTAATGGAACCCGTCAGGGGTGCCCCCTCTCCCCCTCCTCTTTGCCCTCTGCGTCGAGCCCTTAGCAGCGACGATCCGAGACAATCCGGACATTCGAGGTATCCCGGTAAGGGGGAGGGAATTTAAGATCTCCCTCTTTGCCGATGATATCATCCTGACACTGACGCGCCCCCGTATCTCCCTGCCCAACCTACACAGGGAATTAGAACGCTGCGGGGCCCTCTCGGAATACAAGACTAATACGTCCAAGTCCATGGCCATGCCGATTAATATGCCCGAACCAGAAGCTTTACACTTGCAGTCCGTTTTCCCATACCACTGGGAGCGAAACTCCCTGAAATACCTGGGGGTTCACCTGACCCCAAGCTTTGCATCCCTATATCAAGCCAACTTCCCCCCCTATACAGCTCAATAAGGGCGCTGATCCATAAATGGAAGTCCCACCAGATATCCCTATTGGGCCGGATAGCGGCCATAAAGATGGTTGTCCTCCCAAAACTATTATATCTATTCCAGACCCTCCCTATCCCGGTCCCCTATGCTCATCTACGAGCCCTACAAGCCGACCTCCTCCGGTACGTGTGGAACTACAAGCGCCACAGGATCCCACGTTCGGTTATGACGGCGTCACGAACCGAGGGAGGCCTGGCCTTCCCAGACCTGGTCAAATACTACCAGGCCTCACAACTCCAGGCAGTGGCATCATGGTTCCCCCAGAAGTCTTACAATAGATGGACGGAGGTGGAAAAGATCTGGTTGGCACCAATACACCCCAACAACCTCCTGTGGAACGCGAATGCGGCAGTGGAGCCCGGACGTTTACTGGGCTCCATGCGGCAGCTTCAAAGTACCTGAAGGAGGCTAGCCCGAGACGGTCAACTCCAGTCCGATAGCTCCCCGCTGACCTCCTTCCTCTACAACCCTAAAGTGCCGACCAGTCTCACCCACCAGATGTCCTGGCCCTGGGCCTCGCGAAACCTATTCCACTTTGGCCATCTAGTAGACCCCAGATCCCGCACCCTACACTCCTTCACTGATCTCCAAGCCAAACATGACATCCCACGACAAGCCTTTTTCAGCTACCTACAGATCAGGCACTATGCCCACACAATCGCCCCCCGGCTCCTTTTCTCAAAACCGACCCCATTTGAGCGAATCATACTCGAGGGCACAGCCCGAAGGGGCCTCATATCTGATATTTACCAAATTCTCAATGAATACCCCTTACAAACCAAAGGTAAACATGCATATATGCTCCGATGGGAGAGAGAGCTGGGGGAGGTGCTCTCGGAGGATGAGTGGAGGGCGGTTTGGAGGCAGGCGGCCAAAAGTTCGATCTGCACCCTCTATAAGGAAAACATGTATAAAATACTGTTCTTTTGGTACCTGACCCCGGACGTCCTCCTCAAAATTTACCCCTCCCCCTCTGACCGATGCTGGCGTTGCAACCAAGCCAAGGGCACATTGTTCCACCTCTACTGGACATGCCCCCTGATGGTCCCATTCTGGACTCAGACATGAGAGCTCCTATCCCGCCTCCTGGAGGCACCCATACCCCTCTCCCCGAAGCTGTTTTTGCTGGGCCTATCCCAACCTCGCATAGCTAAACCTTACAAGAAACTGTTGAGACACATAACCACGGCTGCGAGGTGCCTGATAGCGCTCCATTGGAAGAAACCAATCCCCCCATCTCAAGAAGCCCTTTATGCTAGGGTCAAAGATGTAGAACTTATGGAAAAAATGACGGCTAGGATCCGGGATAGGTTGGAGGACCACGACCTGGTCTGGGAGAGGTGGCACGTGGAGGAAGACCCGCCGTGAGTTAACAACAGGTCACCAAGGTACACTACTCCCCCCGATAATCCTGCCTGCCCCCCCCCTCTCTTCTGTCCTCTCCCCTCTTCTCCCTTTCTCCCTCGCCCCCCCTCCTCCCTGTCTCCCTCTCTTCACCCCATCCCCCTTTTTCTATCTCTCCCCTTTTTTTTAAATCTTTTTTATCTTTTGAATCCCCAATTGTGTTACAAGTTACTGATAGCATAAATAGATACGAAACCATTGTGTAAACCTAACTAGCTGGAATTTCGTACACCTTCTTATCTAATGCACTTGAACTGCTGCTATGTTTTGTAATGACCTTTTATGAAAATAAAAATTGTTATTTGAAAATTCCTAAAAATCTAAATTCCTGTGAAATCTGTTGGGGCATTGAACGTCTTTTCCCCCGTCTTAGACATAACACAGGGGATATAGGATGCCAGTCGTTGCGTTCGTAGGGTATTAGCTAAAGCTTGCCACATTTGTTACCTGATACGTAAGCTTTTTGTCTACACACTTGTAGCGCCGACTTAGCCTTAAATTGTAAGATGACCTGTGAGCGTACCATATCAAGTTCCGCCGAGCTGTCTAGTAGGGGCATTTTTTAGGCGCGCGCGTGCACGGGCGCGCACGGACACGCTCTCCATCCGGCCAATCAATGGCTTAGGCGGGCTATTTAAGCCAGCCTCTTCCTCCTGTCTGGTTGCTGGCTTGTCACAGCTTCTAAGTGTATCTGATACCTACGACCTTTTGATCCTGACCCTTTTTGACCTTTGGCTATTGCTACCGGACTGCTGTTATCTCCTGCTCTTGACCTTTGGCTTGAACTATCGGACTTCCTGATCTCTCCAACCCTCCTGACCACGGCCTGTTTCCCGGATTAATCTTCTGCTTGTTCCCAGCTCCAGCTATTTGGACTTCCGGACTATCTCCGTGTGCTTCCTCGGCTGACCTCAGTGACCTGCTTCCGGATCAGTCTCTGCTCCACGGACCCAGTCTTCGTCCACCTGTCGGTACCGATGCCTCCCGGTGCGTCGGTCCCTCTGTACCCACTCCAGGGGGCGGATCGCGCTAGGTCGCAAAGGGAGCCGCCCTCAGCATCTTGGCCTTTGTGAGTTTATCTTTAACTACCGTGATAGTACAAGCCAGCCAGATTTCCGAGGCCGACAGGGCGCGCTCTCCCTTTGAGACTCTTTGCCTACAAGTCTCAGCACTAACCGACGCGGTACAGAAGTTGCAGGACGGATACGTACAAATGGATGGTCGCCTCCAACAAATGGCTGTCACGCCTGGACCCACGGCCCCTCCCGCGGCACCAGCTATGGGAGCATCCACCTCCCAGTCTTCTCCAGGGCCAGCAATGGTTGTTACTCACCCAGAATCTTGCGTCCCAACACCTGAGCGATTCTCTGGCGACCGCAAGAAATTCCGGGCGTTCAAAAATGCCTGCTCACTGTACCTGGCCCTGCAACCTAGAACTTTCTGTTTGGAAGCCGTGAAAGTAGGCTTTGTGATTTCTTTGCTCAAGGACGAGCCACAGGCTTGGGCACACAGCCTACTGGAACAGAAGAGCCCAATACTGGACACTATAGACACTTTCTTTAAAAACATGTCTGAACTGTATGATGACCCCCTACGCTCGGCCACGGCCGAAGCTACTCTCCACCAGCTGAATCAGGGGAGGACTTTATTGCGGAATTCCGAAAGTGGTCTGCTGACACAGGGTGGAATGAGGCCGCCCTAAAATATCAATTCCGCCAAGGTCTATCAGAGTCCCTCAAGGACGAACTAGCTAGAATTGATCCACCTGCCACTTTGGAAGCATTGATTCAATCAGCTACCCAACTTGACAGACGCCTACGAGAGCGACGTTCAGAACGCTGTCAAGTCACTCGCCCCAGCTGGACCCCACCAAGGTTCCCTCCAGCTCCTCTGCCTCTCCCGGTTCCGCCCGCCTTCTCGCTTCAGGATCCTGAGCCCATGCAACTCGGGATGGTCCGGGCTCCCCTCACGCCTGAAGAGAGGCAGCGTAGACGCCAGTCAAATCTGTGCCTGTATTGCGGTGGAGCAGGCCACTTCCTCCGCACTTGTCCCATTAGACCCAGTAAGTCTAGACCATCATCCACCTTCAATTACCACATTACCAACTTACCTCAGACTTATGTTGTCCTCTTTCTCTCCCTACAGCTCCCGGAGGGGGCGACCCGGCTACCGGCCATCGTTGACTCTTGGCCTGCAGCTGCTTTATGGACTCCGCCCTGGCCCAGAAGCTGCAGATCCCCTGTCGTCCTAAGGACCTCCCCTTACAGATCCATCTGGCAGACGGCTCACTCCCCTGCTCAGGACTTGTTACCCATGAAACCCTACCTATTCCTGCCGTCTCGGATACCGGACACCAAGAGTACCTGTGCCTAGACCTTATCCCGTCTCCTCTGGCCCCCATCATCTTGGGGCTTCCATGGCTACAAGTGCACCAACCCAGTATAGACTGGTGCGAAAAGGAGATCAAATTCCCCTCAGTCTATTGTGCTCAACATTGCCCCATACCTACTAAACCCGCTTGTGCTACCTTGATGACGGCGTCAGAAGACCTCCAACACGTTCCCGCAGTTTACTCAGAATATAGAGATGTGTTTGACAAACAGCAGGCAGACCGCCTTCCTTCGCACCGGTCATACGACTGCCCTATTGACCTGTTGCCTGGTTCTAAGATCCCTTTCGGGAGAATTTTTCCTTTATCAGAGACTGAATTAGTAGCCCTCAAGGCTTATATCGACGAAAACTTAGAAAAAAAATTCATTCGTTCTTCCTCTTCCCCAGCCGGGGCAGGAATCTTCTTCGTCGAAAAAAAAGATGGCTCCCTCAGGCCTTGCATCGATTATCGGAAGTTGAATGAAATAACCATCAAGAACCGGTATCCGTTACCCCTGATCCCGGAACTGTTCCAGCGATTCCGTTCAGCCCGGTCTTCTCCAAACTTGACCTCCGGGGTACCTACAACCTTATCCGAATCCGGCCCGGAGACGAGTGGAAGACAGCTTTCAGGTCAAGGTTTGGCCACTTTGAATACCTGGTGATGCCTTTCGGTCTCTGTAATGCCCCTGCCACATTCCAGCACCTGGTAAACGACATCTTCCGCCAATTCCTGGATGACTTCCTGGTCGTCTATCTAGATGACATCCTCATCTTCTCAGTATCCCTTGAAGTGCACCGGGTCCACGTTAAACAAGTCCTGGCCATCCTCAGGTAACATAAATTATATCTTAAAGCCGAGAAATGCGAATTTGAAAAGACCACCATTCAGTTCTTGGGCTTTATCATCTCGACCAATGGGATATCCATGGACCTGCAGAAAGTCAAGGCAGTCCAGGACTGGCCAGCTCCGACCGACAAAAAAGGGGGTACAGCGGTTTATTGGCTTTGCCAACTTTTACCGAAGATTCATTGCCGGCTTTTGATCCACTGTGTCTCCTATTACCAAACTAACCCAGCAGGGATGTCGTTTCCACTGGTCCCAGGAAGCACAGGAGGCATTCACAAAGCTCAAGACCTTGTTTTCTTCCGCACCTGTTCTAAAACACCCAGACCCAACCTTGCCCTTTATCTTGGAGGTGGACGCCTCGGAAATCGCCATCGGAGCAATCTTATCGCAGAGACAGGGACCTAAATCCCTGCTACACCCTGTAGCTTATGCTTCACGGAAACTAAGCTCTCCGGAAAGAAACTATGACGTCGGTGATCGGGAATTACTGGCCATTAAGTTTGCCTTGGAGGAATGGAGGTATCTCCTGGAAGGTGCCCTTCACCCCATTCTGATTTTTACGGACCATAAAAACCTGGAATACTTGCGATCCGCCAAACGCCTAAGACCAAGACAAGCTCGCTGGGCCTTGTTCTTCACCCGTTTTCAGTTCCACATCACTTTCAGACCGGGTCTAAGAATGGGAAAGCAGACTCCCTTTCCAGAATGTTCACCGAAACGCCCTACCCCCCGCTGGAGCCTAGTACCATCTTAACCCCCAAGAACTTTTTATTAATTTCTCCAATTGACCTACTGACCTCTCTTAAAAGGGCCTCCGACCAAATGCACCGACCAACTGGCACTCTCTCTGGAGAAACAAGACGGTCTACTGTGGTCACGGGGCAAAGTCTTTGTACCTACAGAAACAAGGCAATTGGTGTTAAGCACATTCCACGATCACAAGCTGGCAGGCCACTTCGGAGCATGGAAGACCGCGGAGTTGATCGGACGCTCTTTCTGGTGGCCGAAATGGAAATTAGACTGTAAGACCTACATGTCTTCTTGTACCCGCTGCCAGCGTTGTAAGGGTCCGAACACCAAGTCCTGGGGCCTACTCAAACCTCTTCCTGTTCCGGAACGCCCCTGGACAGATATTTCAATGGATTTCATTGTGGATCTGCCTCCCTCCGAAGGCTTTACTACGATTCTAGTGGTAATTGACCGACTGTCTAAATTAGCACACTTCCTGCCTATGATTGGTACACCCTCCGCGACTGAGACAGCCAAAATTTTTTTTAAGGAAATCATAATCACTCCATGGGGCACCCAAGAGCATCGTGTCAGACAGGGGTGTTTGTTTTGTTTGTTTGTTTGTTTTTATTTCTTAATTACTCGCTTTACAACAAATTTAATGGTTTCGTTGCGAGGCCATCAGAAACAAAATCAACATAGTTCAGACATATAGGTACACAAAAACATAGAAAATCTAAAACATGATTAAAAGGAGGAAAAAAATTTGTCACATTGAGTCCATTAATATACATTTAGGTTAATTAACTTTTCATTCATCTAGGGCATCCATATCTAAAATAGTTCATTTTTAGAGTTGGATTACAAAATTCACATACCAAATATCACTGACTACATTTTTCTATATACAGTACTCAATCAAACTACATAATCTAATCAGATCCAGGGTTGCGTAGGTGACCTTTCATCATTTTTTTGAATTGGTTAAAAGTTTTTGCCCTTCTAATATCAATCGGCAGAGCATTCCATTGCACCGCCGCTTGGTATGAGAATGAGCGACCACCAATTCGGATATTCTTTATTTTTGGGATGTTTAACGCGATAATATCCATCTTCGCGTAACTGTCGCGTTGGAACATGTTTGACAACCTTATCCATTATATATTTTGGTGTCATAGCATTAAATGTTTTATACATTAAACATGCTATTTTTAATTAATGCGTTTATCGACAGTTAACCACCCCAGACTGTTTAATTGTTCTGATGTTGGATCTCTTTTTCTCAGTCCAGTTGCAATACGAACTGCAAAATTTTGTAATTTTTGTAGTTTTTGTATATATGTTCCCCCTGGATGCCCACTAGAATGCATTACCATAGTCTAAATGAGGAAAGACCAGGGCAGCAATAACTTTAGGGCGATCCATAGGAGCTAAATACACAAGGATCCTACGTAGTACTTTTAATTTGTACATAACAGTCTTGGTGACTTGATTAATGTGTGGCAAAAAATAGCAGATCCTCATCTATATAAAATCCCAGATTTTTAACCACTTTACTGCAGCCTGGACCATTACCATCCATGTCTTGCCATGGCAGTGTCCAATTTTGAGGTATCTCGCTTACGGAACTCCTGACCACGAGTACTTCAGTTTTTAATTTGTTTAACGCCAGCAGATAGTTTTCTCCCATCCAACGTTCCACTCCTTTTAGGCAATCAGTAAGTTTTTTGTGTGGCTGTATCAAGTGATCCCGCTCCCACCCTCAAATAGAGCTGGGGTGTCATCAGCGTAATTCTGACACTGCAGACCATGGGACCGATAAGGGCCAAGATGGGTGGCGCACGTAAATGTCTATCATATCAACGGGGAAAAGGGGGGACCCCTGGGGAACTCCAGCACTCACAGGTCGACTTTCGGCAGAAGGCTGGCATCTCCATGGCGTATACCATCTGATTCTGCCCTCCAAAA